>VDFB02193867.1:29169092-29278690 GCA_007258455.2 Sequoia sempervirens
GAAACTTTGTATTGATAATTCTTTAGGATCAAGAACTAAAAAGTTCAAAATTTCCTTTCCTTTGTAAACCCCTATCCCAGTTTCAAAATAAGCTACCTCATTGGGACAATCATATTCAGTGATGATATGCTTGAGGCAAGGTTCACTTTCAATCCTGATCTGCGTAGGTACTCCCTTCCATGGTAGCCACATATGTGAAAATTCGAGGGAGAGATTTCCCCCTATAGTTTTCATCAAATCTCTGCTCAATAGCATACCATAAGTCTCGGGAATATCTGCTATTTGAATATCTATGTTGGTTAAAATCCTAGGGTCAAACCCTACTTGCACATGTATGTTTCTCAATTCCCCAACTACATTTACCTCTGTTTTGTCAAGTTGGATGACCTTCTTATTTGTTTGGATAGGGTTCAATCCCAATTTCTTACATACAGAAAATGACATAACATTGCCAGAAGCCCCTAAATCTAGCAAGCAATTATGTAGATTCTTCCCACAGATTCTTACACTCAGAAGAAATGGTGGGGTACCTACCTTTCTTCTATACAAAGTTGCATTCATATCTGTAGCAGGTGCCACCTTGTTTTTCCCTTTTTATTTATCAGCTTGCTCTAAAGCTTTCAGTACTATCTCTCATTGAGTCGGGCACCACTTTAGGATGTCAAAGTATGATAAAGAGGTTTTCTATCTCTGCAACTTAGAAACAATATCAAACTCTATGTTATAACTTGCATTACTCTTGACAACCCCAAGTGAATTACCTTTGTTGTGGAATTCAGGTGGACCTTTTGGTGGAGGAGGGTTGTTATCAGTACTTTGATTCGGAGGCACCATGTGATTAGGTAGTACTGATGTGGTGAACAAACCCTTATTCTGATTTCTTAGGAAGTGTCCTCCCTTTGTCTGAAATGATTGGGCATCATATGAATGTTCCTCTGGTTCATTCTCATCTTACCTTGGGAATGAAGGTTCCTCAAAGAGGTCATAAGTCATTGTTGTATCTACTGAGCCACCTTCTTTGTTTGAATTCCCTTGGAAGGTTTGGGCATCTGCCTGTGCCATCTTGAAAGCTTTCTCTATTTCGGGGCAATTTACCTCATAATGGGTTGCAGTATCATGCAGCCTGCACCAGTTAGTCATAAAATTAAGGTCAGCCACATTTGTAGTATGTGACCTTTCCTCATTAGCTTGATAATTGTGAGGAACTCCACCATTATTTGGCCCTGTATTCCATTGTCAATTGTTGTTTGGCCTTTGGTTATATCCTCTATTTTGATTTTGATAACCTTGGTTAGGGGAGTTTTGGCCTTGATAACCCCTTTGGTTGTGATTGTAACTATTATGATAATTACCCTGGTTGTTACTGCTTTGATTAGGATAATTACCTTGGTTTTGGGAGGGGTTCAGTCTAAGCTAAGCCATGTCATTTGTGACTTGAGACAACGTTTTCTTTAAGGTCTCTACCTTGTTTGTGAGTTGAACTATCTTTTCACTTTCAACATTCTTAGCAATAGGTGGCTGATCACCATGATTTGGTGTTCTAGTTTGATTATGATGACTATGCGGACTATGATGAGCCTGTGATTGTTGAAAGAAGTTAGGGGCTCCATTGGCAAAGAATGGAATAGGAGATTGAGTATGCAACTCAGACATAGGTCCGTAGTGGGAAGGAGACATTCCTGGGACCATATTGAATAAGGGGGTTGGGCTAGACATTTGATACCCCATTGAAGGAAAACCTCCTCCCAAACTTCCTTGTTGAGAACTAATTTGTTGTTGCAGCTTAATGGCTAGATGATAGACTTTAGACAGGGAATCAATATCTACAAGTTGGTAAGTCCTTTGTAGGAATAATCTTATCAAAGGGTCTATAACTCTAAAGTATGCTTGAATGGCACTATTCTCAACAACTAGATAGGGGTCCTGTAGTCTCCTATACATTCGTTGAAACCTGGTATTAAACAAGGGAAAAGGTTCACCTGGCTCCTTCCTAATGGTAGCAAATTGGTGGAACAAAATGGCTAGATCCACGTAAATCCTAAACTGATTGATGAAAGCATTCTCCAGGTTTGTCCAGCTCAGAATAGAGCGTTGAGGAAGATTTAGGTACCAGTTGTACGCAATATCCCCTAAGGAATAAGGGAACAACCTACAAACTACATCATGGTGAGCTATCTGAGCTCTGGTACAAGCGTCCTTAAAAGCTTGTATGTGCTCTTCAACACTCCTTGATTCACCATGAATGTATTTGGGACAAAATTCGTCAAGATTCTTAGGCATATCATGAAAGCCCCCAGGAATAGTCCCCAATGGAGAGGCATTATTCTGAAAAACGCCATTGGTGGTGGTTGAGCTAGCTGTTGGATGGGTTGAACCAGCTGTAATGGCAATTGACATGGATTCGGTGGTGGATTAATAGATATCCACTAGGGTATTGGTGAGAAGCCTGGTGGAGTGAGTGGAGCTGACAAGGGTGGTATGATGGTTGCCCTAGTCTTGTGAATCTTGTGTCTTGTTGGGGTCTTGAGTTTTATCAAAGGTGGTGGATTTTCAACTGATCAAAGAACTCTCTTGGACCTTTCTGGTGAGAAAAACCTAGTATTATCTAGTTTTCTCCTCTAGGCCCTCCCTCTAGCGCCAGTTCCCTGTTGATGGTCAGAATGAGCACAACAATAGTTAAATAGAATATCACCATTCTGCTCTCCTGAAAGAGAAAGAATAACACATGGATATCTTAACTCCCAAGGTCTTTGTAATCAGTTCTCGACTGTGCTGATTTCACTCAGTGGTTGATGTGAACTATAATGTTCAAGGGGCCTATTGGTGTTGAGCTTCTGGATTGTTCTAAGATCAAGCATAAATTCAAACCTACTTTAACCAGGGTTTTTAAAGAAACATAAAAAGATAGATCAAAGCTTTGGAATTGAAGAGAATAATAATTTATCCAACTCAACCAGACTTGTTACCTTTCAAGGAATTGCTAACTAAAACTAGAGAACAAAATCAACTTGTGATTAACACACAACTTCATTCATTCACAGTGCTAACTTCAACAACAGATTGTAACTTACCATTTAAACAAAACATAAAATAAGATTTCATTCCTTGAAAGCTTCTCAAATCAAATGATTAACTGAAGATGAATACCATTCAAGAACACAACATGAAGTAGATTTAAATCTAGTTGCTTCTACTGTTAGTGAAGTAGATAAGCAACATTTACAGATCTGGCACAATCACCAATGTATAGAAAACCTATGTCTTCAAATTGTTTCCATCTATTCTAAGAGAACCAGAAGGGTACATTAATGCCTTCTGTCGAATCTAACTCCTACTCTATTGCTACTCTTAAGTTTCTCTTACTTCTTAGAAAATTACTACTATTCAAAATCTATATCTCTATGTCTCTAAACCTGAAAAACTCTAAAACTCTCAAAGAACCCCCCTTACAAAGAGGAAAAAATGCCATATATACAAAATGTACCAAAAAGAATGTGTGGGCCCCTATTTTAGGGTTTACAAAATATCAGTTTGTTATAGGAGGGTCGACCATCAGATCTTTTTAGAATGAAGTTAATGTTGCATTCAATTGCATCCTCCATGTCCATGTCAGTGAAAGATTGCTTCGAGGATGACCTCTAGATCCTTTGAAAATATGGCATTTACTTCTGGCCTTCGTGTCCACCTTCAAACTTCCATCAGAATCGCTTTGAATGCTCCAAAGCATTATCATTAATGTCGATCCCCCTTTGCTAGTAACGATCCCAGCTATCACTGTGACTCATGGTTTCTTCCTCCTTTCTGCCTGATTCTCACTCCAGACCTTCCTGCAAGTTGATCATCTCTGGAAGTAGCATCAGACTTTTCATTAGATCTCCACACCAGTGTTCACTGAGCTACTCCATCGGCTTGTTCACATAGCAGATCCACATTGGTTGCATCTTGTTGATATTCCTCACAAGGGTAGTCAATCAGTCAAACTGTCTAGGGTTCGCCTTTAATTCTCTCTGATTGGTTGAACACATGCCACATAAGATTCTCGGGCAGTCAAAATTCGTTCACATCGAATCGCATGTTTGTGAGACACTAATCATGTCTCCCCGATGTGATCATACCTCCTAGTAGCCATCGGCAAGACTTCATAGCAAGCAGCCAGAGTCTTATCGATATCCACAATGGTCACCAAGACAATCGCTATTGGCCAGACATCATAGCGAGTCCTCAAGGGTTACATCACTGCGGAGCTCCGTTGGCACAACATATGCATTCGACAAGACAACCTTTAGTCAGCAAGAGCTCATAGCGGGTGCTAAGAGTCATACCAATATCTTTTTCCATAGGTAGGCTCGTCGCTATCGGCAAGACTTTATTCCCTTGGCATGAGATCACATCAAGCCCCTCTTCCTTCGGTGAGACACCATCAGGTCGGCCAGACATCACGACGGGTTCCACTAGTCACCCCAAAGTTTTAAAACCATCGGCGAGACCATTGCTTATCAATAGAACATCATGTCAAGTTCCTCCATTCTCCCCGAGCTCATTCTATTTCAGCAAGACCCCATCAGGTTGGCCAAAGATTACATCAAAGCCGCTTTGTTTCAACGAAAACTCATTTCATTTCGGGGAGACCTTGCTTGGTCGGCGAGATCTTTCACCAAGCCTTCATCTTTCAACGAGACTCTGCCTAGTCGGCAAGACTTTACCCCTTCGGCTAGACATCATGCCAAACTTAAATCCTTCAGCGAGACTCCCCATGTCAGTAGGACATCTCCCCGAGAGCACAACCCTATACTGAAGACATCATCCTTTCTGTGAGACATCACTCAGTCGTCAAGACTTCATAGCGAACCCAAACCACTACACCGACGTCGTTTCATTTCAGCAAGAGTCCACCCTGTCGGTGAGACTTTATCCTGAAGCCACCTCTATCACCGAGACCTCGCCTCTTCGGCCAGACCTTATGCCGAAGGTATAACCTTTCGCCTAGACTTCATGGGTCGGCAAGACCTTTCATTGAGCACAAATCTCTCGGCAACTGTAACCTTGTGTTCAATCAGTCGATGAGACTTTAGCACGTCAGGGAGACATATGAAAAACCTACGATGAGTGAGATGTCATGGTGATCGGTGGATCCCAAATGAATAACACACTGCTAGTCGGCAAGACATCGGAAAGGTCGCAATGACTTTCTTCCTAAGGAGTTTTATGCTAAATTAGATTAAGGGATGCCTTCCAACTGAGCTCCTTGAGAAATATCTTTAGATGAGTGATTTTCAACATAAAATCTATCCTTCTTGATCATTCCACTCAATTTTCAACACAAAGGAACCCAACTTTAACTGAGGCAGAACCGAATTCAACAGAACAAGAACAGACTCAGGAGGAAAACAAAAGAACTCCTAAGACCAAACCAGACAACCAAAGGAAAAGAAAACAAAAGCAAAAAGAAAGAGGGGGACCCATTTTGTTCCAGAATAAAATGGGGGTGGTTATGCAAGGCATAACAAATTCCTTAGTTACATACTCACCCATTTGCTTGATTTCAGACTTGAAAGCTCTACCTATGGAAGATCCAGTTGGCTAGTTTTAAAATTTGACTTAGCTATTTGTTCTTGTCAAAGTATTGAGTTGGTAAATGGGGATAGTCAGGATTTTTGTTGGCATTAGGGTCAAGCGGGGTGCTAAAATTATTGAGTGGAGTAGAAGTAGTGAAATACCCTCCTGCTTCTCCATTCCTTAGGAAATAAGGAGATGTTCATTGGTGAAACATGTGGACCTCATCCTCACGAGAATCCTCCTTATCTACAAGACCATTATCTATGGAATTAAACAACTAAGATAAAGTTTCTTCATTACTTACCTCTTTCAATTCTTCATTCTTTGGGGAGGCACCCTCAGTTTCTAGCATGTTGTTGTCACTCCATGGAAAGGGAGCTTGATTGACCACAAGCATGGAGGAGTCATAGGTCTCCGATGGAACTAAATCTCAGTAGCTAGCACCATCAATGATGTTTTGGACCTCCACTTGAAAGATCTCCACAACTGTGAGGAATTTGGGGTAATCCAGCTCGGAGTGTCGATTTGTTTTATGAATCTGACACCATCCGGATAAAGCAGCCTTGGCAAGGTACACTCCACTGGTTGTCTTTTTCATGTTGGCAGGTTGATCAAGAGGAGTGGGAACACCTCCATTGTTTGGCCTTGTATTCCATGTCCTATTTTACCTCTGTGAGGGTCTTCTTTCAAAATTTTGATTGGAGCCTTTCCCTCGTTTATAATTCTACCCTAATGAGGTGTCGGCCTCGTGGCTATCCTTGTTGTCACAGCTGAGGTTAGCCTGAATGTTGCGTTGAGAAGCTTGTAGCTGGTTGTTCTGATTTCTCAAGTGCATCATTTATGTGGAAATCTTATTGATAATTTCTGTTAGTTCATCCAACCAGTCTTTCTCTGCATTATTTGGCTGTGGTGTTTGATTTTGGAGAAAGACAAGTTGTGTTGCCGGTTGATTATGCTAAGCAAGTAGAAATTTGGGCCCTTGTAGGTACAATGGAAATTGAGGCTGCTACGAGTACACTTGTTGTTGTTGAGGCTACAGATAATGAGGCACATGAGGTTCTTGATTCATTGGTTTTCCCAGATGGGGAACTATAGGTAGCTGCGACACCTGGTTAAGAAGAGGTGTGTGGCGTTGGAGAGCTTGATTGAGCCCTTGAATCTGCATAGGTTGAGCAACTTGGCCCAAGGATGGCAGTGGATCGAAAATGGTTTTCCCCAAGTCAATGCTGGCTACAACTACCTTAGCATAAGCATCCACCAATTTGGCAGGTGGTGGGTTCATTCTTATCACCAATGCTGAAGTGAGGTTGTCCAAGGCAGCGTAGTAAACTGGTAAAACAACATCACTAAGTGCATATGGAGCTTGTAACCTCATGTATGCTCACTGGAAATGATCATTGAAGGAGCCTCTGGGCTCGTTAACCTCTCTACAAATAGACATGAATTGCTAATATAAATCTGAAGGGTTGACCGGGATCTTGTATTTCCTTAAGAAAAAACTCTTTAAAAGGTCCCAAGTGGTGATGGTCCCCGTTGGTATATTGATGTACCAATAAAAGGATTCTTCTCCCAATTAATAAGGGAAAATTCTACATGCCACATCCTCATGATCAATATGCATATCCTTCAGTGTTGTTTGAAATGTTTTAATTTTTTCTTCAGTTGTCCTCTGCAGATCCTGAGGATTGAACTTTGTACAAAAGCCCTCTAGGTTCTTGGGCATGTCATGGTAAGCGTTGAATAGTAGCGGAGAGGGGTTGTTCCCCAGCTAGGCCATGAGGGGAGAAAGAGGTGGTATTTGTTGTTGAACAACAACTTGGGGTTGCATAGGGGCAACGACAATTGAGACAGTGCCTTGGACTTGGAAGGCAAGGATAGGGGCAACACCCTCGCTATCGGAAGCAAGTAGTGGGAAAGTTGTTTGGTACAACTAAATGGAGGAGATGGAGATGGAGAAGGATTTTTGAGTATGGGGTGAATGGAAGGAGGGGGGAGGTGAAGGTGAAGGTGAAGAAGATGGAATGGAGGAGGAGGAAGAGGTTGTGTCCCCTCTTTTAGTTCTTCTAGCCTTTGTAGGGGGCTGTAGTTCCTGAAATTCCCCTTTATTTGGTGTTGATCTTAAAAATCTTTAGGATCTTTCAGGGGAGAGTGTACCTCTTGGATCTATCTTAACTCAAAAGGCCCTCCTTCTAGTGCCAGTTTTGTTGATGTGCTTTTTATGCACTTCTCAACACAGGCAGTGCATGGGTGCACTACCTCTCTTGAAAGGAAATCTTCAACAACAAATCGTTGAAATCACCACAAGGTCTCTCAGGTGTCAGGTCATCAATTTCTTGGAATATCTCAGTTGGTTTTGATGTGATCTTGCTGGTAATCATAGGGTAGACTTATGTAAGTTGGAGGAGAATTGGTTCTTCCAATGGAGTTCTTAAGATGGGAAAGTGATTGTACAATTGTTGTAGGTTTCAACAACAGTCTAGAACTCCTATTTCAACTTCAGATTTGGCTTTATAATGTGCAATGAACCTTGTTCCAAGTCACTACTAAAAAAAAGGGAAAAAGGGCAGGGAAGAGGAGAAGTTCCTAGATCTGAAACTAGTAATGAACAGTGATAATGGAGGACCCTACAGTGGACAACCTTCCCAAAACAAAGTCCCACTTAACCAAATCAAATCATAGTCTCATGAAACCTGTGCAATCTTCTAAGGTCTACAGATTTTCAATCTTTCATTCACCATAAAGCATGAACAAGAGATAGAAATTAAGTGCAACATTCATATAATGTTCAAACTAGCTTTACACTATTGTCCATCAGCAATAAACAACAAAAAGCATGAACGAGGGACATCAACATTGCAAAATGCTTCAAAACCAATCAAAAACATTAACTAACTACTAAGCAAGCTGAAATACATAGAACAACAAAGTTAATATATTCAAATTCACCAACTAAGAGAAGAAGAATCATGTAACATAAATTTGGAACTCAAGAATCCACCAAATCAATGAATTTCTATTAAAATTCTAGCAACATGTCTTTACAACAACTCAACTCTCTCTTGAAAATGAGAGGAGACCCCCTATTTATAGTGTCAAAAAAGTAAAATGAATGGCCAAGATTCACTACAAAGTAGGGTTTCACCTACCCCCAAATATATTGCAATTTAAAATTACATTTTGTCTTTTAGTCTATTTTTTCCTCATGTGGCTGCACCGTTGCTCTTTTGTCTTCTAGCAGATTTCCTTTGTTGCAGCTACTTGGTGAGGAATTCATCATCAATAATAGGTTTTCCTTCACTTTTCTTGATTGTGGTGTATTCCACAAAATTTCCAGTCAACGCTTGGAGCTTGTTCCATTCCATTATGTCTGACTGGATCACTTGGAAATTCAATTTCCTAGATCAGTTGGTGAGTGTATCCCAATCTTTGTCACACTTGGGTGTATTCTCTTTTACCTACTCAGATTGGGTGAAGGCCCAAGCAGAAAAACCCATAAAGTCTATTGTGAGCATGGTTGTAGTTCCACTTTCCATCTTCTTATGGAAGTATGGCTTTATCTTCTCTGGGTTGAACTCAACGATGGGCATGTCAAAATCTGTCATCAATTTTAAATATTCCCCGCAGGTCGTTCTGATTTCCTTGGCCCAGTCAATATCTTGCTCCACTTCATGGAGCACCCGCTCTAAGACCTCCCTTTTGTGATCAAGGCCACATTTCCAGTTTTCGATGAGCCAGTGATCATCCTTTGCCAAAGCAAGCTCCTTTTCCCATGTTCTTTTAGGCATCTTGAGGATTGCCTCAATTTTAGGATACGTAATCCTATATAACTCTGGGAAGTTAGTACAAAACTTCCTTATGCCCTCAAGATATTTTTGCACCTCCAAGAATTTGTTTGATATCCTGACAACATGACCAATGCTCATGTTTCCATTGTAGAGGACTTGCTGGAACCAGTCCTCTGTATCCTTTGTCTAATTCTTTCTTTTTTCCAGTTTATCAATGTGGTCCTTGGATAGAAGTTGTGGTGGCACTGATGATGAGGTGGGAAGTTCTTTAGTCGATGACCATTGCTAAATGTAGGCAGTCAGATCCACCACCTATGCTTTTAACTCCTCCTTAGAGGTCTTATCTTTGTGCATTTGATGCACAATCGTGGCAACAGATCCCCAAAGATGGTCAATCTTCTACTCTCTTGTGGTTGTCCCCAGATTGACGGTAGAGATGTTGTAGTTGATTCCTTCCTCTCCTACCACCTGTGTGGCAATTTGTACAGTTCTAGATCCAGATGTATCCATTATCAAATGAGATCTGACCTTGGATTTCTTTTCCTTCTTGGTGCTTATATGTACTCGGGCTAGAATGGCTTCCAACCTTGCCTTTGGATCTCTTGGGGTTGGGGTTTTCTTTTCCAATTTCTTTTCGAGCCACTCAGGCATCTGAAATTCCCCTTGTGGTGATTCATGATCACCCTCTTCCTCTTGGGTGTGCTGAATTTCAATTTCTTTGTTTTTGGGAGCCTTTTGCTCTGCCTTTTCTCCCTCTTCCTCGTCAGAATCTTGGATGAACATTGTTTCTTTTCCCGAGGATTCGGTGGTTGTATGTTCCCTGGGGCTATCTTCTCCCTTAGAGGTTTTCTCCTTTTCTTCTTCTTATTTCCCATGTTCTTCATGATGCTTGGGGCTTTCATCTTGCTCCCCTATTGGAGGTTTTGTGTTCTCCTCCTTTTTCTCATTTGTATTCCTCCCTTCATCGTAGGGTTATTTTTCTACTTCTTCCCTGATGTTCTCACTACTATATTTGATTACAAATTCTGACGAATGTTTGGTGACATATCAAAAAAATATTGTCAACTTATCGACGCAACAGTGATTTAAATTTTCTCTCTAGATTTTTGTCACTTTAATGACCAATTTTTATACGTTGAAACCATGACCCAACATTGTTGGTCAGTGCCACGGAAAATGTTGGTGGTATCCATCGCAAAATCAGCGTAACTTCGTTCATCTATCGATGCAAAAAATCAAAAAATGTTGTAGAATGGCCATTTGAAATCGTCAAAAAAACACCAAACCTTCGTACATTTTTTGACAAGGTGGAGCAAATTGTCGTTGCCATTACGAAAAAAACTATGTCGTGTGTACAACAACCTCATCGCAAATTTTTGTTGTTCATCGGGCTATGTTCGTCGAAATTGCAACGAAACCCTACAATGTTTTTTTTTTTAATTATTTGTTCCAACATCTTCCCTCCCTAACATGGTTATAAGTGCAGCATATTGAAGCAAAGAGAACTAATGAAAATCGCATAAGCTTAAAAGTGCAGCATAATGAAATATTGAAAAGTACATTACCTTATTGAGATTCTCTTTGTTTCGAGAATAGTTTAATATTCTCTACTTAACAGGGCCAACCACGTGATGGTGGAAGCTCATTTGGCCCTTCCCTCCCCCCTCACATCACTCTCGATTCCCCATACTTGATCATATAACATTAATCATTCATTCATCCATTAATAACATATAACATTTATTCATTAACATATAAAAATCATTCATTAACATATTTACATTCATTCATTAACATATAACATTCATTTTTTTAGTTTTTACATATTATCCAAAATATGGTTGTCAAAAATATTAGTTTTTAACATTCATTAACATATTATCAAAAATATGGTTGTCATAATATGATTACAATCACTTCGTTTTTGTTTCTTTTTTGCATCTTAAAAAAGAAGAGTATCGTTTTCTAAATCATCTGTCCCCCCTTTAGTTGCTTTGCCCTCTACTCGTGATCTTAATGTATGCCTAGTCATGTACTCATGATGTGGAGGCTGCTACAAGGGGGGGTCTACTACAATAACACAGAAATGTTAAATTGATATGTTTTATTATTGCAGACGTCAAAAAATTGTCCTCTTACGATACCTTGTCACAACATTGCATCATTTAGGCATCTTGTATCATGTTTTGCCCTAGGTACCCATGCCATAATCTAATTAGTTAAATAAATCTTATTTATTTGACTAATTTCATTTATTCCCTTCCTATGTATAATTCATCAATTCCTCTAATGTTAATTAAATAATTTATATTATTTAATTAATTAAATCATTTTCATCCATTCCTCTAATGTTAATTAAATGATTTTATATTATTTAATTAATTAAATCATTTCCATCCATTCCTCTAATGTTAATTAAATGTATATTATTTAATTAATTCATTCATAATCCATCCATTTCCATTGATCTAATCATTGAAATCATAAATTCAGCGTTAATTAAATAAATCCAAAATTTATTTAATTAATAAAATCCTAAAAGATCTTTTTGCTTTCTTTCCAAAACTGAACTCATGTGCATCTAATTAATTTATTTAATTAGATAATTCATCAATTATCCTTCTCATCTTTTTTAGGATTTATTTCCTTTAAAAGAGAATCAAAATCTTTCTATCTTTTTGAAATCTTATCTCATCTCATTTTATTTCCTTTTTTGTCAAAAATCAAATTCTTATCAATCTTATCAAATCTTATCTCTGTTCACATCGAAAATCTATAAATCAAACCTTTCACAAGCCATTTGAATCGGACATTCTTCAGACATCCTTATGTTGTCAAAATCATTCTTCTATCTTCCATCCATCGCCATCTATCATCTTCATTAGGTCGTTATGCTGCAAAATTGAGCAACCGACATTCTTTCAACAATCAACCTTCGAAATCTTGCATCCTTGTGCAGGTGGAGAAGAGCCATGGAGGTCAATCAACTCTAGTTTAAAAATTGGTTTGCATTTCCTTTATTTATTTTTATTTTCATTATAGTTTGTGCTTCATGGTGCTTGAGAGGTTTTAATTAGTTTATTTTTTATTCTCAACACATTTAAACTAGTGATTATTTCCCTATCTACATTTTGGCGCCCACCGTGGGGCTTTGCCCCATTTTTAACATTTATCCGTAGGTTTTCTGACAGAATTTCGAGTTCTGAAATTTGGCTTTCTGACAAAAATTCTTGTTTTAGTGCATCTGAGGGTTTTTTTAGTGCATACAAGGGTTTATGTAGTGCATACAAGGATTTTAATGGTGTTTTTGTAGGTTTTATTGACTTTGTTTTGCAGATTTGTCAGTTTTTGGATAAAAACCCCAAGTTTTACCAATTTGTTCATATCTTCTACACAGATGCGAATTTTTCCACAATATTTTTACAAATGATTTTGTATCATCTCAAGAGGCTACAGTAAAAAAATTGAGGGATTATCATCATTTTTGTAGGATTTATTGTAATTTTATGTTTTTTCATAAAATTGGTCTTCTGGACGTAAATCAGCGAATTTTTTAGAACTCTTTATAGTTTTCGAAATTTCTTTAAATTATAATTGGGGTATATGTTTTATAAATTTAATTTAGAATTCAAATACAATGCAAAAAATATGATCTTCATTTTCTATATGGTTTTCATAAATCCACGTTTCTAAGAGCAAAACAGGGAATTTTTCTAACTTCTTTACATTTCTGGAAAGCTCTCAGAAAATTAGAATGGATCTCTTCTTTGATTTTTCATTTTTCAGATCACTAAAATCATCAAATAATGAAATCTAATTCGGCTATGTCAAAAACATGTATCTGAAATTGCAATTTTTTGATGAGCTTGCTTTTTTTTTTTTTGGCTGCATTATAATATTATTTTTTGATCTTGTAGGTGAATCATACGGAGCTGGAAAAACATTGGGATCAATCACAACAATAATTTGGAAAGCGAAAATAACCAGGTGCACTCGTTTCATCCTTTATCTCATTAATCTTGTTTGTCACACATTTCAATTTGGGACATAAAATCAAATCTTGTTTGATCACATCATTGCAATTGGTTTAAAATGAATCTTTTCTTCAATCACATATAAAAAATTAACCATTGTCTTCCTACACATTTGATTTGGGATCTAAAAAGAACGAGTGTTTCATTGCTTTCTTGCACACATTTCCTTTCTAAGGGTCAATTAACAACTGTGAGTGTGAATCAATTATGTGTGTGATCACAAACACCTCACTTGGTTTGCTTTTGTCAAACCCTTTCTAGGAGGCCTACTAGGGGATTTCATCACCCTTGGGGATGGCCTCAATCGAAGTGTGAATCGAAAGACACGCTTGTTTGGAAGTTAAAATCTTGTTACTCTTGGCTAAGCCCCAAAGAACTTTATACCTTTGGGAAGTGAAGGTGAAGGGTGGGTTACCCCTTTCTCCCGGCTGTGTGGCAGGATTTTTCTTCCAAATCATTCTTTAGTCAAACCTGTGTAGACTAGCTTGAGACCTAATTGGCCATACCCCACTTGACTAGTCACAGGGCTTGTTGATGTGTCTTCCATGTGTGTTTGTTTAATAATCATCATTACATTCTTCAAATTTCAAAATTAAAACTTGCTTATGTGTCTTGCGTGAGTGATTTATGTGTGTACATGTGTGAGCATTCATTTAAATATTTTCAAATCAAGCTAAACACCAAACACATAAAGATAAGTCACTCTAAACATTCTTCCAACACATTCAATCCAATCACTTCCATCCTAATCATTCTTCTTAGCCACATCCTATCCATTTCATCCTAATCAATCAAGTTATCTAATCTAATAATTCCACATCATCACCATCACCAACAAAGTCCTAGTCACCACTTGTCAAAATGGTCATAATCATAAATAAGCCCAATCCTAATCATAAGCCCGAGCTCATAATTCAAGGAGTCCCTTTCTATAGTCAAATCATGAAAGAAAACCAAAACCTAAAATCATACTTCGAGGGGCTTCTCCTACCACCTCAAATAATGGCATGAATGATGTTGCATAATTTGAGGAGCAAATTTATATGCAAGAGCTTACACAAATGTGTGACACCATGACCACATTTGAACACAAATCCCTAGCATCCCAACTTTGAAACCTCCTTCAGACACTTCACCAAATACCCAAACCCCTAGACCATCAAACCATACAAAGCCTTCAAACCCTCTTCCAAAAATTTCAACAAATTAAATCACCTCAAATCCAACACCTCCTAGCTCAAGCCAATCAATTCATTGCCACTTGTCAAATCTAGCAACCACAACATCATCCCCTATCCATTCATTATCACCCTTCCACCTCATACCAATCTAATCCATCCACTTCTTCGCATGTCAATGCCACATCAACCTATCAAGCCACATCACGACAAACATGTGTGTCTCTAAATTCTACCTTGCAACAAGGCCAAACTTCCTCATGTTCTAATACAACCATTGACAAGGGGAATACCAATCTAGCACATGCACCCTATAACTTTATCATACCATCATCCAATCGAAACCAAAACCCTAAGGAAACACCTTCCACCCATACACCTACAAAGGATGTGGCCCAAGGGCTACTAGCAAGGAATCAAACATCACCATGTCATCCAACTCATATTCTTGAAAATACAAAAGAGTCCTCAAACACCATGCCAAGTCCTTCAAGCCAACCATGTCATCCACAACCGCTTGATCCAATTCAAGAGTCTTCCCCATTAAGTCCAAGTCAACCTCTATCATGCTCCTATGTTGTTAACCATCAAGAACATGACAAGTCTCTCCATGAGAAATAACCTTCCACCTCCATTCAAATAAGTCATGAGGTATTTCAAGAGCACAATCCTAAACATGAGGAAACATTACCCCCTCATTCACATAAAGATCAACAACCTCCCAATGATTCCATTTATAACATACCTAATGCTATTCATGATCAATCTTTCATCTTTGATCAAGACACCTTTTATGATCAAGAAGACCATGATGATCCCCTTAGCCAACTTTATGCATTCCATGGTCAAGAGCCTATCACTTCACCTATCCATGAGCAAGAAACCTCCCTTGCTCCTATCCACCCCCTACCTAGTCCTATCCATGATCTATCAACATCCACTTCCCTTGATGAGACACATGCCTCTCAAGCACACATAGAAGATCAAACAAATATCTTGGATCTAAGTGAACACAATGATAATCAAGATCCTAATGATCCTCCATCACCCACTATTAACCCCATTGAAAGTCCTCCATCATATCCTATTGGTCTTTCCACCCCCATTCATGAATATTCCTCCTTAGAACAACAACAACCATTATCTTCCCTTGCTTCATTTTCTCCATCCAATAAGGAACTTATGTCTAGTGTTCCACTTACACCTAGTCCCATTATCCATTGCACACTCCAAAACATGAACCACCAAGGTAAATGTCTAGACCTTCATGAACAAGGTATTTTGGAGCCCATCCATGTCAAAGTCCCTCCGCGCTCTAATGGCCTTGGAAATACACCCCAAGGACAACAACCTAAAGATGTTGGTATTTCCTCCATGCCTCCTAAGTCCACTTTCCATCATGAATCCTATCATACACCTAAAACATATGTTTCCATTCCACCTCCATCATCCTACAAATGTCAAAAGCATGTGACCATACACCTTCCACCATCCACTCTACCACCATTGCTTCCAACTCCTAATATCCCTCGATCCACTCTACCACCATTGCTTCCAACTCCTAATATCCCTCCATCTAATCTACCTCCACTTCTCCCAACACCTAGTATCCCCATTATCCAATCTCCTTATTCCTCCATCCATAAATCATCTAAAAATCCTAATCATGACCAATCAATGCACACATTGTATAAACATGAAGCTTCCACCCATTCCACCATCCCCATGGGATTCAAAAGCAATAATTTCAATGCCTCTACCTATAAAGTAAAAAATCCTAAGGGTTCTCGTGCCTTAGGACATCAATACAGAAAGTCAAAGCAAAATCCATCTAAGAAGTTATATAAGCCCATACCTCCAAAAGTAAAGGCCAAAACTAAAATGGTTTGGATACCTAAAAAAAAAGAAATCAAGTCAAATGAGGCATTCACCTCACAAAAATCCCAACCATCCATCCCACATTCTCATTCCATTCCTCCATCCATTCCTCCATTCCCATCCATTCCAGTCCTTCCATTCTTTCATCCACCACCCTCCATCTCCTCATCCTTCACGCATTATCCTACATATCTCACCCAACATCTTCCTATGGTCCATGCTTTTGGCTAAGCCTCCCCATTCATCTTTTGCATAAATCCCATATAATCCCTATCATCTTCCCTACATAATCCGCATCATGATCCACTATTTTCCTCTATAATCCACCTCATAATCCATCATCTACCCACTCCATCTCCCTTTCATGTCATCCCTTACCAACATCTATGAGTATAATGACATTTGACATGGTCCATGCGATGACATCCATCCCTAGTGGGACTATCACCTTTCATGCAACTAGACACTTGAGTCCCTCTTATCCAAAAGTCAAAAAGTCAAAAAATTAAAATTAAAAGAAAGAATAAAAAAATAAAAAAAGAGTAAAGAGAAATCCCTTCATCCAACAGCGAAAACCTGGTAAACAGGCACCCTGGATAAGTACCATGATGAAAACCTGGCTAACAGGTGTCATGTGTAGGTTGATCTTCTATGTCACTTATACTTGGGGGCACAATGTCTTATCTATCCAACCTATCATTCATGTCATATCATTTCCATCATACATACCTATCATATTGAGTCCATTCATCCACCCTTCTTCTTTTGATCTTGATGAAGATATAGGGGAAAAGGTTGAAACATGTTTGGGTATCTCTTGACATACCTCATCCTATCTAAACCAAGCCTATCATTATCCTATTGTCATAAGTTTTGTCATGAAAAATCCTAAGTATTGTACCTAGAATGGGGCATGTTATTCCTATGCGACATAGTCTTTGGAAATCACATCCTTGCTCTCCTATGATGCATACATCAATTCCATTCACTATGACTTATCCTTTCCATCCATCCATATATCATGAGCCTTTTATCCCTTATCCCATCACCCACCTTTTCATCCATCAATCTCACTTATCTCCTTGCACCTAGACTTGGTTTTCCCCTTGTCATTGGTCTCTAGCACAAAGGCTACTCAAATTTTAATCCTTTAACAAATCAAAAAATTTCAAAAATACAAAAAAATCAAAACATTTTAAAAATCCAAAAAAATTCAAAACATTTCAAAAATCCAAAAAATTAAAACATTTTCAAAAATACAAAAAATCAAAACATTTCAAAAATACAAAAATTCAAAACATTTCCAAAATCCAAAAAATCAAAACATTTCAAAATACAAAAAATCAAAACATTTCAAAAATACAAAAAAAATCAAAACATTTCAAAAATCCAAAAAAATCAAAATATCCCCAAAAATACAAAAAACTCAAATATCCAACAAAAATTCAAGCAATAAAATTATTCCAATCACATCAATTCTTCGATTCAATTCATCACATCCTGTCATCCCCTCAATCATCTTCATCAAAACCATTTCATCCAATCAAATCCATCAAATCATTCCAAGCAATAATCCAAATGCAAGTCAATCCTTAACCCATACCAATCAAGACAATCAATCTTGTCAAATTATCCAATCACATCCTTTGGTCTTAATCCTTATCTTGTTGTAAACCTAATCAATCAACCAATCAATCAATCCACTATCAGTCATCCTTGTGTTGATCTAGGGACATGTCGCTCCCCACAATGACAACATTATCATCATCATCAATCAATCAATCAATCAATGGTTTACAACTTGGCAGGGGCAATACCTTGTTTGTTTTTGTATCATTTGTGCATGCTTTCTTGCTTTCTTGTGTGTGTTATCATTTTATCTTGCATTTGTATCAAATCCATATCATTCTAGCTAATATTCATATCTTGTGTATGTTGGAATATCTTTTTGCATTATCCTTTCACAAGCCATTTGGATGAATCTTCTTCTAACATCTTCCTCTGTCAAATCAGTCTTCAATCACCATCTATCATCTTCATCGGGGTTGTTATCGCTGCGGGAATTGAGCAACCAACATTTCTCTATTATCAACCTTTGAAATCTTGCATCCTTGTGCGGAGTGGAGAGAACAGCCCAATGGAGATAAATCGAGTCAGCACAAAGATCAGTTTGCATTTGTGCTTCTTATTGTGATTTTCGTGTTTGTTTTATACTCTATTGTGCTTAATAGGATTTAGTCATTTATTGTTTTCATTACATTAAATCTGATTGAATTATCCCTATCTACATTTGGCGCCCACTGTGGGGCCTTGCCCCGTTTTTAACATTTATTTGCAGGTTTTCTGACAGGATTTCGCATTCTGGACTTGAACTTTCTGACAAAAATTCTTATTTTAGTGCATCTGAGGGTTTCTATAGTGTATATGATGGTTTATGTAGTGCATACAAAGCTTTTAATGGTGCTTCTTGCAGGTTTTATTGACTTTGTTTTGTAGATATGACAGTTTTTGGACAAAACTACAATTTTTACTAATTTCTACATGTCTTCTACACAGCTATGAATTTTTCTTCAATATTATTACAAAATCTTGTACATCATCTCAAGAGGCTACAGTAAAAAAATCGAGGATGTATCATTTTTTTTGTAGAAGTTATCATAATTTTATGTTTTTTCATAAAATTAGGTTTTTGGACGAAAATCAACGAATTTTTTAGAAATTTTTATATTTTTCGAAGGATCTTTAAATTCTAATGGGGGTCTATGTTTTACAAATTTAATTTTGAGGTCAAATACAATGCAAAAAAAATCTGATCTTTCTTTTCTATATGGTTTTCACAAATCTGTGTTTCTGAGAGAAAAAAAGGGAATTTTTTTGACTTCTTTACATTTCTGGAAAGCTCTCAGAAAATTAGCTAGGATCTCTTCTTTGATTTTTTATTTTCCAGATCAATAAAATTGTCAAATACTGAAATCTAATTCGGCTATGTCAAAAACATGTCTTTGAAATTGCAAATTTTTTTGATGAGTTTATTTAGTTTTTTGGCTGCATTATAATATCATTTTTTTCATCTTGTAGGTGATCATAAGAAGCTCCTATAGCAGCAAATATCACTCACAACAATCTGGAAAGCGAATAATCAGGTGCACACATTCCATTTTTTTAATCTCATTAATATTGTTTGTCACATCTTTCAATTTGGGACATAAAATCAAATCTTGTTTGATCACATCATTGCAATTGGTTTAGAACGAATCTTGTCTTCAATCACATATCAAAAATTGGGTCACAAATTAATCACTATCTTCCATCACATCTTGATTTGGGGATAAAAGAACAAGAGATGTTTGAATTATTTTATAAACATTACGAATTTTTTAAGGGGAAATTAATCATTGAGTGTAGATCAAGTGTGTGTGATCACAAACACCTCACTTGGTTTGCTTTTGTCAAACCCTTCATAGGAGGCCTGCTAGGGGATTTCATCACCCCTGGGGATGACCTCAATTGAAGTGTGAATCGAAAGACATGCTTGTTTGGAAGTTAAAATCTTGTCATTGGCTAAGCCCCAAAGAACTTTATACCTTTGGGAAGTGAAGGTGAAGGGTGGGTTACCCCTTTCTCCTGGCTTATTGGCAAGATTTTGCTTTCAAATCATTCCTTAGTCAACCTTGTGTAGACTAGCTTGAGACCTAATTGGCCATACCCACTGGACTAGTTCTAGGACTTGTTGATGTGTCTTCTTCAAGTGTGTGCTTAATAATCACATTCATAAATTCCAAAATTCAAACTTGCTTATGTTTCTTGCTTGAGTGATTTATGTGTGTACATGTGTGATCATTCATTTAAACATTGAAATCCAAACAACACCAAACACATAAAGATAAGTCACTCTACACGTTCTTCCAACACATTCATATCCTATCACTTTCATCCTAATCAATTCAATTCATCCAATCTAATCATTCCACATCATCACCAACAAAGTCCTAGTCACCACTTGTTAAAATGGTCATAATCGCCAAATAAGCCCAATCTAATCGCAAGCCGAGGCTCATAATTCAAGGAGTCCCTTTCTATAGGCCAAATAATGAAACAAAACCAAAACCTAAAATCATACTTTGAGGGGCTCCTCCTACCACCTCTAATAATGGCATGAATGATGTTGCATACTTTGAGGAACAAATCGATATGCAAGAGCTTACACACATGTGTGACACCATGCCCACATTCGAACAAAAATCCCTAGCATCCCAACTTCAAAACCTCCTTCAGACACTTCACCAAATACCCAAACCCCTAGACCATCAAACCATACAAAGCCTTCAAACCCTCTTCCAAAACTTTCAACAAATTAAATCACCGCAAATCCAACACCTCCTAGATCAAGCCAATCATTTCATTGCCACGTGTCAAATTCAACAACCACAACATCATCCCCTATCCATTCATTGTCAACCAATGCCACCTCAACCTAATGTGTCATCCGCTTCCACCTCATACCAATCTAATCCATCCACTTCTTCATAGGCCAATGCCACGTCAACCTATCAAGCCACATCATGACAAACACATGTGAATTTAAGTCCACCTGGGCAACAAAATCAAGAGCCTTTAAGTCTTGAAAATACAGCGTGACAATGGGAATACCAATCTACTTGCATACACCCTATAACTTTTATCATACCATCATCCAATCAAAATCCAAAATCCTAATCCAGCACCTTCACCCTACACACTCCAGGGATGTGACCCAAAGGGCTACAAGCAAAAAGGAATCAACTATAAGCCATGTCATTCAACTCATGCTCTTGAACATACAAAAAGTCCTCAAACATCATGCCCAAGTCCTTCAAGCCTTCATATTAAATCCCACACAATCCCTTGAGCCAATTCAAGAGTCTCCCTTCATAAGTCCAAGTCACCCTTTGTCATGCTCCTATATTGTTGACCATCAAGAACATGACAAGTCTCTCCATGAGAAATCCCCTTCCACCTCCATTCAAATAAGTCATGAGGTATGTCAAGAGAACACTCCTAAACATGAGGAAACATTACCCCCTCATCCACATAAAGATCAACACCCTCCAAATGATTCCATTCATAACATATCCAATACTATTCATGATCAATCTTTCATCTTTGATCAAGACCCCTTTTATGATCAAGAAGACCATGATGATCCCCTTAGCCAACTTTATGCATTCCATGGTCAAGAGCTTTCCACCTCACCCATCCATGATACACAAGCATCACTTCCATGATGAGATAAGTTCCTCCCAAGCACACATGAAGATCAAACAAATACATTGGATCTAAAGTAGACACAATGCTGCTAATCAAGATCTAATGATCCTCCATCACCCACTAGCCGACCCCATTGCAAGTCCTCCATCATATCGATGGTCTTTCCACCACTAAATTCCTTGAATGTTCCTCCATAGAACAACAAAAACCATTATCTTCCCTTGCTTCATTTTCTCCATCCAATAAGGAACTCATGTCTAGTGTTCCACCTACACCTAGTCCAATTGTCCATTGCACACTCCAAAACATGAACCACCAAGGTAAAGGTCTAGACCTTCATAACAATATTTTGGAGCCCATCCATGTCAAAAGTCCCTCCACGCTCTTATGGCCTTGGACCTACACCCCAAGGACAACAACCTAAAGATGTTTGTACTTCCTCCATGCATCCTAAGTCCACTTTCCATCATAAAGCCTATCATATGCCTAAAACATATGTTGGCATTCCACCACCGTCATCCTATAAATGTCAAAAGCATGTGACCATACACCTTCCACCATCCACTCTACCACCATTACTTCCAACTCCTAATATCCCTTGATCCACTCTACCACCATTGCTTCCAACTCCTAATATCCCTCCATCTAATCTACCTCCACTTCTCCCAACACCTAATATCCCCATTATCCAATCCCTTATCCCTCCATCCATAAATACCCTAACATTCCTAATCATGACCAACAAATGCACACAGTGTATAAGCATGAAGCTTCCACTCATTCCATCAAACCCAAGGGATTCAAAAGCAATAATTCCAATGCCTCTACCTATAAAGTCAAAAATCCTAAGGGTTCTCGTGCCTTACGACATCAATACAAAAAGTCAAAGCAAAATCCATCTAAAAAGTTATATAAGCCCATACCTCCAAAAGTAAAGGCCAAAACTAAAATGGTTTGGGTACCTAAGAAAAAAGAAATCAAGTCAAATGAGGCATTCACATCACAAAAATTCCAACCATCCACTTCCATCCCACATTCTCATTCCATTCAAAAGTCTCAAATTCCTAAAACCCACAAGCAAAATAAAAATCATAACAATACTAAATCTATGTGGGTACCAAAAGCACTTCATCCACCACCTCCTAAGAAAACATCTTCATTGCTTCCTACACCCCATCCACATCAAAAGCTTCAACATTTATCATAGTGTGTGCAACCATTGGTCATGGTTCCCTTCCATTTCACAACAATTCCACATACCTCCATCTCCCCATCCTTCATGCATTATCCTACATATCCCCCCACCATCTTCCTATGGTCCATGCTTTTGCATAAACCTTGCATCCATCCTTTTGCACAAGTCCTCTTCAATCCACATCATCATCCACTATTCCTCATCCATTCTTACATAAGACTTTCATAATCCACCATCTACCTAATCCATCCCTTTCATGTCATTCCTTACCAAAATCTATGAGCATAATGACATTTGACATGGTCCATGCAATGAAACCCATCTCTAGTGGGACTACTACCTTTCACGGAAACTAGACACTTGAGTCCCTCCTATCCATATTCCCCTTCTCCTATTCAAAAAGACAAAAAAAAAAAGAAAAAAGTAAAGAGAAATCCCTTCGTCCAATGGTGAAAACTTGACATTTGACATGGTCCATGCAATGAAACCCATCTCTAGTGGGACTACTACCTTTCACAGAACTAGACACTTGAGTCCCTCCTATCCATCCCTCCTATCCATATTCCCCTTCTCCTATTCAAAAAGACAAAAAAAGAAGAAGAAAAAAGTAAAGAGAAATCCCTTCGTCCAATGGTGAAAACTTGGCAAACAGGTGCCCTGGATAAGTACCATGATGAAAACCTAGCAAATAGGCATCATGTGTAGGTTGATCTTCTATGTCACTTACACTTGGGGGCACAATATCTTATCTATCCAAGCTATCATTCATGTCATATCATTTCCATCCTACCTACCATCTTTAGCCATCATACATACCTAGCATATTGAGTCCATTCATCCACACTTCTCCTTTTGATCTTCATGAAGACATAGGGGAAAAATGTTGAAACATGTTTTTTTGGGTATCTCTTGACATACCTCATCCTTCCAAACAAGCATATCATTATCCTATTGTCATTAGTTTTGTCATGAACAATCCTAAGTATTGTACCTAGAATGGGGCATGTTATTCCTATGTAACATAGTCTTTGGAAATCACATCCTTGCTCTCTTATGATGCATACATCAATTCCATTCACTATGAATTATCCTATCCTTTCCATCCATCTATCATGAGCCTTTTATCCCTTATCCCATCACCCACCCTTTCATCCATCAATCCCATCACCCTTGCACCTAGACTTGGTTTTCCCCTTGTCATTGGTATCTAGCACAAAGGCTACTCAAATTTTCATCCTTTGACACGTCTAAAACATTTCAAAAAGTCCAAAAAAAATTCAAAACATTTCAAAAATAAAAAAAAATCAAAACATTTCAAAAACCCAAAAAATAAAATCAAAATCAAAATATCCCCAAAAATCCAAAAAAATCAAAACATTTCCAAGCAATAAAATCAAACCACATCACTTCTTCTCATCAATCTAATCATTATCATCAAAATCATTCCAATCCAATCAATTCCCCAATCCAATCATTCAACCATTCAACCAAATCAATCATCTTCATCAAAACCATTGCATCCAATCAAATCAATCAAATCAATCCAAGCAAATATCCAAATGCAAGTCAATCCTTAATCCATACCAATCAAATCAATCAATCTTGTCAAATTATCTAATCACATCCTTTGGTCTTGATCCTAATCTTGTCGTAAACCAAATCAACTAGTCAATCAATCAATTATCATCATCCTTGTGTTGCTCTAGGGACATGCCGCTCCCCACAATGACAACACTATCATCATCATCAATCAATTAATCAACAGTTTACAGCTTGATAGGGGCAATTCCTTGTTTGTTTTTGTATCATTTGTGCATGCTTGCTTGCTTGCTTGTGTGTGTTATCATTTTATCTTGCATTTGTATCAAATCCATATCATTCTAGCTAATATTCATTTCTTGTGTGTGTTGGAATATATTTTTGCATTATCCTTTGCATCTATGGTCACATAATACCTTTTGTGCATTAGGACTTTAATGCTCTAAGCCTCTCTCCTCATATGTTTAGACAAGGTTGTATTACGCTAGGGCACAAGACACATCATCACCTTGGTCCTTATACCTTGGTGCATAATGTCTAGTGCTAAATCAAACATCGTGGTTGCTCACTTTCATTGCAGCATAAATGTATCATTCATCTCCTTCATCCACTTTCTATCTTGCATCATCCTATTTATCATTTCATTTCATTTCGAGAGTCTATCCGTGTTTGTCCAACCCGCCTATCCTCTCGAGGGGGCATCATCATTCCATTATCCTATCTTTCCTTCACCATCCATTTTCTTTTACCTGTATCTTAACTTCTTTGAAATGATATTACTCGACACAAATCTAATCATCTCGAACATCATCTCAAAGAGGGGAAAAATGTAGACATCAAAAAATTGTCATCTTACGATACCTTGTCACAACATTGCATCATTTAGACACCTTGTATCATGTTTTGCCCTAGGTACCCATGTCATCATATATTTAATTAAATAAATTTTATTTATTTAATTAAATTCATAATCATTTCCATCCATTTCTCTAATGTTAATTAAATAATTTATATTATTTAATTAATTAAATCATTTATATCCCTTCCTCTAATGTTAATTAATTAAATCATTTTCATCCATTCCTCTAATGTTAATTAAATAATTTATATTATTTAATTAATTAAATCATTTTCATCCATTCCTCTAATGTTAATTAAATAATTTATATTATTTAATTAATGAAATCATAAATTCAACGTTAATTAAATAAATCCAAAATTTGTTTAATTAATAAAATCTTAAAATGATCTTCTCGCTTTCTTTCCAAAATATGAACTCATGTGCATCTAATTAATTTATTTAATTAGATAATTCATCAATTATCCTTCTCATCTTTTTCAGGATTTATTTCCTTTAAAAGAGAATCAAAATCTTTCTATCTTTTCACATTTTATCTTATCTTGCTTTAATTCCTTTAAAACAATAAATCAAAATCTTTCTATCTTTTGAAAATCTTATCTCATCTCATTGTATTTCCTCTTTTGTTGAAAATCAAATCCTTATTGAATCTTGTCAAATCTTATCTTCGTCAACATCAAAAATCTATAAATCAAACCTTTCACAAGCCATTTGAATCGAATATTCTTCTAGCATCTTCACTCTGTCAAAATCAGTCTTCAAACACCATCTATCATCTTCATCAGGTTGTTATGCTGCAAAATTGAGCAACCAACATTCCTCTATTATCAACCTTCAAAATCTTGCATCCTTGTGCAGGTGGAGAAGAGCAATGGACATAAATCGAGTTAGCGCGGAGATCGATTTGCATTTGTGCTTTTTATTGTGATTTTCGTGTTTGTTTCGTACTCTATTGTGCTTGATAGGATTTAGTCATTTATTGTTTTTATTACATTAAATCTGATTGATTATTTCCCTATCTACAATTATTATTGTTACAAGTATTTCATTAATTAAAAGAACATTAGAGTGGTGCTCTTTACCTAATGGGGCCACATCATGTTCCTGATCTTGTCTTATAGCCTCATTCTCAACATGCTGAACACCCTCTAAATCCTCTAGAGTTGAAACATGAAAGGTTACATTAATTAATACACCAATTGCAATTAAATATGTTTAAAAGAACATTAGAGTGGTCCTCTTTACCTGATGGGGCCACATCATGTTCTTGATCTTGTCTAGTCTGATCATGCTCAACATGTTGATCACACTCTACATGCTCTAAAGTTGAAACATGAAAGGTTACATTAATTAATACACCAATTGCAATTAAAGTTGTTTAATTGTATTAATCCATACTACATTTTGTATAGCACATGAATACATCCAGTACCAGGATGCACACTGGATGACCTTCATCTGCAGGTTGTGCTCCACCCTCATCAGGTTGCATTCCAATGTCATGTGCATTATTATCATTGCTTGGATATTTAAAACAAATAGGCACATAATTACTTAATGGTGGAAATTAATATTGAATAGATTGCACAAGTATTCAATTTTAAATAAACTTCATTGAGTTTATTTACCTGCATGTTGGATGCAATGGAAGCTTGTGTTTGCCTAGTCAAGAGTCTTAGGCATTCAACCACGACTCCATAGCCTTGCTGGAAGGAAATATTTAGGTCCTCTTCTGTGGGAACTCTGTTGAATTAGAGCCCTGCATTTTTGCATAAGATCATGAATTTTGCTTCTATGGTGTGATAAAACAAAAATTGTTTGCAATTTATTATTTAGATGCAATATTTCAATTTTTGATACTTACAATTCGTGCGGCTAATTTCATATAACCACCAGAGCCAAGTTTGTGTTGCCTGTGTTTTTCTAGTCTTTCCTTTGTTTCCTTCGATGTGTCAGGCAACCTATGAAAAGTTCAAAATATGTTAGATTATGTAAAAAGAAAGAATAATTAGTATTTAATTACATTGTTGATAGTATCACATACCTTCCTTGGCCCAGTGGTGTCTTTCCTTTTTTTCTTTTCAACCTTCTCCTTTCCATCTGACACCAGGTCCTTCCACTCCCTCTCTAGAATCATGGGGGGACGCTTGTACTTTTTGTTCTTCTCTAAATGTGACCTATATTGGTCCCTCACATACTTTAGATAGGTAACAACTTTCTTAAGGACCTTGGTTCGATTGAATGTGTTATTACCGAACAACCCAACTAAACAGTTAATGAGCTCATCTTTTAAATCTTGATTTTTGGCATTCCACCGTGTACGTCTGGTGGGCTCGAAGATCTCCAATGTAATATCATTTAGATGTTTATAAAAAACATCATTTCCTGCAAAATGATCATGGGATCAGTAGTCTAAAAAGAGTGATCAATAAGTAAATTTCAATTGGATTATAGATAATAATAATTAAAACATCTTAAAGTACCTGGGACCTTCTCTATCTTTATGGGAACGAAATCCTCGATCACCATAAATGTGACCGGAAATGTTCCCATACTAGTAATACTAGAAGATACAGGAAATGCTTCTAAAACATCACCAGTACTAGTGGCCTCTACATCCCCAAGTACATGTTTTGATGCATGTGCTGGCATGTGTTTGCTGCTAGAGGGTGCACTACTCGATGCCTGCATGCTATGTGTTGTTGACATTTCAGTCAACAATATAGGCACAGATGATGGGGTCGAATGATGTGATGTATGTGTAGGAAGATCAAGATCGACACTTGTACCAATCCCTACTCCCCGGGCAGCACCTGTAGTACCCTAATCATGGCTAGTAGCATCACGAGGATGCAAAAAATCTTGTAAAAACAACACATATTTTAGTTCATGACATAAAAGAGTACAAAATATAAAACCATGAATGAAATTATGTTATAATTAAAGATATCATGATAGCTTACTTGCAAGTTCTGTGCTCTCTCAGTCAATATTTTAACCCTTTCTCTTATCTCATCTATTTGAGCCACTATGAATAACAACTAAAGGATTTCTACATTGCATTTTTTTTGGGTCTTCCTTATCATATCCAGACGGTTTGCGGAATATGCAATGTCATCATTGCATAATAGTGTCTACACCTCCCTATGGATGCTCCCCTCTACTAATGGTGTCTTTCCCTGATCATCCGACTCTGACAAGAATATTAAAAACATTATCAAAATTAACCCAATAAACTTATGAAAAAAACATAATAATAAAACATTTTTCTCGTATCTAATTTGTACAATTACAATGAGGTAAACCTGTTAGGTAGAAGCACTTGAAGATGCATCACGATATATGCTCTGGGTTAGAGCCTTCCCCCTACGATCAATGTCCCGTTGTGACAAAAATTAAATATAAAAAAACATTACCGAAATGAAACCAATAGACTTACGAAAAAAACATAATAATAAAATGGTATATTGGAGTCATTAATTGGAGGCTGGGTAAAATGGTATATAGTATGTACCACCCCCATAGTAACTGTGTTTTTATCTATGCGATTCAAATTGTAATCGATTAGCAACTCTTCCCCTATAGTTATTGATTTTATCACACATACGAATACACGGTTTCCCTCGCGCACCTCGAATATGCAATTGGGTTGCTTATTTGTTGAACTCGGTCGTGTACTATTTATAAACCCTGCAATATTCCCTAATTTTTTTGGCCTTCCATCAATGTACATAACCACTCCTTTATTTTTATCCTTATCATTAGTTGTATATAATTTGTTGACAGTGCATACCTATGCATACTTCATGTATATTGAAGCAACTGCATCCAATCTTTGTAACTGTAACAGGGTCTAACATACTCCATCAATTCAGTAACTTTGTCATAATAGACCTTTATGCCATCCATGCAAAATAGGCCCAAACCATGTAATGACGATGGTGCTATGCGATATATCCTCTCGTTGACACAAAAATCAGTGTTTGTTGGAGGAAGTTCCTTGGGTACCCATTGTTTTTGTAGATGTTTGTACCTCAAAGGAACCTCAATGTCGTTTATTCTCTCATCATCATAAGAACATGACCCCCCTTTAGCAAGAAAAAATTCCATGCGTTTACAAAATTTTCTTCTAATCTTTTGACCTCTAGTTGATGTCCCTCTTTTAGACCTACTACATGTCTCACTTTCCTCTTCTCTTCCTGAATTTCCCTCGCTCGAGGAAGACAAATCTGACAAATACCTATTTGGTGGTACCTGCATTCATAAGGATGTCTGATGAAGTTCTTTCATGGTAGAATGGTTGGATATGGTAATAATCTCAATCACCTTCTTGTTACATCAAAGTTAATGTATTTTAGTTTAGATTTGTGTGAGTTATTGTGGATTTACTTTAGACTGATAAAACCCTCAATTAGGGTAAGCAGAGACAAATAATTATGTTTCTCCTTTATTAATTGGTGGAATCTTCTAGTTTCTTGTGAGATTATCTTACTATGAATGTTCTTTCATGTTTCAGTGGATTTAGGGAAAAATCATAAAGATAAGATGTGAGGGAATGAAGTTTCTTGACTGAAAAACTGTGTGTTTGTCTGTGAACAGAGTAATTATGAAGGTTAATCCCTTAGGGTATTGTGAAAATACTTTGTAAATGGAATTTGATGCTTTGAAGAGCATATACTAGTCAAACTAAACATGTCCCAAGCACTGGACAAGTGTGCTTTGGTCAGGAGTTAGTAAAGCAACAAACCCTTATGCAAATCAGACCTAGTTAGGCCTAACTCTGTCTGAGACAACAATATTTGAATTATGCAGAGCTATCACACCGTCAACACTAACAAGAACTATGGGGTTGAAGGTGGTTGAGACCATATAAAAGAACCTAAAAAACTCAAAATGAATATGGAAGGACAGAAAAAATCCTGCACCTATGGCCATGGTTATTGCAACAAAAAAGGACAGGATTGAAATACATATAGTTACTGAATTATGTGTTGCCTCCATTGAAATGTGGACAATAAGAAAGAGACATTTACTATCTAAAATGAAGTTCAAGGTCAATTTGATAGGGTTTGGACAATTACAAGCTCAAATAGAGCAATAAAAAAAGCCATCCTTTGGAAGAAATTATCCAATACAACAACATATTGAATCTTCCCCATACTTGCATAATAATTCAAATTGTTAAAAATAAGATTTTTGGGTTTCCAGCTATCAAAACAGAAGTAAAAAAAATGTATAAGGTTTACAATATTAGGTTGAAGTGCTCAAAACAAAATAATCATAATAATAATATGGTACTTACTAGTATCTCAATTCCCAGTTTTTACTTCTATGGATTCTAAGCAAGTAGTCTTAACTACTACTTGAGGAACATTCTAATCTTGTATACTCGTTGAAGATTTCATGGTGACTTTGGACTTGAAATCCTGACCTTCCTTGATGTTATGGTGACAAAATGAGTAAAATCAATTTTATGAAAAGGTTTTAGAGACTCTAAAGAAAATACAATGGGCACTTCAATTAGAGTACAAAAACTGCAGTTCACAGGCCAAAAATGGCCACCCAACTGATTGAACATCTCAAAGCTTGGTTGTTCAAACTAACCAGACACCAGTACTAGGTAGTACTTGGGTTTGTCAATGGGATATTGGCTTGAATTGACCAAAATATAGCATGCAACACCTCAATGGGAACAAACAGGGTCTAAATCACTGTACTTGCAACAAGATTTCTAAATGTGGGGGAAAAATCACTTATAGTCATTGTCCCTTGGTCGATTTTCCCTTTCTAAGTGCCCTCACCTCTCACTCTGGCTTTCCTCCTGCCAAATGGTTCCTAGTCTTCCTCCTCGACTCAATGGCCTTGCAACACTCATCTAGTGAAGTCTCACAACTCTCCACTCAGGGGCTGGATGCAGTGGTTCTCAGTGCAACTCTCTAGTTAGGGTCTCGATGTAGTATGCTATGTCGTGCTCCTACGCACGCAGGGCCAAAATTCAAAATATATAGTTTATATATATACTATGTCAACATATAATTTATTTTATTTTCTACAAAATATAATTTTTGTATGGTGGCTTGGTGAGCTTATATAGTTGGTTTTCTCTTTCTTTATAATTTTTGATGATTTATTTCCTATGACATGATTGAATATTATCTACAGTCCTAGTGATTGTTAAAAAGGCTTATGATATGTGATGTTTAATCATGATGGATGTCTAAGAATCAATGATTGAAATACTACTTGACTAAAGATTGAGCTATTTGATATTTTTTCATTTAAACATCATGGAGGAAATGCTTGCAATCAATGTATTATTAATGTAGCCTACAAGGTTTCTTTTCCTAGTTTTTTTGGTCCTATTCTTGTTATGACTTATTTTTTTACATTGGTCTATTACAGTAATGGGAAGCATATCTAGTGAATCGATTATTTCAGTCTCTTTGATTCTTATCCTTGTGCGTAATGAGTTTTCTTCTATCCTATGACTCATTGATTTTTGGTTTAAAACAATCATTACAACTAACATGGATATGAATTATGATGTGGGTCTGAGAAGGGATTGTTGAATGTGAAGGAATGGTTTAGAAAAGTACTCCTTAATCCAAATGAGTCATTTTCTTGTCATGGAATGTGTTAAGAGACTTTAAAATTAATATATTCAATCTAGTTAATATTGACACATCTAAAGCATGCCAAAGGCACTTCGGAGATATGCTCTGACATAAAGAAGATTGTTAAGGTGATGTCAAGTCTTGATCCATTAGGGTAGGAAAACATAGATGCATTGGTACAAAAGGTTCCATTCAAATTGGAGGAAATGGATAATTACCTAAGGGGCTAATGTGAGATTGGACCAAGTTTATATTATGATACCAATAGCTTGGGAAAAGGGATGATGAAATGGTTAAGTATGGAAAATTGTAGAGATAAATATAACACCAAGGGAAGAACACTAGAACTAATTTTAGCACTATGGATTAATCCAAGACTCAAAATTACACTAAGAGGCATCCCTTACCTCTTAAATTAATTCCATAGGTGGGTTTATCCTCCAATATAGTGTCATTGGTTAGCTTATCATGTGAACTTACTCTATAAGTAGGATTAACATACACTTTCATAACATGCATGTGTGGTTCCAAAAAGTTTATACGTTCTTGTGAATTTGAAAGAAAGGCATGTTTTGACTTTTCCAATAGGTACTAGGGGTTAATTTGACTTGGTTTTAGCATTAGAGTGACAAACCTTGTGGTTTAGGTTCCATAAACAAAATATACTCATTTTTTTAGCTTCCTATTATCATCTTTATATTCAATGAGCTTTTTAAAGATCATCTAAATATTTAGTAATATACACCATCGTCTGGTATACCATATATCCCTCCACCATAGAACCCTCAGGTTGTGCTCTTTGTCTAACCAAAGCCTTCAAAAATTTCAAGTTCCTCTCAACCATCCACATTGACCTTGTGTGTATAGGTCCACATAATTCAATCTCCTCAACTCGGTGTATGAGGTAGTGTTCTTGTGCATTGAAAAATGTTGAAGGTAGACACTTTTGCATTTCACACATTAGACAAGGAATTTTTCTTCTCCAATAATTTATATCTTCTTTATGAATTTATTTATATGACAGCCATCTACAAGTGATTCAAGGCATAAATATATTAATGAGATTTAACAAAAATATACAATATATTACATAACAAGTAAAACAATTGGAAAATATAAGATCTATACAACGAATTGAACAAATATCGCTACTTACCTCATGTATTTTCCAAGATCATATATAACTTTCTTGACATTGTTGTCGAAGTTGTCTAGGAGAGATAGAGGTAGAACGTATTGCAAAAATTATAAAAGGATATTTATATTATTTTTTCAAAACTAGTAAACATAATACATTAAAAAGTACATGCAGTATACAAATATATATAAAATATACTAGAATAATTACCTTAATGAAGGTATGTCAATCATGCATTTTCATCCCTGACCCAAATTCACCTTTCTTTGTTATGATATTGTTTATGTTTGCAGCAAATCCTGTGGGAAATCAATTTTTTTGTATGACTTCTTTAATAGCATTGATTTGTTGCTCCGTTAATAACCAAGGAAGGGCACTTATATTAATTTGGTCTCCATCGCTATTTAATTGAATAAAAAATTTCATTACATGTTTGGCTTCCTGAATGTCACTACAAATTTTGACAATTTTTTCTTTGTCATGCCCTCCATCCAATATTTTCCATAACGGTTTTGTTATATTCTTTCCCATATGCATTTGTATCAAAAAAATGCATAATTTGTAGCTGCTCATAGTAGGGAAACCTACTAAATTTTCTGGGATAACTTTTTAGTCCCTGTGGAAGTCGGCCATTAATGCCTTGACGACCTTCATGAAGCATATAAGTTAAACAAATTAACAACGACAATCATTGTCAATTACAACATGAGTAAACAAAACACAATATAAAAATATAAATTCCAAACATATCATATATGATAGATAAACAATTTGATCCGATGTATAACCTTGACGATTAATTCTATTATATTCCAACTTCCATGGGCAGGTGTCATTCTTCATGGTTTTGATGTAGTCTCTTCTTTCCCATTGAAAAGATGTTTTTAGTAGTTCGATACTTATGATTTCTGTGGAGGAAGTGCCTATACTCATCAAACACCTGCTTTCCTAAACTTGTTGAACAACAAGATTTCATCTTTGGACCACAAATTGGACATGCAAATTTTCCCTTTGTTTGAAGACCTGCAAGATCATATATAATTGGATTAAATATGTCAATTTTTATAATTATATATAATGAATAGATTATTTAAAAACATGCATGATATCTACTTCATAAAATTAAATATTGTTAAAGTGCAGTCGAATGTTATAACATACCACAAAAATGTGTTAGTCCTAGGGCATCATGAATTGTCCATACAAGCATTGCATGGAATTGAAATTGTCTTTGTCCTATTGGTCTAGAGACGTCATACATAGTGACGCCATTCCATAACTTTAGTAACTCGTCAATAAGAGGCTTGATATATAAGTTCATATCTTTAACTTGGTACTTACCTAGTTAAATGAACATAAACATTACATAATTATTATAATCATTTTACTGCAATATATATAAATTAATGTAGATGACTATTAAATGAAAAAAATATAAGTCATTATGCAACAAATAAGATAAATGAGATGCTAGTACATTAAAGAAAATTGATGTAAACAAATACCTAGAACAATCATTGCCAACATTATGTGCTCCCTCTTTATTGAAATCCATGGAGGAATGTTATTGTTGATAATAAAAATAGGCCACACCGAGTAAATAGATCACAGCTGTCCAAATGGATTGACACCGTCCGCTGCCAATGAAAACTTGAGATTACAAGTTTCTTCTTTAAAGTGTGGCCATTTTTCCTCCATGTCCCTAAATGCAAAACCATCCACAGGCATTCAAAGAATGTCATCTCCACTTCTATTCCATGCATGGTAATCCATAAATTGCGCTAAGCTTTCGCACCTAAATAATCATTGCATACGTGAAATAATGGGAATATAATGAAGAACCTTGTGAGGCACCTATTTTGTTAGTTGATCTGTTTGATATCTACTGATATGAAATTCTGGGCATTCTATTGCAAATTCATGTTGTTTATGATATATAATATGATCATTGGGACATGCATCTACTGCTTGATACTCCATTCCAATATCTTTCATAATGGCAGATAAATCTCGGTATGAGCGAGGTAGAATATTTGATGGTGGTAACAAAAATTCACCTATCAATCTACAACAAAAAAATAATTTGTTAATATAAAGAATATTAATGGTACATATTTCATCCTTTATTTACTAGTGATGAACTAACAACAAAAATAGATGGAAAAAGATGACATATATGGCATACCTTAACATCTGTGAGATTGCTATGTTGGATAAACCATTCATAACCTTCAAGTTCACCAGCAACAATACAACAGAGAGAAGATTTTTTTGGGAGCCTTCATAAAGGGGCTTGTATGCCTTCTCAAGTACAGGTAAATCATGAACATCATCAAAGTCATCTCGATCATCATAATCAGCTACACCACTAAATGTGTTATGGATCAATGTATTTATACCATCATCTTCAACTATGTTTTCTGGAGCATGATCATCTTCTTCCATATGATCATTAACTTCATCTTCGATATTCACAACTACATGTTGGATCAATGTATTTGTACCATCATCTTCAACTATGTTTTCTGTAGCATGATCATCTTCTTCCATATGATCATTAACTTCATCTTCGATATTCACAACTACATGTTCCTTCGCTTGCAAAACCACATTCTTCGGGCCATGATAATCCATATCATGTGCCCTAGGGCACCCCACCTTTATAATAATAATTGACACAAATAAACCATGATCATGATCAAGTAATTTTTTATATATAAAAAAAATGTTAAAACGATATAAACATTTACAAATTCAATCAATACAAAGACATATAATGAACTTACCAATGGACAATAATCATGCCCCCCTTCAACGTGACCATGCTGCCTATAATGTTTCTCAACTGTTGTGATTAAAAGTCTTCTCGTCTTTAAGCCCTTGCAATTATTGCAAGGACAATAACATTTCCCATCACCCTTTCTTTTCAATCTAGCCCACAATCTAGCAAGTGTCTCTTCATTTTTTTCTACACTAATATTATCTGACATGATTTTTCTTTACCAAGCTTGAATATTTAGATCTTCAAAAAATATCAAACTCAAACTCCAATAATTTTTAATCATAGACAGGTAACAAAATCTAATAATTCTGATATTTTGCACCAAAAAAATTCATCCTATAACCTCCACAAACTGTCACAAGTATAGAAAAACAGTATCGCAAGTATAGATAAATTGTCGAACTCACTTTTATTTATTAAAAAACATTCATCGGAACCCCAACAAACGCTAACCATATACCCGTCGGCCCACAAATTAAGGAGGCTAACCATATGTCGGCCCACAAATTGATGGAAGGGGATGGTTGACTTTAAGTGTATGTCGAAATAGTGACAGAAATCACAGAGCATCACAATTTCGACGAACGTCGGGCATAAATTTAAAAAATAAATGAAGATTTCACATTAAATACACAGGTACCCAATGATACATCTAATTATACATCTTTCGTTAGAAATTTTTGTCGTAAGAGGTCAATGACCTTGATATTCTGATGAAACCAATTGAGGCAAGAACAAAGAATGGATTGACGAGCAGATTGCCTAATTGAAGTTGCAGGGAGTCACTCGAACATATGGTGAGCTTAAAGACGAGCTGGGAAGTGAAACCAATAGTGGGACAACTGCTGCCCCATCTGGAGAAACTTTAAAATCTCCTTTGGCTACCAGGTCAAGAAAGAGAAAAGATATGGATGAACATTAGCCCAAGCCTAAAGTGTATGCAAGGAAGGCTTCAAAAGGAGAACCTTCCAAGAAACCAAAGAAATTAGGTAGTTTCACAGAGATGCCCACCATCCCGGAGGGCCTACTCCATGAAGGAAAAGAACAAGAGGCCGAGCAGTCAAAATCCCTTCCTTCTACCTCCACTCTCATGGTCACCACTATTGTTGTTGCCACTACTGTTGCCCCTCCACCTGCTTCTTAGGTGATGATTGCCACTTCTCCGCCCATGGTGGATATCTTAGTCCACCTTGCTTCCACCTCACCTACTACACAAGTTTTGGTAATTGAGTCTTCTTCTGCCACTACCTCTCTATTTTGTTCTTCATCCATGTCTCCAATGACATCCCTCCCATTGGCCACCGCAACAATGCCAATGCTAACTCTCTCGCTCCCAAAAGCCTTTGCTAGGCATATGCAGAACATGCAAACGAAGCTTTTTGGGGTATTCATGAACCCTGTTGTGCAAGCTTCTCTTGCACAAGTCGTTGGCCATCCTATCCCTGCACCTCCAACTGAACCACTAGAAATGAAAGAAAAAATGCAAATATTAGAAGAATTGGAGAAGTGAGAAAGGAAAGATGCTAAGGAGATGGAAGAAGAAGCAAATGATTACCATGAGCACCTTGAGTACCAACACCTAGTGATTGATAAGGTGGTGCGTGAAGGAGAGGAGGAAGAATCATAGTCATCTGAGGAAGAGACTGAGCAGCTAGAAAAAAAATATATTGTGGAAAATGTTGACCCAGAGCTCGAGGAGGAGTTGGCTCAGTAACTCAAGAACATCGGGGAATAAGTAGAAAAACAACCCTCCAATGAAGGGAGGAATACAGATGAGAAAAAGGAGGAGAACATAGAACCTCCAATAGGGGATCAAGATGAAAGCCCCAAGCATCATGAATAACATGGGTAGGAAGAAGAAGAAAAGGAGAAAACCTCTGAGGGAGAAGACAGCCCCAGGGAACATACAACCACCAAATCCCTAGGAAAAGAAACAGTTTTCATCCATGATTCTAACGAGGAAGAGGAAGAAAAGGCAAAGCAAGATGCTCCCAGAAACAAATAAATTGAAATTCGACACACCCAAGAAGAAGACTGTGATCATGAATCATCGAAAGGGGAATCTTAGATGCCTGAGTGGCTTGAAAAGCAATTGGAAAAGAAAACCCCAACCCCAAGAGATTTGAAGGAAAGGCTCCATTCTATCCCAAGCACGGATAAGCACCAAGAAGGAAAAGAAACCCAAGGTCAGATCTCATTTGACAATGGATGCATCCGGATCTAGAACTGTACAGATTGCCATGCTGGTGGTAGGAGAGGAAGGCATCAGCTACAACATCTCTACCATCAATCTGGGGACAACCACGAGAGAGTAGAAGATTGACCATCTTCAAGGATCCATTGCCACCATTGTGCATCAAATGCACAAAGATAAGACCTCCAAGGAGGAGTTAAAAGAACAGGTGGCAGATCTAACCACCTACATTCAGCAATGGTCATCGGTTGAAGAACTACCCACCACATCATCAACACCACCACAACTATTGTCCAAGGACCACATTGATAAACTGGAAAAAAGAAAGAATTGGACGAAGGCTATAGAGGACTAGTTCTAGTAGGTCCTCTACAATGGAAACATGGGCATTAGCCGTCCTGTCAAGACAACAAACAAATTCTTGGAGGTGCAAAAATATCTCGAGGGAAGGAGGAAGTTTTGTACTTACTTCCTAGAGTTATATAGGATTACATATCCTAAAATTGAGGCAATCCTCAAGATGTCTGAAAGAACATGGGAAAAGGAGCTTGCTTTGGCAAAGGATGATCACTGGCTCATCGAAAACTGGAAATGGGGCCTTGATCACAAAAGGGAGGTCTTAGAGCGGTTGCTCCATGAAGTGGAGCAAGATATTGACTGGGCTAAGGAAATCAGAACGACTTGTGGGGAATATTTAAAATTGATGACAAATTTTGACATGCCCATCATTGAGCTCGACCCAGAGAAGATAAAGCCATACTTCCATAAGAAGATGGAAAGTGGAACTACATATGCACTCATGACAGACTTTATGGGTTTTGCTGCTCAGGCCTTCACCCAATCTGAGTAGGTAAAAGAGAATACACCCAAGTGCGACAAATATTGGGATACACTTACCAACCGATCTAGGAAATTGAATTTCCAAGTGATCCATTCAGACATAATGGAATGGAACAAGCTCCAAGCGGTGACTGGAAAGTTCGTGGAATACGCCACAATCAATAAAAGCAAAGGAAATCTTGTTATTGATGATGAATTCCTCACCAAGTAGCTGCAGCAAAGGAAATCCGCTAGAAGACAAAAGATCTACAGTGCAGCCACAGGAGGACAAAATAGACTAAAATACAAAATGTGATTTTAAATTGCAATATATTTGGGGGTAGGTGAAACCCTAATTTGTAGTGAATCTTGGCTACACAATGAGAGTAAATCTTTGCCATTCATTTTGGTTTTTGGACACTATAAATAGGGGGTCTCCTCTCATTTTCAAGAGAGACTTGAGTTGTTGTAAAGACATGCTACTGAAATTTTAATAGAAATTCATTGATTTGTTGGATTCTTGAGTTCCAAATTTATGTTACATGATTCTTCTTCTCTTAGTTAGTGAATTTGAATAGATTAACTTTGTTGTTCTGTGTATTTTAGCTTGCTTTAGTAGTTAGTTAATGTTGTTCATTAGTTTTGAAGCATTTTGTGGTGTTAATGCCCTTCCTTGTTCATGCTTTTTGTTGTTTATTACTAATGGACAACAATGTAAAGCTAGTCTGAACATTATATGATTGTTGCACTTAAGTTCTATCTCTTGTTCATGTGTTATGGTGAATGAAAGATTAAAAATCTGCAGACCTTAGAAGATTGCACAGGTTTCATGAGACTGTGATTTGATTTGGTTAAGTGGGACTTTGTTTTGGGAAGGTTGTCCACTGTAGGGTCCTCCATTATCATTGTTCATTGCTAGTTTCAGATCTAGGAACTTCTCTTCCCTGACCTTTTTCCTTTTTTTTAGTAGTGACTTTGAACAAGGTTCATCACACATTGTAAAGCCAAATCTGAAGTTGAAATAGGAGTTCTAGACTGTTGTTCGAACCTACAACAATTGTACAATCACTTTCCCATCTTAAGAATTCCATTGGAAGAACCAATTCTCCTCCAGCTTAACTTATGTAAGTCCTCCCTGTGATTACCAACAAGATCACATCAAAACCAACTGAGATATTCCAAGCAAGTCATGACCTGACACCCGAGAGACCTTGGGGTGATTTCAGCAACTTGTTGTTGAAGATTGCCTTTCAAGAGAGGTAGTGCATCCATGCACTTCCTGTGTTGAGAAGTGCATAAAAAATACATGAACAATATCTATGTTGGAAGGTCGGATGACAGTTGAAGTGCTTTGTTAAGAACATTTTTATGTGCGGGAGATATGTGAAGGAGTTATAATATAGATATTTGGGCTAATGTTTTCTTGAAATGATCTATAAGATTATACTCAGATGATAAAAAATTATTCAAGATATTTTTTTTGGAGTGGGGCCTCTTGAAGGGTGAATTTTCTATAATGTGTGGTAACTCTATATTCAAGATTCCCTTTTGGGATGGTGATGATGGAAATGTAGTTATTGGCTTCTTTGATATGTCCTACATTAGAATCATTTGAATGTTTGACCTTGTTATAATACCTGAAATGAAGGGAAAGTGATCCCCTCGATTTAGTGTTTGATTATAAAACCTTAAGAATCTTAATGGTGGACTTTCCCTAGGGATTTTTTTTGAAAGAATGAGTATTTTTTCATTGATGTAGTTGTTGGCAACATGAGCATGAGGGATAAGCACAAAGTATACTATTATGTATTGCAGTGTTGTCATTGATGTCAACATTGTATCTTGATATGGAGATCATGGTACAAATAATTTTTGGTTGGCTCTAACATGCTTTGGGATGTTTTTGGAAGAGAATTTTACAATATGGTTTGATCCAGTGAAGATGATTGTGGTGCAGGGGCACCAAGTGCATTTTGTGTCAATGTTGTCCAATAAGGTCATATGTTAGAGTTTAGGTGGTTTGAGTAATTTTATCATAAAATAAGGTCTGAATAGACCATTTCAATGTAATTTGGAGTCTTTGAGTTCATTTTGTCACATTCTTGAAATATTGTAAAAAGTTGTCACCTAAAAGTGTAAAAGTTGCAAAATTGCAAGTTTGTGGAAGATCAACAATCACATTATTCAAAAGTCAATTTTGGACGGTTGTGTTAGTTGTTTTAGGAGGGAAAAAATGTTTATATATGTAGAGGATCTCGTTGTACATCACTCTTGGTGATTTGGAAGCAAAAAAACTAATAAGAAACTCTCTGTTTTCTTGAAATTTTTGTGTAATATCTCTATTTACTGGCTTGTATAGTATCGTACAGAGGTAAGATTGTTCTAAAACATTATGAACTCATTGGATACATGAATTAATTGTATCTTTCACTTGGTTTGAGAGGTTTATATTGAATTGGAAGAATTTTATACTTGTTTTTCTGAGACTGCCTGGGTATACCTTGTTTAAGGGGTTTGAGTGTAACAAAATGAGGTAGACACCCATTCCACTATATGTAACTACTGTAGCTTGGTGGAATTGGTGGGTTAGTGTAGTTTTAGGTGTTGATGAAGTTTATTTGAGCAGGTAAGGTCTTTTGATGGTGTGGGCTTGATGCCCTAGTTGGGAAAATGTGTGATTTTGAATGAAATATAGAGGTTTAAGGTTGATAAAAGGTGTAAACCTTGGGGAAGAAGTTTTTGATGTTGGTTCAGGGTGTGCATATATATTAGAGTATGTTTGAAGAGTTTTCCAAGTGATTAGAGGTCGAGATCATAGATTTTTAGTAAACCCTCTTTGAAAGGGCATAAAGTGAGGGTTTGTTAAAACGATGACTTGGAGGGCTTCCTTGATGATAAAAGTTGAAGAATTCATGGATTTTGTATTTGGTTAAATATTTTACACAAGATTTTTGGGTTGGTAGTGAGTTTTAGGAGGGGTTCTTTTGTAAAAGTGACCTAATTGAAGGTCTAGGACAACATAGAAGCCTTATTTTTTGGAATTTGGTCCAAAGTGACCATAAGTGGTTTTGAGATATGTTTAAGGGGAAAATAATGGGTGCTTGGAATGGTGTATTTTTTTATGGTTTGACAAGTAGATTGAGAGTAAAGTTCAAAAAATTGGATCTGCACACCTACAAGGCAGAATTGTGAAGTTTGATGTGAATCACCCTAGTTAGGGTTTGAAGGTTAAAAGCTTGTTTTGATCAAGTGAATTTGAGTTGGTTTGTTTGAAGAACTCTCTATATTGCATCATCTTATGATGGAAATTGACTGTCAATTTTGATAATTATGTGTAATAGAGCATCTAGTTTTTGGTTCTACACTAGTCCACTAATGAACATTTCACTCTATGATTCTCACATAATGTTTTTGGTTGGTAGAAATTCTAATTCTAGAATTCCATCTTGTTTTGGATTTTGGTTTGAAATTTATGGATCATAGAAGTTTGGCTTGGAAAATTATAGTCATTTCATGTATAGTGCATGTGAGTAGGAGAGTCCACACTTCTCTGCGGATAGGATGTTGGGTTTGTAGATTTAAGAAGATGTTGACAGATGTCAATAGAGTGTGAATTACAGTTGGGATGATTTTTTTAGGTATGAATGTCTGAATATGGATATATAATTGGATAATTTTTGTATTAGGTATTCTACTGTGCCGACCTAATAGGTGTGAAGGTATGTGAAGATTAATTAAGTGTTGTAGAGTTATGTGGGAGCTATCATAGGTCCATGTCAACCTATTTCAAATTTATTTAAGGATTGAATATTGGTGGGAGGCATATGTGGAATGATTTAAGCCAACAAGTCATATTTTGTATATTTTGAATGATACATCTAATTAGGCCAACCTAATTGATGTTATGCTTGAAGCGAATATATAAGATAGATCATTTTCAGTGTTTTGATGTATGTAAGACATGTATGTGATGCAAATTGAGTTAATATTATTAGAGCATTGTGAATCTAATTTTTGAATGTTGAGGAGAGTGTTAGAGTGATGTGAATGAAGAGAATAATTTGTGAATGTTGAGCAGAGTGTTAGAGTGATGTGAATGAAGTGTGTAAAGTCAGTTTATTGAACTTCATTGGAAGTGTAATTCATGCATATGATAGATGCAATTGAAACAGTTCAATCTAGGTTGTGAGCCGCAATATTTATTCTACCTCTCTTTATTTTAGTGGATAGTGAGTTAAAATGTTGAGCAGAGTGTTAGAGTGATGTGAATGAAGAGAATAATTTGTGAATGTTGAGCAGAGTGTTAGAGTGATGTGAATGAAGTGTGTAAAGTCAATTTATTGAACTTCATTGGAAGTGTAATTCATGCATATGATAGATGCAATTGAAACAGTTCAATCTAGGCTGTGAGCCACAAAATTTATTCTACCTCTCTTTATTTTAGTGGATAGTGAGTTCACTTGGATAGTGATTCCACTTGCAGTGAGCACTTCTATAAATATACTATAATCAGTTATAATATATTGTGAGAGAATTCTCATCATGGTTTTTCCCATTTTGGGTTTTCCATGTAAAAATATTGGTGTTCATTTGTTATGTGATGTTGTTGGATGTTTCATGCTTCTTTCATTATTGTAATTAAATATTCTATGTAGATTGGATGTTTAAATATTTGAATGGTTTAAAAGAATACTGATTCACCCTCCCCCCCTCAATATTCTATGTGTTCAATAATTGGTATCAAATCTTGGTTCCTTGGAAGGAGCTTAATTGCTTGGGGAAGATCTTGAAGGTTGAACACATGGTTGTTAGAAGAAGACTGCATGCTTGAAAAATATGGAGAATTCAAAGTTTCTCTTGAAGATATTGAAAGAACTAGAGGTGAAAATAAAGATCTGAAAGAAAATGTCAAAGAAGCAGATGAATGCATCAGGAAATTGAGAGAGAAAATCAAGAAGTTAAAAGAAAGGCATACAAAATTCAATGAACAATTGAAGCAAGCAAATGAAACTCTCACAGGCCTAAAGGTGCAAGTTGAAGAAAAAAAAAGTTGAGGAATTTTTTAATGTAATGGTAAAAACAAAATTTGAGGAATGTACAAGGCTTGAACAAGAAGTTGTGAATTTAATATTAGATCTAGAGAAAACAAGGATTCATAAAGACAAGTTGAAGATGAGCTCTTAAAAGCTTGATGAAATGATTGTAAATTAGAAAAGAGCTAAAGACAAAGGTGGATCAGGGTTTGAGACAGGAGAAAGTTCAAAAGTAGATTAGACACCAAATATTAAAAAGAAGATTGAAATGAACCAAATGATACTAAATAAAAGAATAATAATGACAAGCCTATCCAAAAACAAGGGAATGAAGCTAGAAGACCACCGGTCAGACAAAAAATGCATAAAGGTACCCATCTTTTAATGGTTATTCTTGCAATAGATTTGGATATAAGGTAATGAAATGTAGAAGCATAATGAGTCATAATGTTCCATCTTTTTTGGTCAATGTTTTAAATGCAAGAAATTTGCTCATAAAGCTAATGAGTGTACAAGTCAAATGATGAATGGCTATAACAATGGTATAATTGTTTATTCTTTCAAAGGATTATGTTATACATGATATGCATTTGGGAATAAAGCTAATAAATGCAGATCTAGAATGAATGGAAGGAATATTGGTAAGAATAATGTCATATGTTACAATTGCAATAGACCTGGACACATTTCCAAGCTTTGCAAAAGCAAAAATATGAAGGACAATCTAGTAAAGAAGAACATGAACCAGTACAAAAGATTGATCTAGCAAGAGAAAAGAAGGATATGGATAAGATTTGGAGAAGAAAGAGATTGAGGTTAAGGATGAAGCTATGCTAGCATCTAGTGAAGATGTTTCCTCTAGAAACTAAGTTGAGAGCTTTGACTCAGGGGGGATTTAATGCAAATAATTTATCCCGTACAAAAGAAAATGGTGTTGATGCTTTAGTACAAAGATATGTGATGCAAACCAACATGCTTAATCTACTAGTGAAGATCTCAGAAGAAAATATCATAATGCAAAAATTTGTGGAGCAATTGAAGGTGATTGTGCACATAGTGAAAGGTTTTCCAACTTTATTGTTTGAAGCATTCAATGCGAAATTAGGTCAGATTTAAGGGTTATAAAGTGATTTTACCTATCTAAAAATCATTCACAACAAGCATTGAGGAGAAGCAGAGCAATGAAGAAGGGATTTGGAGTGGTCAAGGCGATTTATGATTTGGTGCATTCAAACCCTAGTCTGACAAGTGAAAGAAAAGGTATTTACAATCTTCATTTTTCCCTTGTTTCTTAGAGAACTCCTTTTGAAAGTAGTTTGAATTCATTTTTCAATGGAAACACCGAGGGTAATTGAGGTTACTAATAAGCCACAAGCTAAGTTCAAGAAATATCTTGCTAAATCCATAGAAGATGATCCGTTGGGTTCATTTTCAAATGTTACATATGGATTTTTTCTGACATAATATATAAGGATTTATGTTCATGGAAAGATAGAGGAATATAATCACACAAATCTAGGAGATGTATGAGAAAATAAACTTTCGGAGATAAATTTTCCCTAAAACCAAGATCTACCAAAACCTAGTCATGAAGAAACTTAGTGTATGGAAATGGTTTCTAAATTTTTGCTTTAATTACAAATAGGTTTGAATTGCATTAATTAGAATTCATGATAAATTTGTCTAGACCGATATGCCTAGGATGATCACAAAGGATGTGATTAGAGAGTTTACATGTTTATGCTCCACTAGACCTGTTCCAATACTAAAATTGGTTAAGAATGAGGTTATAATGTGTCTCACAGCTTTAATAGTAGACAACATTAGAAATCTAGTTGTGAAGTATGCATCTATATTGATTGGTTACAAAATTTACTGTTGGAAACTAGGATTGCACACTCAGTCAAGCTAGGCTTGGCTATCCTGTTGCAACATGGAAATTCTCCCTGATTTTTGGGTCAATCAATTGGTGGGAGCGTATCTTTAGAGGGGGTTGGTTCCCTCTAGCTAATCACCTAACTTACAAAAAATTTTGGGGAAAAGGGGAGAAGGAAAAATGAAAATGAACCTACAACTAATGATGATCAACTAGATATTAAAGGATTATGACAGAACTTAACTCACAACAATCTCTCTTGAAAAACATTAGCTCTCACAAATCACCTTAAGACATCTAGTTCAACAGTATTTTGCACAAAGATTCGTAGAACATTGAATACAATATGCAACCTAAACTAACTGCACTTCTTGCCTACAACCCATAATAACAAGACAAAAGAAGGATTCTCAACTTTTGAATCACAAACAATCATTCAAATCATTTCTGTAAGAACATGACAAGACCAAGTGAAAGGAAACCGTTGTTTCTTTTCTTGAAATTGAAGTAGCAAGGCACAAGGCTTAAATTTGACAGTCGACCTTGCCTGTCAACAAATTTTTTAATGATGGTTATCTATTCAAAGGTGCCCTTAAAACATTATGATATACCTTAGTGTAAGTAAAATTATATATAAATCAAATATATTTATCACTATAATTCTATATAAATTTTGACAGTCTATCCAAAATCTCTCCTTTCATCTGATACAATCTTCTTAAAATTTTGATTTTATTTTACGGAAAAAATCTATAAATATGGTCATACGGCCATAAAATTTAAGCCCTGGAAAGGCATCAAAATATGATTCAACAAGTTTACAAAATTCTCAACAATGCATATGAGAGAGAAACTGAAATTTGAACCCTGAGAAATTTGAAATTTCTTTATAGGCATCAAGTGACCTCCATAGTGTAAAAATAGAAAAATTAGGCTAAAAAAGAAACTCATTCTACATTTTTGAGCTCCTCCAAAAAGCCTAAAAATCAGCCTAATAAACGGCTCCAAAAGCATACAAAAGGATGGAAACTTTCTATCTCCAAGGAGTCCATCCAAAAAGCTCTCAAAAATAGGTGCAAACAACTGGAAACTAAAAATAGAAAGTTCAAACTACCACCTCTTTTCCAAATCCGCCCATAAACTGAAACTCAAAATAGAAGCTCTTGTTGTCACTCAAGTGCATCACTTAACTACATTTAGATAACATTTAATTAACCAATTTATAAAAATATTGCTTAATTAATGTTTTACAAACGTGCAGTTTTACAAAGAAAAATAGAAAGTCTCTCTAGTCACATCATATTTTTTTAACAATTCACTTCTAGATGCTCTGATTTTCCTCTTTCCTATCTCCAATCATTTTGATTTTTGCATCAATTTTTTGAAAAAAATCAATCATATGGTGCTCTTATATACATTTTATTTTTATATAAAAAATCATAAAAAATATATGCCCACAACCTATTATCACTTAACTTAGGCAAAAAATGAATGACCTAAAGTCATCACTTTGATCTTCAAAGGAAATTGGCATGAAACATTTCTAAGGCGTTGTAAAGGGGAAAACCTAATGAAGGGCCATGTGCATTGTTTTTTATTTGATTTTCTTTAAAAAACAAAGGAAAAAATAAAAACAAAGGCAAGGTTTCGGCTTAGGCAACTTGAAGTATTAGCAAGGTATACAAGTTGAAATAAAATGTGATTAAAATCACATTGGCCAAGGTATAGGGTAAAAACCCTAACACAAAACCGACCCTTAACTTCATTTTGATTGTCATTTTACATCAGCCTACCTGAGGAAAGATGGGGCTTTGCCTATGCTCCGCCATGGGAAATTAGGGTTTGAGCTTTTGAAGCCACCATTTGAGCTCTTTCTTTCCATATTTCGATGCATTCTTATTTGCAACGATTGGTAAGTTATTGACTATATTTTTTTGCTTTCCTTGGCTCCATTCACTGGGAAAAAAGGCCTTTTGGCCATGGCTTGACTATTGTTTTGATGCATTTTGTTCTTTCTTTGTCTTTGGTTTGTGATGGAAAAAAAAACTAGGGCTCGACCCACAATGTGCAAATGGAACACATTTTGAAAACGAAGACATTTCATATAAAATATTTTTTTCTTGTGTGGGTCTTCAACACCCTTCATGGCCGTAGGCCTATAGCTCTCCATTTCACTATTTTGAAGACATCGTAGCTATTAAGGGCTCAAACCCTTGTTGTTTTACCTTGTATTTGCATTTACATTCAAACCCTAAATGGGTATTAAGACTTATGAAGACAAAATTTTGGCCTCTCCAGGCCGCGGGTATGAGAGCATGACTTGGGTCCTCTCCATTGTTTGAACTTGAATTACTCTTCCATTTCTGCATTCTGGAAAATACTATGAAAATCTTGTGTGGGATTTTCTCTAAAAGCTAAGCTAGGCACCATTGCACTTGTGTTCATCTGAAACCCTAGTTTGTCATTGATCAATTGTAGCATTAGCTTATTGCTTCGACAAACCTAAAAGAGTAACCATGCGTATATTCACCACTGTTTTTCTTTATAATGCATTGACTCCCTTTACCATGCTTCTCCAGAAGTGTAGACTTGCGTGGCATTTCATTGTTTTCTTGCATTGCTTGTTTCAAGTATATCAACAATGAAGTTCAGTCTTATGAACATACTTGACTACCATCACTCATTCCTTTATTAAACATGCAACACATACAAAAAAATTCTTTTAATGTTCACCTTCAATGCATTTCATAGCTGCATATTCATTTACTCCATGCAAAGCTTGCACTTAGCCACCATGATACTCCTTCATGAAATAGTGTTGTTTTCATTATTTCTCATCCAAACTTCAGTGTACTTGACTCCTCATTCAACAATGTCACTTTTTGATCCTAAAACTTTATCTATAGTCACTTGTGATTCATTCTTTGATGAAGGAAAATATTGTTTTAGTACTCTTCCTGTATTTTTGTTCTCCTAGACAACAATAATGGTGCAGGTGCACCCTAACAAGATCATGCCTCTAGGAGGAAACTTCAAGTTTTGATCTAAAAATGTTAATATAATATTTTCATAAGGACTAAATGGCCATATTAAACTTTTTTTGGGTCTTAGATAGGCATTTTGGGGTTCATTGAACATTAAATGTAAAAGTTGCAAAAGTTGACAAATTGTTGTCATGTCAAAAATTCAAAAAAATGCAACATTCTGTAAAAAGGATTAAGATGGAGAGATAGGTAGTTGTAGAGTTATTTCTATGGATTGTGTTTGATTATTTAAATCTTTTTGAGGCCTCACAAACTTTGAGGCTGGATGAGGAATGATGTATGATCAAGAAACTTAATGAAAATTTCAATTTTCTGTTAATTTGTAGTGTATTCTTTGATTGCAGGCCATTATACAGCCACATTTTGTGAAATATTACTCCCCCCTCCATTGGAAATAATAACCCTGTGAATATTCTTTAATTTACACTTGATTTCTTTAAAATTCACTAAGATTTCTGTGAGTTATGAGAAACTTATCATAGACGGGTAGAAACCCTGATGTAGGGTAGCAGTGAGCAATTTAAATTATGTTTCTCCATTATTCACTATTGAAAACTTTTATAAATTGGTGCACAACACGTTCTAATTGTGTTCTAACAAATTAAAAAGGTTATATGGTCTGAAGATGAAGATTTGGACAATTACCACAAGGCCTTAGGTGTGCAAAATGGGAAAAAGGATTGGTAGACAAAATACAGTAGGGTTTTTAAGCATTTTGTTTGTGGTGAGTGTATCATACTTGAATATTATTGTTTCAAAAAGGTGTTTGGGTATGTTTTGATCCCTCTTCTGAAAGGTTTGGTGAAAGTAAAGGTTTTTTAATACATTTTTTGTATATTGACCTGATAAGACAGTCTTGGAGCAGTCCTATTTTGGAGTCCAAATTGGATGGTTTAGTATGAGGGTTTGATGAAATGTCAAGAAAATAGTTTGGGGAATGGTTTAATTAGTTTGTGTAGGTATATTTACATATGTTTTTGGATTTAAGAAGAAGTAATGGCTTGGGAATTGTGGGGTTGTTTGTTTATGTGGTCTTAATTGGCCTAATTGTTGCTTTTAGACAATCCATTTTGAGAATTCTTATGTTTGAGGTATTTCTGTTGGAGAAAGTATCTAAAACAGTCATTTTGATGTTGTCAAATGTGTTGGAAGATTTAAAAAGAGGTTTGAGAGTCTTTTTCTCAGTTGGTATGTTTTGAACAAAGAGTTTTGTGAGGGAAATTGCCTTGTAAAGATGGGTTGCAAAGAAAGTTGTTTGCCTCAAGGGAAGTTTTCTATTTGGTGACTTGATTTCTTGTCAAGAACAAAGTGAGTAGAGTTGGTTGTGCTCCTGCATTGCATTAGTTTGGTATTAGAGCTCAAAAAAAGATTTGGGCTAGAGAAAGTTTGTGGTTTTGTGTTTGTGTGTTGTGGTTTTGTGCAAGTTGAGAAGATAACCTAGTTGCTGCCAAGAGAAGGAAGAGAAAGTTGAGAGAAGTTGAAGCAAGGAGAGACTTTATTGAGAAGAGGAAAATATGGAAGTGTTAAGAAGACATTTGCAAGCAGAGGAAGAGAGGAAAAGGAGATAAATACAAGAGAAGATGGACAGAGAAATATCATCATCAAAGCAAGAGGTGAGAAGATTGGATAAAGAGTTCCAGGAGTCCATGATGAAGATGGAGTAGATGACAAGTTAGCACTTGAAGATAAAGCAAAGAAGAGTTGCATGGACCATAAAGAAGATTATCAAAAGAAGGAAAAGGAAAATGAAGAAAATGGAAGAAGAAGAGTTTCAAGATGCAGAAGAAGAATTCAAGGATAAAGATAGTGGAGTCATTCCCAAGCATGAAGATGAAGAGGTACCAGAGATGAACCTGATTTCAGAGAAAGAATATATTGAGTTGGTGTCAAGATTGGATGAAGAAATGATTAAAGATGAATTGATCTTGGAGATTTGCAAAGAGTTCAAGAAAGATGGAGGTATTGTGATAGAGTTAATATATCATTTATTTGTTATGCTAATATTTTGGACAAGGAACAATTTGCATATCAAGATGCAGCAGTTTGAAGAGGGACAAAGGGAGATTGTGATATTTTAGGGCATGAAGAAGTAGATTATAGGTGGAAAGATAAGATGGAAACAAGATGGAATAGACCAACTCAAACCAAAAGTGAATATGAAGTGGTAGGGCATAAAATACTACAAGGAGGAGAATGTAATGATTGAATCCAAGAGGACTTGGAACTTTTTATTTAGGCAGGAAGAATGGTGCAGGTGCACCCTAACAAGATCATGCCTCTAGGAGGAAACTTCAAGTTTTGATCTAAAAAATTTAATCTCATATTTTCATAAGGCCTAAATGGCCATATTAAACTTTTTTTGGGTCTTAGATAGGAATTTTGGGGTTCATTGAACATTAAATGTAAAAGTTGCAAAAGTTGACAAATTGTTGTCATGTCAAAAATGCAAAAAAATGCAACATTTTGTAAAAAGGAGGAAGATGAAGAGATAGGTAGTTGTAGATTTAGTTATAGGTGTTGGGTTTGATTATTTAAAGCTTGTCGAGGCCTCACAAACTTTGAGGTTGGATGAGGAATGATGTATGATCAAGAAACTCAATGAAAATTTTAGTTTTTTGTTAATTTGCAGTGTATTCTTTGATTGCAGGCCATTGTACAACCACATTTTGTGAAATATTCCTCCCCTCCTCCATTGGAAATAATATCCCTATGAATCTTATTTAATTTACACTTGATTTCATTAAAATTCACTAAGATTTGTGTGAGTTATGAGAAATTTATCATAGACGGGTAGAAACCCTGATGTAGGGTAACAGTGAGCAATTTAAATTATGTTTCTCCATTATTCACTGTTGAAAAATTCTATAAATTGGGTAACAGTGAGCAAGTTATATGGTCTAAAGATGAGATTTGGACAATTACCACAAGTCCCTAGGTCTACAAAATTGGAAAAATGATTGGTAAACAAAATACAGTAGGGTTTTTAAGCATTTTGTTTGTGGTGAGTGTATCATACTTGAATATTATTGTTTCAAAAAGGTGTTTGGGTATTTTTTTATCCCTCTTCTGAAAGGTTTGGTGAAAGTAAATATTTTTGAATACATTTTTTGTATATTGTCCTGATAAGACAGTCTTGGAGCAGTCCTATTTTGGAGTCCAAATTGGATGGTTTAGTATGAGGGTTTGATGAAATGTCAAGAATACAGTTTGGGGAATGGTTTAAATAGATTTTTCAGGTATATTTACATATGTTTGTGGCTTTAAGAAGAAGGAATGACTTTGGAATTGTGGGGTTGTTTGTTTATGTGGTCTTAATTGGCCTAATTGTTGCTTTTGGACAATCCATCTTGAGAATTCTTATGTTTGAGGTATTTCTGTTGGAGAAAGTGTTTGAAACAATCATTTTGATGTTGTTAAATGTGTTGGAAGATTTAACAAGAGGTTTAAGAGTCTTTTTCTTAGTTTGGATGTTTTGAACAAAGAGTTTTGTGAAGGAAATTGCCTTGTAAAGATGGGTTGCAAAGAAAGTTGTTTTGTTCAAGGGAATTTTTCTATTTGGTGACTTGATTTGTTGTCAAGAACAAAGTGAGTAGAGTTGGTTGTGCTCCTTCATTGCATCAAATAATGATGACGTGAACACAATATTTGCATGGAAAATATTGAAATAACAGTATTGTTGTCACCTAGAAATGCACCCTATGCAAAGTTGTAAAACTGAGCTTTTCTGGTGAAACATTGGATCATTCCAAGGCTGTGGGTCACCTATAGTTGAAATGAACCTTTGGAGAAGGCCGGATTCCTTTGGTATCACCTAGACTACTAATCTGTAAAGGGAAAGGGAGAAGGAGAAAACATAGACAATGGAAATTAAAACCTAGGGTGATACACCAAAAATGATAGGAACAATGAGATACTTGATTTACACTTGAATACTGGTGACAGCCATGGGACTGCACAACAAGATCATGTAGATCACGCATACAAACAGGTTTGACATGCACATGCCTTCGAGAAGGAAAGGTAGATTTTAGCAAACTAGAAGCTCATATGAAGGATTAAATAAACACAGTTTGTAACCTACATGATACTACTTCTGCAAAGAAAGGCACGACATGAAACACAAGCTATACGGAAAGAGAAAATTTCACTAAATAGCTCAATGAATCAAAAAAGAATGCACAATACTTCACAAGAATCTGAAGGCAAAATATGGACCATCAGTGGTAACCAAGGTAGATTTTGTATATTATGTTCTTATTTGAGTTACAGAAAATGTGCTAGTCTGAGAGAGGACTGCAAAAGGGTCACAGACTTCAGAAAAGCATACTCCAGAACTCCTCTTCAAAAAGGAAAAAAATTCCTTATATATAAGAGTGAGGTCGGCCCCTCAGGGCTTAAAAAATATCAGGCTGAGAAAGATCTACCCTTAGATATTTGATTGAAATTAATGATGCATCCCTGCCTGTCCCTGTTGTTGATGTCGGTGAAGAAACCTTTTCGAAGAAGCCCTCAGATCTTTCGCAGCTACTGCATTTACTTCTGCTCCTCATGTCTACCCTCTGAACCTCTTTGGCCGAGCGCTTTGAATGCTCTTGAGCTTAGAACAGATACGCATCAATTTACATTCCATTGATCTTCCTTTGCTGGTCAGACAGCCACGGCTTTCCTTTTTGGCCTTCGATGATTGGCTGGGCACATTCTACATGGGTTCCACTATGGTCAAGAGCTCCTTCAGTCGAAATCGCATCTCGGTGAGACAATGGAAGTGTCTCACCGATGCGATTATGCTCCTTGGAGCTATCGGCACAACATGAAAATGTCGATGAGAGCTCTTATCAAGCTTCAAAGCTCATACCGATATTGCCTCCGTGGTCGCCAAGACAATCACTATCGGGAAGACCCTTTATCGTGTGCACTCTACTCTATTGGGGAGACATTCATTAGTAAGTCGGGATGTCACAGCGAAACCTCTTCCTTTTCTCCATTGACATCGCACTTCGCTGAGACATCCTGTTCCTTGTGACAATATGGTGACCTCAAACCTCTTGGTGAACTCCTGCTCGGTTGGTGAGACATTCACCAATCTCCGGATCCTTTTTTGAGTTCATTCCAACATCTCCCTGAGCTCCTCCTCATTCGGCAAGATTCTTGGGTGTCGGTGAGACACTTTACCGAAGACAAAACGTTACTCCGAGACCCATCTTTGTCTTCTATTAGTGAGACATCTTCAATGTCACCCCGAACACATTCCATCCTTTAGCGAGCTCCATATTCCTTTCGCCGAGACATCATCAAGTCAAGAAGACTCCATAGCGAGAACCAGATGTCATATCGATCTCCCTTGTTGTCGCTGAGACCACCTCATTCATTGTGACAAAATATAGAATCCTTTTTCTTCGGCGAACCCCTCACCTCGGGAAGAATCTTGGCAATGACCCCTCATTGTCGGCGAGATATTGGCCTGTTGGCCAGACCTCTCGCCAAGCTCCTCATCCTCTCGGCGATGAATTTACTTTGCATCCTGTCGGGGAGACATTCCAATTTTGGCATGACTTTATGCCGATGTCCTCAGTCTCGGCGAAGTCATTTGTTGTCGGTGAGACTCCCTCTATTAGTCAGACCTCATGGCGAATTCCTTTTGTCTGCCCGAGCTCACTTCATTTCACCGAGACCCATCTTTGGTCACTGAGACTTTGTAGCGAAGCTCGCTTTCTTTTCCGATGTGGTTATCTTTCGGCGAGACCTTCGCCTTCGCTTACACCCCTAGCGAAGCCAACCTGCTTTGCTAAAAGCATCCCCTCCTTGTCGGTGAGACATAATGCCCTCGCCAAGACATTCTGGCAAAGGCACCAACTTTGGTCGAAACCACGAGCAAGTCGGGGAGACCTTTGGCGATGACATTCTCACGCCGAAACCTTATTGTTGTCAGGGAGACATCACCAGTTTTCCAAGACCTCTCTCTGATTTCCTTGTTACGCCGATAGATCCTTAAGTCGGGGAGACTCCAACTTGTCACCGGGACATCTCGGCGAGCTTTGATTTTGTCCTAGCGAACTCCCTCCTTTCTGTCAGCGAGACTCCCACCGAAGGAAAACATATCTGGGCCCCTTCTATCTTTCGGCGAGACATTTTGACTTCACCCAGACATTACGACGATCCCTTCGCCTTTCGTCAAAGCTATCAAATCCAGCTAAGGCTCTTCATCTTCTATCGGCAAGACATCGGAGTTAGGGAGACCTTACTCCAACTTGAACGCTACGCCGAAGGCACCCTGTTGTCAGCGAGACATCACCGGTTCGCCGAGACTCTCTCTGAATGCTTCATCACGCCGAAGGCTCTTTAAGTTGGGGAGACTCTGACTTGTCGCTGGGACATCTCAGCGAGCTTTGTTCCTACGCCGAAAGATTTTTTTTTCGACAAGCTCCCTTTCCTATCGGCGAGACTCCGACTGCTCGCTGGGACCCTTCACCAAGCGCCAGAAGTTATCCTGAAGCCCTTGGTTGCCATGAGTCTCCTTGACAACATGATTGAATGGCCTATTGGCCAGAGAAAACCATGCAATAAGAGGTCATACCGAACCCTCAATGTTATAGCGATAGGCTCTGCAGCTTCGTTCGGCAGGATAGAAACTAGGTCACAACGAACTGTCAAAATGGAAAGTATCAAAGCAGCCAGTTAGCCAGACAGTGAAGATGTCATGCCGACCTGGCTCTAATGGAGGCTGAGCGTAGAATATTGAGACATGCTTCCAATAGAGCAGGCCTCCCAACTGAATCCCCTGTGAAATGTCATCAGATGCATGAAGTAACCCTGAATGGAGACATCCCATCTGGCCCTTATGAACATCTGCAATGTAGATGCCTTGCCTGATTGAGCCTGAGGGTGAAATTTAGGTAACATTTCTAGTGACCTTTGCTGGATGTTTGCCTACTAAACATGAAACCAGTAGCCTAGGCCTATCCATTGGGCATGGATTCATTGGGGAAAAATCAGGAATAGACTTGGAACAGCTTTGTACATTGTAACTTGAGATACAGATCACCTGGAAACTTATTGAAAATGAGAAAAACTACAGAAGGGAAACTATTTAACTGTGCTGAAACAACACTTAGGGAATGTAAATTGGATCTAAACCTACCCTACACTAACCAGTAAGAAATTGGTCAAACAAACCCATTAACAGGTTGGGTGAAATAACTGCCTTTTCTAAAAAATTTACAATGTTTTCTACGTTGGAGAACAACTAAAGAGAAATGAAGCATGCATGACAACTCCACGGATGGTTGCAGGATCTATTGTAGAGCATATTCAAGCTTACTGACCTTTTCGTATAGAATGTAAACATTCTTGTTCTGAGGTGGAAAGGTAACTAGAGTGCGCTCCTCCTGAGCAGTACCCTCATGCTTGGGTGCAAGATTCTTCCTTGGTGTTGTATTGGATTCCATCTGAGCTAAGTATCTGATTGGGCAACCTTTGGTAAGGGCAAAGACTGAGCCCTCCTTGCTGATCTCTTGCTCATGGGCTATCTCTTCATCACCTTGCTGGCTGGAAAGGTATAACCCTTGTGGCTGACTTGATGGAAAAGTAGTAACCTCCACAGTATGCTGTTGCTTTTCAAAATGAGCATTCACTCCTTCAATGGAGAACAATAGGATAGCTTCCTCCATCACATCTTCAATCAACGCATTAGCCTCAAACTCTTTTATAGACCAAAATGGAAGCTGCTTATAATTCTCATCATTACTAGAAGAATTACATTCCAAATCAGGCTTGTTTTCCTTAATAAAGGAAGGCAACAATTCTAGTGGTGATGGAAACTCAAGTTCCTCTGTACAATGGAATGGAAGCTCCTCCGACTAGTCATGATTTTGCAAATCAGGTTCATGAGACTCTTCTTGATGTTTCAGCATTTGTTCAAGTTTATGAACCTATTGTCTTAGTTCATCATGACTATCCACTACCTCTGAGTCTTCATAAGGATCAACATTAGCTTCTTCCTCAAAAAACTCAACATTAGGTTTTCCAACCACAACCTGTTCGAGAACATCAAAGCTCTCACCTTGGAGGATAATATAGGGTTTAATCTCAGGCTTTTCCTCCTGGATTAAGGCCCTATTGTCTCGATGGTTATCTTCAATGAGTAACTCTCCAATGTCTTCCTGTTGTTCAATCATTTGTTGTTGTTGTTTTCCATATTCCTCCATAGCTAGATGTAACAGATTTGGGATTCTATCCTCCTCCATGGTGAATGAACTAACCTGATCACTGGGCTGCTCCTCTTTTACCTCCTGGATGTCAGAGCATGATTTGACTTGCATGATAGGTGAAGGAAACTCACAGGGTGACGAAGATGGGACCTTTGAGCTTGGAATCCTGAGGGTAGGAGTCTTATTAATAGGCTCACTAGAGAGCTTGGAAGGCTTCTCCTGCTTAAAGCTAGGAAGCCTATATTCGGAAGCCTCCTCTTTCACTGAATGATTCATTATTACAGGAGGGGGTGAGCTGAAATTGGGAATGGAATGGGTTGCCTGTGTCTCATACCTTTGTGCTTGATAATCTAAATAGATCAGACTACCTTATACTTGAGCAGATAAAAATTTCATTTGCTCCTCTTTAGCTACTATCATTCCCTCAAGATCATCTTCAAACTGACATCCCAACTCCTACTGCTGTGAAATAAGCCTTTTCTATTTCTTGACATCGACCAACATGCCATACATGTAGGAGAACACCTTACTGACATCATTAATCTGCATATGTTCAAACTTCTGGCTCAAAGCCCACAACACACGGTCAAACTATTGGAGCAGGTCCATTATAGTTTGGTAAGGATGCTTTAAAGGCTGATTATATAAATAATCATATTGGTTAATATCGGAAACCTCCTCTTGGGGTTGGTTTTGATCAAATATTGGTTGACCAGGAGGGGAGGGTGGGAAACATGATGGGAATATTGGTAATCTGTTGATATTGGGTCATTTGACATAAAAACAACAGGTTGTTCTGTATAGTATGGATGATGAGAGGACATATACACATGACTCTCATGGAATGGAGTTTGCAAGACCTCATATTGCTGATAACTAATCATTGCAGAGATAAGACATGAAGTAAAACAAGCCTAAAGATCAAACCTTATTAATTGCAGACACCTGGGCTGCTAGAACCAGTTATGAAGTTGGAGTCGCCATGACATGCTGATATTTTTCCTCTGAAAGGCCTGAAATTTACTGGCCGCATATCAAAAACCAGTAGTAAACATGTAATTTCAAACTATCTGTTCGACAGTCCCACTGGGCGTGCCAGAAACTATTGTCACCTAGAAATGCACCCTATGCAAAGCTGTAAAACTGAGCTTTTCTGGTGAAACATTGGATCATTCCAAGGTTGTGGGTCACCTATAGTTGAAATGAACCTCCGGAGAAGGCCGGCTTCCTTTGGTATCACCTAGACTACTAATCTATAAAGGGAAAGGGAGAAGGAGAAAACATAGACAATGGAAATTAAAACCTAGGGTGATACACCAAAAATGACAGGAACAATGAGATACTCGATTTACACTTGAATACTGGTGACAGCCATGGGACTGCACAACAAGATCTTGTAGATCATGCATACAAATAGGTTTGACATGCACATGCCTTCGAGAAGGAAAGGCAGATTTTCACAAACTAGACGCTCATATGCAGGATTAAATAAACATAGTTTGTAACCTACATGATACTACTTCTACAAAGAAAGGCATGACATGAAACAAAATCTATAAGGAAAGAGAAAATTTCACTAAATAGCTCAATGAATCAAAAAATAATGCACAATACTTCACAAGAATCAGAAGGAAAAAGATGGACCATCAGTGGTAACCAAGGTAGATTTTGTATATTATGTTCTTATTTGAGTTACAGAAAATGTGCTAGTCTGAGAGAGGACTGCAAAAGGGTCAGATACTTCAGAAAAGCATACTCCAGAACTCCTCTTCAAAAAGGAAAAAAATGCCTTATATATAAGAGTGAGGTTGGCCCCTCAGGGCTTACAAAAATATCAGGCTGAGAAAGATCTACCCTTAGATATTTGATTGAAATTAATGTTGCATCCCTGTGTGTCCCTGTTGTTAATGTCGGTGAAGAAACCTTTTCAAAGAAGCCCTCAGATCTTTCGTAGCTACTGCATTTACTTCTGCTCCTCGTGTCTACCCTCTGAACCTCTTCGGCTGAGTGCTTTGAATGTTCCTGAGCTCAAAATAGATATGCGTCGATTTACATTCCATTGATCTTCCTTTGCTGGTCAGATAGCCATGACTTGCCTTTTTGGCCTTCGATGATTGGCTAGGCACATTCTACATGGGTTCCACTATGTTCAAGAGCTCCTTTAGTCGAAATCGCATCTTGGTGAGACACTGGAAGTGTCTCACTGATGCGATTATGCTCCTTGGAGCTATCGACACAACATGAAAATGTCGATGAGAGCTCTTATCGAGCTTCAAAGCTCATACCGATATTGCCTCTGTGGTCACCAAGACAATCACTATCGGGAAGACCCTTTACCGTGTGCACTTTGCTCTGTTGGGGAGACATTCATTAGTAAGTCGGGGTGTCACAGCGAAACCTCTTCCTTTTCTCCATTGACATCGCACTTCGCTGAGACATCCCGTTCCTCGTGACAATATGGCAAGCTCAAACCTCTTGGTGAACTCCTGCTCGGTCGGTGAGACATTCACCAATCTCCGGATCCTTTTCCGAGCTCATTCCAACCTCTCCTCGAGCTCCTCCTCATTCGGCAAGACGCCTAGGTGTCGGTGAGACGCTTTACCGAAGACAAAACGTTACTCCTGAGACCCATCTTTGTCTTCTGTCCGTGAGACATCTTCAATGTCACCCCGAACACATTCCATCCTTTAGTGAGCTCCATATTCCTTTCGCCGAGACATCATCAAGTCGGGAAGACTCCATAGCGAGAACCAGATGTCATATCGATCTCCCTTCTTTTCGTTGAGACCACCTCATTCATCGTGACAACATATATAAACCCTTTTCCTTCTGCGAACCCCTCACCTCAGGAAGACTCTTGGCGATGACCCCTCGTTGTCGGCGAGACATTGGCCTGTCGGCCAGACCTCTCGCTGGGCTCCTCATCCTCTCGGTGATGAATTTACTTTGCATCCTGTCGGGGAGACATTCCTATTTCGGCATGACTTTATGCCAATGTCCTCAGTCTCGACGAAGTCCTTTGTTGTCAGTGAGACTCCCTCTATCGGCCAGACCTCATGGCGAATTCCTTTTGTCTTCCAAGCTCACTTCATTTCGCCGAGACCCATCTTTAGTTGCTGAGACTTTGTAGTGAAGCTCGCTTTCTTTGTCGATGCCATTATCATTTGGCAAGACCTTCGCCTTCGCTAAGACCCCTAGCAAAGCCCGCTTGCTTTTCCGAAAGCATCCCCTCCTTGTCGGTGAGACATAATTCCCTCGCCAAGACATTCTGGAGAAGGCACCAACTTTGGCCAAAACCACGAGCAAGTCGAGGAGACCTTTGGCAATGACATTATCATGCTGAAACCTTATTGTTGTCAGGGAGACATCACCGGTTCACCGAGACCTCTCTTCGATTGCCTTGCTATGCCGATAGATCCTTAAGTCGGGGAGACTCCGACTTGTCGCTGGGACATCCCGACGAGCTTTGATTTTGTCTTGGTGAACTCCCTCCTTTCTGTCGGCGAGACTCCCGCCGAAGGAAAACATATCGGGGCCCCTTCTATCTTTCAGTGAGACATTTTGACTTCGCCCAGACATTACAGTGATCCCTTCGTCTTTCGCCAAAGCTATTAAATCCAGTTGAGGCTCTTCATCTTCTATCAGCGAGACATTGGAGTCGGGAGACCTTACTTTGACTTGAATGCTACATCGAAGGCACCCTCTTGTTAGCGAGACATCACCGGTTCACCGAGACTCTCTCCAAATGCTTCGTCATGCCGAAGGCTCTTTAAGTCGGGGAGACTCTGACTTGTCGTCGGGACATCTCGGCGAGCTTTGTTCCTACGCTGAAAGATTTGTTTTCCAGCAAGCTCCCTTTCCTGTCGGCTAGACTCCGACTGCTCGCTGGGACCCTTCACCGAGCGCCAGAAGTTATCCCGAAGCCCTTGGTCACCATGTGTCTCCCCGACAACACAATTGAATGGCCTATCAGCCAGAGAAAACCACGCGATAAGAGGTCATACCGAACCCTCAATGTTATAGCGATAGGCTCTGCAGCTTCGTTCGGCAGGACAAAAACTAGGTCACATCGAACTGTCAAAACGGAAAGTATCAAAGCAGCCAGTCAGCTAGATAGTGAAGATGTCATGCCAACCTGGCTCTAATGGAGGCTAAGCGTAGAATATTGAGACATGCTTCCAACAGAGCAGGCCTCCCAACTGAATCCCTTGTGAAATGTCATCAGATGCATGAAGTAACCCTCAATGGAGACATCCCATCTGGCCTTTATGAACATCTGCAACGTAGATGCCTTGCCTGATTGAGCCTGAGGGTGAAATTTAGGTAACAAGTACCTGATCATTATGTTCTGGAGCTTTTCTATTTTCTTCAACTGTAATTGACAATTTACAAACAAGGCATTATGTATGCATGTTCACTATCACATTCATGATATTGCACTTGAATAGTTGATCACTCATGATTTTCAATTCATTGCATATTGAGACTTGGCTATCCTAAATGGTCAACTGTTTGAGTCCTTATGGCCTTTGTGATGCACTCCTTCTGATGAATGTCTATCTTTGAGCAGTTTGGATCTTTTTCTTTATCAATCCCTCTTTCAATGCTTGAGGGATAGCATGTCAAGTCTCAACCCTTGTGGGAGACCATTTCCACCACATGCTTTAGAATTTCACATTGGATCAACAACGTGACTTGTCCTATACCTACACAGGAAGCAAACAATGTTAGATTAAAACAATGTATTATTATGATGATTCTTCCTTGGATTTGGTCACATTTCCTGGTTTTGCTCAGTTGTTTCAATGCATCAATAAGCAACATTCTACATTACTATTGATGGATCATGTAGGAATGTTCATAATCAAAGCTCTAACAACTTTTATCATCTCCTGAAGGTCTACTAGGAGCTTGGAAACAAAGAAAGGTGCACCATTTTGGAATCAACGGAAGATATGAGGCAATGATGATCATGTTCCTTCTTATGTGTTCTTTCTTTCCTTTAATCTTTAGTAGTGTAGCATGATCCTTTTGATACACTGTCTCAGCTATTCCCACTGGTTGTGTGGGACACTTGGTTTTTCTTTTTGTCCAATGAATACAAAAACAAAATTTGTGAAATACTTGTTCAATTTTGTACTTTTTCCTTTTGCAAACAATGTATGGAACATTGTGAATGAATAAAAAAATGAAAGCATTTATTTCTACATCTCATGCAATACTTAATGCTGAAAATGATAATAAGCAACTAAAACACATTGCACTTCTTATTTCTCAATAACTCAAACATTTTCAATGGTTAATACACCTACAGAAGTAAACTGAAACTTTTCATCTTAAAATGAACCTGAATCAATCAACTCTATCAAATTGAGTTGTGGTGAAATTTTGATAACACGTTTGGCGACCTCTACTAGATGCTTGCCAGCTAAGCATTGGGCTAGTTTCCTTATGAATTCCAATTGGCATGGAGTCACTTCTCCCCCTCCAAAACTTAGAAAACTCATGAATTAGAAATTGAAAACTCCTCCAAACAGTAGCACCAAACAAAACAAAACCATAACAACAACAACCAGCAGGCCCTAGTGGCCAGGAAAAGTGTGTGGAAGCACTTAGGGAAAGCAAAACTGAAATGAAATGTGCTTCAAGAGCCCTTATTAGAAGCAACTAACTCTATCCTACACTAACCTATGAAGCTGGTTGTCTAAACAAACTTGTTAACTGGTTTCAAAAAATATTTTCCCTTCCTAACCAACTCGCAATGCTCTACTTGATTGTGAATCCGCCAAAAGATGTGGAGAAAAATCAAATATCCAACAATTGGCCGCAACACCTCTTTAATAAAGAAAATGTAGTCACTTACCCACCTTTCTTGATTTGTGAAACATAGATGATCAAGTGAGAAAATGAATTGGTTATGCTCAAAATGATACATCCCTTGATGTTTGAGATCAACATTGTGATGCGGCTACTCCTTCTTGCTGGCCTCCATCCGAGCTAGATGCCTAATGGGACATACCCTTGAAGACTTCAGACTAGAGAGAGGATAATTCAAGTGATCAAAAATAACATTATTAACTTCACTTCGCATGATGGCTCGCCATGTCATTTCTTCTTCCATAGTTAATCGGCCATCCTCCTCCACTATAATGGCTAATAGCTCTTCAAAGCTATCTATTCTTGGAAGGCCTTTAGAAGTAGTTGGTTTTAGCTCAAAATTTACATCATTACTCAAGGTAGCACATTCCAAATCACGCTTTTTCTCTTCAATGAAAGAAGGCAAGTTCTTAGACAATGAGATAGCCTCCTCCAACTAACCCTCAATTGGCACATCAGCTTCATGCTCCTCTGTGCAACAAAAAGGTAGCTCTTCCAAACAGTCAAGATCATGCTGCTAGTTAGGATACTCCATAACCAATGGCTCATCTAAGAATGCAACTACCTCTACCTCTTGCCTTTGTTGTTCAAGATGATCTTCTTCCAAAGGAGCTACTATAAAATCTAAACGTGAGCAGAAAATCTCAATATCAGCTTGAAATAAATCCTCCCCGGGATCTTGGTCATTTGACTCAAGGATGCTTTCACATATTTGTTCTTGGATCAACACTTCATCAAAATGATCCTCATCACTATGATGGTAAGAACTTGGCATAGTCATATCACCTTCACTTTCATACTCAAGGTTATTAAGTTTATCAAACATATTAACGAGAAGCTAAGATTCAACACTAATCTCTTACACATTAGAGACCTTAAGATCATTCCAAAGCAAATTCTCTTCACAATTTTCTTGGATTTTTGATGGAAAGGGAATGTCCTTTACCTCATGACAGCTTTCACTAAGCTTGTTGGGCTCCAAAACAAGTTCATCTTTATTCCCTTCCTCTTGATCTAAGGTTCTATTATCATGTTGATGATCTTCACTCAGCAACTCACCACATCCTTTGTTCTCTTGCTACTCAAAAACAACATTCTCATCATCATTTTCAGTGAAAATAGATAACTCATTGAGCCCAACTATGGAGCTATCCTCTTGACCAGCCTCATTTTCCCTTCTACCCTGCTGTCTTGATTGATCTATTAAAATAGATTGATCATTTTCAATAAAACTAGGAAACTCGTTATTAAAAACAAATAGGGATTCATCTTGAGAAACATTTTCCTACTCGTTCTTTTGTTGTTGCAAGTGGTAAACCTCCAAGGCTGAACTTAATGGGTTTACCTTTCTAAGCTTCTCGATATGTAGTAAGGTATTTCGATCAAAGAGCTTATCCTTGGGTTCATTTGGTAAGGAAACTTGGGGAGCTTCTTGGGTTTCTTGCAAGGAAAGATGTTGTTCAATGGGTTTCCTTGGAACTATACTAGGCTGAATCTATTCAAGAAGAGACTCATCTTCTATGAAGCATAGTGTATTGAATCTAGGGATGTCTTTTCCAAAAAATGGGTTTGGAAAATTGGCAGCTGGGCTAGCTTCTTGCTCAATGACAAACTTTTGAAATGAAGGGAAAATCCTAAAACTTTAATTTTCAGCTTGGGAAGGTCTAGGAGACTCACCTTGTTTGAAACTTGTGAATTTATACTTATGGTCCTCCCCATGAGCAGGTTGTTTTGGAATTGCAGTAGCTACTTGAATTTCATGCTTTTGTGCCTCCAACTCCTGCTCATAGAGATAGGCTTGATAAGCCATCTCTTCTTGTTGTTGATTGTACTCATGTTGTGTCTTGATCTCCTCTATTTGCTTCTTGAAGTTAAGCATGAAGTCAAGCAACTCGCTCTTTAGGCTTGCAATCTCCTCTTGTTGATTTAGCTGATTTCTGTGTTTTTCTATTTCACTCATCTTCCTTTCATAGTTCAACCTTATGTCTTTGAAGCTCATGTCTTCAATATTTTGGGGCTGATTTTGAGCATATGACAGATGAGATGGAGGTTGAGTAGGGGTGGGTGGGTGGTAATTATATCAGTCATGCTGGTTTTGAAAAGCCATGGAACTGAAATCAACAACATAATTGGCTTGATATGGCTGATGATGAGGTGAATAAGCAACATTTTTGTGATATGGTGGATGGTATGACATATTATCATGATACATAGACATGATTGTTCATTCAAAGGCTGAAAATCATAAATTAGAATGTTTAAAATAAATATACCAGCACCTGATAATTCAAAAACTAGAAAAATACTTCTTAGAGTTGCCATGGTGTTTGATGATCTTGCATCCAAAGGCTGGTAATACTAAAGAAAACACTAGATCCTTCAACATGTGCACCTCTCATGTGATGTTCACACTAGATCTTCTTGAAAATCAGAGGATGGAGTCACTAGGTATGCTATTTTTTACCTACAAAGGCTGAAACTATGTTGTACATACCAAAACAATAGCATAAAATCTTGAAATTTAACTTTGAAAAAGACTTCCAGAGTCCCACCGGGTGTGCCAAAAAAATTTGACAACCAAGATTGCACCCTCAGTCAAGTTAGTCTTGGCTATCCTGTTGCAACATGGAAACACTCCCTAATTTGTGGGTCAATCAATTGGTGGGAGCAAATCTCCAGAGTTGGCTAGTTCCCTCTATCTAATCACCTAACTTACGAACATTTTAGGGGAAAAGGGGAGAAAGAAAACTAAAAATGAACCTACAACTAATGATGATCAACTAGATATTAAAGGATTTTGACAAAACTTAACTCACAACAATCTCTCTTGAAAAAGATTAGCTCTCACAAATCACCTTAAGACATCTAGTTCAACATTATTTTGCATAAAGATTCGTAGACCATTGAATACAATATGCAACCTGAACTAACTGCACTTCTTTCCTACAACCCACAATAAATAGACAAAAGAAGGATTCTCAACTTTTAAATCACAAATAATCATTCAAATCATTACTATAATAACATGACAAGACCAAGTGAAAGGAAAAATCTAGTGCTTTTATTGAAATTGAAGGAGAAAGGCATCAAAAACTAATTCAACAAGTTTACAAAACTCTCAGCAATGCATATGAGAAAAAGAAACTGAAATTTGAACCTTGAGAAATTCAAAATTTCTCCAACTTATAGGCATCAAGTGACCTCCATAGTGTAAAAATAGAAAAATCAGGCCCAAAAAGCAAATCATTCTGCATTTTCAAGCTCCTCCAAAAATCCTAAAAATCAGCCTCCTAAATAGCTCCAAAAGTATCCAAAAGGATGGAAACTTTCTATCTCCAAGGAGTCCATCCAAAAATCTCTCAAAAATAGGTGCAAATAGTTGGAAACTAAAAATAGAAAGTTCAAACTACCACCTCTTTTCCAAATCCGCCCATAAACTAAAACTCAAAATAGAAGCTCTTGTTGTCACTCAAGTGCATCACTTAACTGCATTTAGATAACATTTAATTAAGCAATTTATAAAAATATTGCTTAATTAATGTTTTACAAACATGTAGTTTTACAAAGAAAAATAGAAAGTCTCTCTGGTCGCATCAGATTTTTTTAACAATTCACTTCTAGATGCTATGGTTTTCCTATTTCCTATCTCCAATCATTTTGATTTTTGCATCCAGTTTTTGCAAAAAATCAAACATCATATGGTTCTCTCATATACATTTGATTTTTATATAAAAAATCATATAAAATATATGCCCACCACCTATTATCACTTAACTTAGGCAAAAAATGAATGACCTAAAGTCATCACTTTGATCTTCAAAGGAAACTGTTATGAAAAGTTTCTAAGGCATTGTAAAGGGGTAAACCTAATGAAGGGCCATGTGCATTGTTTTTTATTTGATTTTCTTTAAAAATCAAAGTAAAAAATAAAAGCCAAAGGCAAGGCTTCAGCCTAGGCAACATGAAGTATTAGCAAGGTATAAAAGTTGAAATAAAATGTGATTAAAATCACATCGGCCAAGGTATAGGGTAAAAACCCTAACACAAAACCGAACCTTAACTTCATTTTGATTGTCATTTTACATCGGCCTTGCTGAGGAAAGATGGGGCTCTACTTGCACACCACCATGGGAAATTAGGGTTGGAGCTTTTGAAGCCACCATTGAAGCTCTTTCTTTCCATATTTCGATGAATTATTCTTTGCATTGATTGGTAAGCTATTTACTATATTTTTTGCTTTCCTTGGCTCCATTCACTAAGAAACAAGGCCTCTTGGCCGCGACTTGACTATTGTTTTGATACATTTCATTCTTTCTATGTTTTTGGTTTGTGATGGAAAAAAAACTAGGGCTCATCCACCATGTGCAAATGAAATACATTTTGAAAATGAAGACATTTCATATAAAAGCTTTCGTTCTTGTGTGGGTCTTCAACACCCTTCATGGCCATGGGCTTGTAGCTCCCCATTTCACTATTTTGAAAACATCTTAGCTATTAAGGGCTTGAACCCTTGTTGTTTTCCCTTGTATTTGCATTTACATTCAAACCCTAAATGGGTATTGAGAATTCTCGGTCGCGGGTATGAGAGCATGACTTGGTTCCTCTCCATTGTTTGAACTTGAATTACTCTTCCATTTCTGCATTTTGGAAAACACTATGAAAATCTTGTGTGGGGTTTTCTCTAAAAGCCGAGCTGGGAACCATTGCACTTGTGTTCATCTAAAACCCTAATTTGTCATTGATCCACTATAGCATTAGCTTATTGCTTTGACAAACCAAAAAGAGTTACCATGCATATATTCACCACTGTTTTTCTTCAGAATGCATTGACTCCCTTTACCATGCTTCTCTAGAAGTGTAGAATTGCTTGGCATTTCATTGTTTCCTTGCATTGCTTGTTTAAAGTATATCAACAATGAAATTCAGTCTTATGAACATGCTTGACTACCATCACTCATTCCTTTATTGAACATGTAGCACATACAAAAAAAATCTTTTAATGTTCACCTTCAATGCATTTCATAGTTGCATATTCATTTACTCCATGCAAAGCTTGCACTTAGCCACTATGATACTCCTTCATGAAATAGTGTTGTTTTCATTATGTCTCATCCAAACTTCAGTGTACTTGACTCCTTAGTCAACAATGTCACTTTTTGATCCAAAAACTTCATCTGCAATCACTTGTGAATTCATTCTTTGATGAAGGAAAAGATTGTCTTAGTACTCTTCATGCATTTATGTTCTCCTAGACAACAATAATGATGATGTGAACACAATATTGCATGGAATATTTTGAAATAAGAGTACCTGATCATTATGCTCTGGAGCTTTTCTATTTGCTTCAGCTGTAATTGATTTACAAACAAGGCATTATGTATGCCTGTTCACTATCGCATTCATGGTATTGCACTTGAACAATTGATCACTCATGATTTTCAATTCATTTCATATTGAGACTTAACTATCTTGAATGGTGAACTGTTTGAGTCCTTATGGCCTTTGTGATGCACTCCTTCTGATGAATGTCTATCTTTGAGTAGTTTGGATCTATTTCTTTATCAATCCCTCTTTGAATGCTTGAGGGATAGCATGCTGTCTCTCAACCCTTGTGGGAGCCTATTTCCACCACATGCTTTAGAATTTCACATTGGATAAGTAACATGACTTGTCCTATACCTGCACAGGATGCAAAAAATGTTAGATTAAAACAATTTATTATTATGATGCTTCTTCCTTGGATTTGGTCACATTTATGGATTTTGCTTAGTTGTTTCAATGCATCAATGCATCAATAAGCAACATTCTACATTATTGTTGATGGATCATGTAGGAATGTTTATAATTGGAGCTCTAACAACTTTTATCATCTCCTGTAGGTCTACTAGGAGCTCAGAAACAAAGAAAGGTGCACTATTCTAGAATCAACTAAAGATATCAGGCAAACGATGATTATGTTCATTCTTATGTGTTCTTTCTTTTCTTTAATCTTTAGTAGTTTAGCATGCTCCTTTTGATACATTGTCTTAGCTACTCCCATAGCTTGTGTGGGACACTTGGTTTTTCTTTTTGTCCAATGAATATGAAAACAACATTTGTGAAATACTTGTTCAATCTTGTACTTTTCCCTTTTGCAAACAATGTATGGAACATTGCGAATGAATATCAGAATGAAAGCATTTATTTCTACATGCCATGCAATAATTAATGTTGCAAATGATAATAAGCATCTAAAACAAATTGTAGTTCTTATTTCTCAATAACTCAAACATTTACAATGGTTAAGACGAACATGAAACAAAGAAAGGATAAGTATCCATTCAAGTATGAAACTTTAGTTGTATGCCTACTTTTCTATTTCTTGAAGGAACTCCCTAGAACTAAAAGTGTGGTATGGTTGCAAGGTAGACCCATTGATCATCATATTGGAGAATTTCTAGGAAGTCTTGGTGATATGAATGGCTCTTGTTTCTTTCTTTGCAGATTTTCAAAAGTGGATGCATGAAAGAGAGAATTTCTATGAAAATGGTAGAGAAATATAAGAATGATATTACATTTCTACTATCAACAGATGAGTGCATCATGGAAGCAGTAGAACCAAGGATAGTGTGGATTCCTAAGTTGGGATATGAGATCAATGAACAAGAGTTTGTTGGTTTGGCTGATATTTTGTTGAAGAGTCCAAAAGATACCACTAAAGCAAGATATGGCACCTATGAATAAAAATTTATGGAGGTGCATATGGAGTAGAGAAAATCATAGATAAAGAAGAAGGTTGAAAAGATGGTTGGAAAGTTTGTGGAGGATATGGGCTTCACAAAGGAGAAAGTGAAGTAGAAAAGAGAAAAGGCTAAGGAAGAATCAAGTGTTGCAGGAGGATCCAGAAGCATAAGAAGATTAGGTAGGACAGCTACCACCTCTCCTACTATCCAAAAAGTCCTCGGGTACTAAGCTCTCTGCTAGTGAGAATAGGAAAAATATTGATAGTCCTCTGATAAATGAGAAGTCCTCTCTGATTGTGTAGACTATAAGGCCTGAAAAGAAAAAGAATGTTATAGCAGCACCACCTACAGGCCCTACAAAGAAGAGAATATAGAAAAAGATAATAAGAGAAAATAATCTATAAGTGTGAATATAGAAGATGAAGAAGAAGAAGATTCCAAGAAGCATCTTAGTTGGTCTGAAAGAGAAAATAGAAAGCTTCATAGAGCAGAGCCAGTTCAAAGAAACAAAAGATAGATGTTGTGGATATAGATGAAGAAGAAGATATAGAAAAAGAAAAGAGGAAATTCGTGATCCACATTCGAGAGCAGAAGAAAGAAGCCACCAAGAAGGTGTCACAGGAGAAGAAGGAAGAAACAAAGCAAAAGAAGACTCTGAATGAAAGGAAGAAGCAAAAGCAAACACCTTCTATAAGAGCTCGCTATCCCATGAAGGTAGATGCACTTGTTAATGGAATGATACAACATGAAATTCTTGTAGAAACTGCAACTTTTCATGATAAAGAAGATGAGGTGGATAAGGCCACCATTTTTTAGGCTATCATTAAGTACATTATTATTTTAGAAGTTGATATGAAAAATATTGAGAGTAAAATTGCTATGGAGCTATGGAATGTCTTGGTAAAGAGAAGACAAGAAGCAATTGAAGAAGAAGGAAAGATAAAAGAATATTCTTTAGAGAATATTGGTGCTCCTTTGTTTGAAGAAAATAGAGCCACATTGATTGAGTTATACAACACAAAATTTAGAGTGAAGAAAAGGGTAACTACCCTTATGGGTAGAGATAAAGGTGAGTTTGAAAGACTCTGGAAGGAGATAGTTGATAAAATATTAGACATTGCACAAAAATATGGTATGACTTCATAAGACAAAGAATATACTGCTCTAGGAGTCACTACTAGAGAAGAAGCATAAGATATTGATGCTTAACATGAGCATGCAATAGATGAAGGGTATACACATGACAATGTTCTTCCAGATGTGGAATAATTAATAAAAGAAGATGAAGCAGAGAATAATGATGAGGAAGATGCAGTAAAGGGGGATACCTCTCCTCCTCCAGTACCTGAAGAAAATGTTGAAAATGTTACAAGTATGAGAAGATTGGTGTTGTCATTGATGAGTAGAATATTTTTGCAAGAGTATGTGATGTTGTATTGATGATGCTTTGATTACTTGCATTATGTTGTCATAAGTAAGCTATTGGTGTCAACCTCTAGTGTTGTTTTGATAAGCTTCTTTCTATTGTTGAAGTACTTAAGATGATGAGGATGTGTTTCTGGTGCTTGGTTTCCAAGTGCTTTTGACAAAATTTGATAAAAAGAGGAAACATTGAGTTGTAGTATTGTTCTAGGTTGTAGAGTAGTGTTCTAGTGTTTCTCCTCATTTCTTCTAGGTTGAAGATCTTCCAGTATATTTAGGATATGTTGATCAGATATTTTTCGAAGTGTAGTATTCAGAATTTGGTGTGTTGCATTACTGTGTAGAACATGTGTTCACCAGTGTGTGCATTGTGTATTGTAGAGATTCCTAGGAGAAATCTCCTTGATTTATGTTTCTTTGTAGAGTGGTTTTAGGTCTTGCAGAGCTGAAGGTGTGTTGATGATGTTGGTATCTTTCTTCAATTGAAGTGGTTCGAGGTTTGGTGCTTCAAATCTGGTTTCTTGAGTTACCGTGTATGGTAGAATTGTTGAGTGTACTCGATGTGTACATTATTTAGGTGAAAGTTGTTGTGAAGGAGTTTTTTGAATTTTAGGGTGTTTTTGGAATGTTCCAGTTTGTGTTTAGGTGATATTTATTGTTGGATCAAAGGAAGCACATACTTAAAAGTTTAATGGTGTTTACATAGGAAACGATCGACCTTGGTGTTTACACTAATTACAGTGGATGTTTATTGTTTGTAGAAGCATGTTGTAGCATAGTGCTACATATTTTAGTCTCAGATAAGGAGTGGTGTGGTCCACTTTCACTTCTATCCACCATGGAAGTGTTTTGGCACTAACCTGATTTGAATTTGAACATTTGAGGTGCATAACTAACCTTAGAGAATGGTTTCAAGGTTAAAGATGGTATAAATAATAATTGAATTGTTGAAGGCTAGTGAGATAGATAAGAGAGATGTGAATGATTGGAATCATAAAGTGTTAGAGTGAAAATTTAATAAGTGCAGTATGATCTTTCATGTGTTAGGTCACTGAATGCAATGACTAGAAGGTTTCTGCAATTCTTCAGAGAGACTATGAAGTTGATGATATTATGGTGGATTTTCTTGTTGCATTGAGATGGTTTTCTCACTATAACATTATTCTCTATCTTCTTTTCTATTCTAACAGGGAGCCTTTCGTAGTGAGCCTTTCGTGAGTGAGCCCTCTAGTAGTAAGCACTATTGTACTCAGTGTTGATATTACTTTATCTTGTGAGCTAATCCTCACCACGATTTTTTTCATCTTGGGTTTTCCACATAAATATGGTGTTCTCTTGTGCATTGTGTTGATTTGATCCAGTTTCTATTATTTTCATTTCATATCAAATCATCATAACAGATTAAGGGTTAATTGGATTAATGTGGAACTGAATTCTTGTGAGGGTTTTGAAGTTTTAAGGCACAACTTATTCACCCCTCCTCTTAGTTGTCTTGTGAACTCAAAAATTGGTATCAGAGAAAGGTTCCTTGGAAGAAATCTTAACCACTTGAGGTATATCTAGAATGGCATGCAAGAAAGAGATCCATATGTTTGATGGAATTGATTATGCATTATGGAAGACCAAGATGTAAGGTTTTCTAGTATATCTTGGAGTTGATGTCTGAAAGTCTATTAAGAATGGATACATTGAACCCAAAAATGGTCCAAGTAATGCTAATGAGATCAAAGCCTATGAAAGCAATGGTAATGCAAGGTATGCTCTCTTAAATAGTCTTACTAATTTTGGATTAGGGAAAGTGGTAAGTATGAAAACTGCTAGAGATATTTGGGTAAAGTTAGAAAGAATTTATGAAGGAGATGATAAGGTAAAAGAAGCTAAGATGAAGAATCTAAAGACCATGTTTGAGAACCTGCAGATGTTTGAAGAAGAAAATGTTACAAGCTATATGCAAAGGGTAGATGAAGTTCTCAGCTCCATCAGAGGTCTTGGTGGTGAACTGAAAGAACCAAAAGTGGTAAAGAAAATTCTTAGAACTCTTCCTAAATATTATAGTCATAAATTTTATACTATTGAGGAATTTAAAAATTTGAATCAATATACTAGAGATTGGTTGTATGGTTCTTTAATTGCTTTTGAGATGAGAGAATATGGTACAAATAATGGTGTAAAAGTTGAGACTACTTTTCAGATTGGTAAATCAAAGGAGATCAAGGAATCAGATTAGGAGGATCTTGATGATGTGGAAACCAAATTTGTAAGGAGATTGAAGAAGGGTACTAGTAATTATAGTGGTAAGTTTCCTTTCAAATGTTTCAATTTTGGAAAGATAGGTCACTATGCTTCAAGATTTCCAAACAAAGCTTTAAATAAAAAAATAAGGAGAATAAAGGTAAGATGATTAAGAAAAGTTATTATGTTAGAGAATATGAAAGTATTTTTGATGATGAATATGACTATGGAGATGATGATGATAGTGAATGCTTGTTCATGGCTTTAAAGCATGAATTTGTTTTCTGCTAACTTTGAGATATGTGTTAAGGATAGCCCTCCAGAGACAAAGGATAAGACTAAAGGTACTTTGGTATCTACTTTTCATGCTAGACAGGAGAATAAATATTGGATCATTGATAGTGGATGCTCTAATCATATGAATGATGAGAAGAGTAATTTTGTTAAACTTGAAAAATATGATGGAGGATGTGTTAGATTTGGTGATGATACAACTACTAAGATATGTGGGAAAGGTTCTATCAGTTTTGATGGCAAGCATAATACTGATGATGTTTACTATGTTAAGGGTTTGAGGCATAACCTATAGAGTGTTGGACAAGTGTGTAGCAAAGGATATAATCTTATCTTTCAAGATGATGGATGTGAGATCAAAAAAGGATCCATAATTGTGGTTTTTGTTGGATGAAGGATAGATGAAAATGTTTATCAGCTTAAGGGTGTTGATGGTCATTGCTTTATGAATCAAATTAATGAAAGTTGGTTGTGGAATAGAAGAAGATTTCACATCAACTTTGATAGCCTAGTAAGGATAAGCTTAGTTTAAGTTGTGAGAGATCTTCCAAAGATTACAAAACCTATCAATGTTGTCTATAGGGAGTGTCAAATAGGAAAGCAAGCAAGAAGAAGCTTCAAATTCAAAGAAAAATCTACTACCAAACTATTGGAATTGATACATGCAGATCTTTGTGGTCCTACAAGAATAATAATTCTTCAAGGTGATAGGTAGTTCATGCTATTAATTGATGATTATTCTAGAATGACATGGCCTACTTATCTAAAAAAAATTAGAATCCCTAGACAAGTTTAAAGCATTCAAAGTTATGGTTGAGAATGAAATGGATATGGAAATCAAATGTTTAAGGTCTGACAAAGGTGGAAAGTTCACCTCCAATGAGTTCAACATATTTTGTGAGAAACATGGTATAAATAGGCACTTATTTACCCCTAGGACTCCTTAGTAGAATGGAGTGGTTGAAAGAAAGAATAGCATTGTTGAAAAAGCTTCAAGGACAATGGTGAAGGAAGATAATCTATTGGAAGTCTACTAAAAGCAATTCATATTATTGTTTATATACTTAACAAAATTCCAGCAAAAGCTAACAACAAAAAGACTCCCTATGAGCTATCATATGGAAGGATCCCTACTGTCAAGTACTTTAGAGTGTCTGGAAGAAAAATTTATATCAGAAGAGATGAATACAACTTAGGGAAGTTTGATGCAAGGTTTGATGAAGGTATATTTCTTGGATATTCTACTCGAATCAAAGTTTACCAATGCTATAATAGGAGATTAAGAAATATTGTTGAGAGTTCGCATGTCAAATTTGATGAAGAATTGTAGAAAAATTCAGTGGTGATAGATGAATATGAATCAAATGGATCTTCTTGCACAGAAGAAGAAAAAGATAAAGAAAAAGAAGTATAGATTGAAGAGGAAGAATCTTTGGAAAAGAATCCTAAAAATCCTAAGTATGTGCAGAAGAATCATTCTAAAGAATAGGTCATTGGAGATAAGAGAAGAGGTATACTGACAAGAAGAAAAGCTATTGAAGAATAGGTAAATCTATGTTTACTTTTTGAAGTTGAATCTAAAAAAGTGATTGAGGTGTGCAAAGATCAATATTGGATAAAGGCTATGGAAGAAGAAATGTTGCAGATTGAGAAGAATCAAACTTGGAAACTTGTCCCAAGAATATCAAAAATATATAATTGGAACTAAGCAGATATTCAGAAACAAACTAAATGAGAATGGAGAAGTTGTAAGGAACAAGGAAAGGCTTGTGTGTAAAGGCTACTCACAAGTTGAAGGAATAGATTTTGAGGAGATATTTGCTCCGGTGGAAAGAATAGAAGCTATCAGGATGTTTTTAGATTTTATAGCACATAAGGATTTTAAAGTTTATTAGATGGATGTGAAGTCTTCTTTCTTTAATGGAAAATTGGAAGAAGAGGTATACATAGAAAAATCGAAAGGATTTTAGCTAGCAGACAAACTAAATATGGTTTGCATATTGAAGAAGGCATTTTATGGATTGAAACAAGCTCCTAGAGCTTGGTATGTAAGGTTCGATAGATATTTGATAAAACAAGGATTCAATAAAGGTACCACAAATAGCAATCTTTACTTTAAAGATGAAAAAGATCAAATCTTGATTGTGGTTGTATATGTTGATGACATAATCTTTGGAGGAAATGAAGCTATGTTCAAGAAGTTTTCAAAAGAAATACATAAATAGTTTGAAATGTCTATGTTTATGGAGATGAATTTCTTCCTTGGACTATAAATAAATCATATAGATAAAGGTGTTTTCATTTCGCAATCAAAGTATGTCAAGGAAATGTTGAAGAAGTTTGGAGTGGAAGATGCTAAACCGGTATGTACTCCTATGGTTACTGGTTGCAAACTCAGAAAGAATGATGAATCTCCTAAGGTTGATTAGATAAAGTATAGATCAGTGATTGGTGGACTATTATATATAATTGCTACTAGACCAAATATCATGGATGCAGTTTGTCTTGTGGCTAGATTTCAAGAAGATCCTAGAGAGTCACATGTTGAAGCAGTGAAGAGGATATTCAGATTCTTAAAGAGCTCTCTGGAATATGGCTTGTGGTATCCAAAGGATACTAATTTTAATCTGAGTGCTTACACATGCAAATTGGACTAGTTGTGTGTATGATAGAAAAAATTACAAGTGGTGGTGCATTCTTTCTTGGATGTAGATTGGTGTCATGGCTAAGAAAGAAAGAAGATTCAGTGTCTTTATCTACTGCAGAAGTAGAATAAATTGAAACAACATCTTGTTGCACACAAGTGTTATGGATGAGGAAAATATTGAAGGATATTAGGGAGGTATATGATGAACCAATTTCTATCTTCTGTGACAATACAAGTGTTATCAATATTTTAAACAATCTGATAATGCATTTAGGGACAAAACATATCTCAATCCCATTTCACTTTCTAAGAGAGAAGGTTGTAGAGAGTGAGTGTAGCTTGAGTATGTGCCTAAAAAGGATTAGGTTGCTAATATATTCACTAAGGCTCTTCCTAAGGATACTTTTGAATATCTTTGAGAGAATTTGGGGGTTATTGCCCCTCCTTCCTTGTACTAGATGCATAAGGAGATACACGAGTCTATTATATTTCAAGATCCATTCTTTTGTTTGGATTGATGATCGGTGGCTACCTCTCAGGGGGAGTTGGTAGTTACATTACTGGATGTTCTGGTTAGGGGGGTTTGTGTTGCCATTGTGTAGTGGTTGTTGATTGGTTTAGTATGGTGTGTGATCCTAAGGGGGAGTATACTAAGCAATAAAGGAAAGATAGTTGCAGAGAAGTTGTGAGAAGGTTGATTGATGTCAAAGGAGAAACATGAGTAATGAAAATCCCTTGTCCTTTTCCATTGATGTCAAAGGGGGAGAGAGTCATGTGAAAAAAAAATAGTTAAGGGGGAGAAAATTATGAAGCATGTGGAAAGGATAAGTTGAAAAGGGGAGAGTGAGTAATAATAAAAGTATGGAGTAGGGTTGTTGTGTTTGTTGTTGATGGTTTTTCACATCATGGGTTGCCATCAATGAAAAAGGGGGATATTTTTGTAAGTATGAGTAGTTTGGTGTTGTCATCGATATCAACAATCTTATATTCTCATTGATGAGTAGAAGATTGTTGCAAGAGTATGTGATGTTGCATTGATGATTCTTTGATTAGTTGTATTATGTTGTCATTAGTAAGCTATTGGTGTCAACCTCTAGTTTTTCTTTGATAAGCTTATTTATATGGTTGAAGAAGTACTGAAGATGATGAGGACATGTTTTGGTAATTGGTTTCCAAATGCTTTTGAGAAAATTTGATAAAAAGAGGAAATAGTGAGTTGCAGTATTATTTTGGGTTGCAATGCAGTGTTCTAGTGTTGCTCCACATTTCTTCTAGTTTGAAGATCTACCTATGCATTCAAGAGATGTTGATAATAGATGTTCATACGTGTTGTATTCGAATTTGGTGTGTTGGATCGATGTGCAGAAGAAGTTGTGTTCACCAGTGTGTGAATTGTGTATTGCAGAGGTGTTTGGGAGAAATTTGTTTGCTCTATGTTTCTCCACAGAGTGGTTTTAGGTTTTGTAGATCTAATGGTATGTTGATAGTGTTGGTCTCTTTCTTCAATTTAAGTGGTTCAAGGTTTGGTGCTTCAAAAGCTAGTTTCTTGAGTTACAGTGTATGGCAGAATTGTTGAGTGTATTGGGTGTGTACATTCTTTAGGTGAAAGTTGTTATGAAGGAGTTTGTTGGATTTCAAGATGTTTTTGGAATGTTCTAGATTATGTTTAGGTGACATTTGTTTTCTATCAGTTGTTTTTGGATGAAAGGAAGCGTGTACTAAATTTTTTAATGGTGTTTACACAAGTAATGATTGACCTTGGTGTTTACACTAATTGTTGTGGATGTTTATTTTTTGTAGAAGCATGTTATAGCATAGTGTTTTAGATTTGGATCCCAAATAAGGAGTGGTGTGGTCCACTTTCACTTCTATCCACCATGGAAGTGTTTTGGAATTGACCTAATTTGAATTTGCACATTCGAGGTGCATAGACGATCTTGGAAAATGTTTTCAAGGTTGAAGATGGTATAAATAAGAATTGAATTGTTGAAGGATTATGAGATAGACAAGAGAGATGTGAATTGCAGAGTGTTAGAGTGCAAATTTGAGAAGTGCAGTGTGATATTTCATGTGTTAGGTCACTAAATGTAGTGAGCAGAAGGTGTCTACACTTCTTCAGAGAGACTATAGAGATGTTGATGATATTGTGGTGGATTTTATTGTTGCATTGAGATGATTTTCTCACTGTAATATTCTTCTCTATCTTCTTTTCTATTATGGCAGTGAGCCTTCGGTATTGAGCCTTTCTATCTTTTAGGAAGTGAGCCCTATTGTACTCAATGTTGATATTACTTTATATTATGAGCTAATCCTCATCGAGGTTTTTCCATATTGGGTTTTCCACATAAATTTGGTGTTCTCTTGTGCATTGTGTTGATTTTTTTTAGTTTTTGTTATTTGCATTTCATGCTAAATCATCATAAAAAATTAAGGGTTAATTGGATTAATGTGGAACTAAATTCTTGTGAGGGTTTTGCAATTTAAAGGTACAACTGATTCATCCACATTTTTAGTTGTCTTGTGTATTCAACATAAAATACTCAAGGAAAACCAGAGACACCTCCTTTGGATAATATAGATAAGTCTACAAAGGAAGAGATTATAAAGAAGGATTGTGATGAAGATAATATTGATGTAGAGAAGCAAGAAGACCAATAAAATAATGAGAAGGAAGATGAAGGTAAGAATGAGGATGCATCTGGAGATGCACAAATAGAAGAAGAGAATCTAGTAAACTCCAGTAAGAATGGGGAAAAGAAGTTAAAGGAGAAATATGCAAAGAACATAAAGAATTTTGGTGAATCATCTGACTCCTCTAGAGATTCCTTGAAGAATCTACTAAGTATGCAGCTCAAGTTCCAGCTTGTTGTATCATCAAAACTACTACAACCACCAATGCAACAAGTGTAGATCTTGACAAGATTTCCATCCTCCACAAAATTCAATTGGGAGATGTATTTCATGCATCTTCCTGGAAGGAGATCATAGAAACACATCAAAAGAGTGGAGAGATGATGGAAGAAGCTGTGGAGGTATTACAAGATCCAGTAAACTCAAGTAAGAATGGGGAAAAGGAGCTAAAGGAGAAAGCTGCCAAGAACATAAAGACTTTTGGTGAATCCTCTGGATCCTTCAGAGATTCCTTGAAGAATCTACTAAGTATGCATCTCAAGTTCCATCCTGATGTATCATCACAATTACTACAATTACCAATGTAACAAGTAAATGTAGATCTTGACAAGATTTGTACCCTCCATAAGCTTCAATTGGGAGATGTATTCCATGTATCTTCCTAGAAAGAGATCATATAAACACATAAAAAGAGTGGAGAGATGATGGAAGAAGCTGTGGAGGTATTACAAGAGGCCATACCTAGTGCAAGCATTGATACTTCACTTTTTGGTTTGGAAAATTTGAAGTTATTAATTGATTCTTTTAAAGAGTATGTTGCTAGCCTTAGAGGAAAAGTTCAAACTAAAGTTGAAAAGAAAATAAATGATAAGAAGATGTTGGAAATCACTGAGAAGTGTTCTTTTGCACTCAAAAAGTTTCAAGAAAACTTGAAGGATGGAAAATTTTGTGTGGATGAGGCAAAGGATTTGTTCCAATATTGTATGAAGTGGCCCAGAGCCACACAGAGCATCAAGAAGGAAATGGACTCCATTGAGTCCCAGATCAACAATGCCTCTAATGCTTATGATCTGGCACTTGACCTAGTTAGAGATATAAGGAATGTTATAGAGGATTTGCACAAGCAATTTGTTCAACTACATGCCCAAAAGGAGCATATCATTTTGCAGTTTGGAGAGATAAGGGACTTACTGAATTCTAGATTCATATTTGTTTCAAGTTCCTTTCTAAGTGCTAACAAAGCTACATAGATGAATCTAGTACGTATCACTCCAAAAGGAGAAGATATATTAATGGAGTTTGAAACACAATGTAGATTGCTTGGGGTGGCCAAGAAGACATGGGAAGAAGGTAAATAAGCATGGCAAACCCATGTGTAGAAGTTACAAGAGCCAACCTCTTATGATTGACAACATTTCTTATTATTTATGCATTTATAGCTTTTAGTTTCAGGTTCTTTGTACATATGCGAAGTATATAGAGTAGTTTTCAGTAAGAAAAAATTGGTTTTTCCTTGGTACATGACTTAGGGGAAGTCAAAATTCAATCTTTCAATTTGTACATATGAATATAATTCTCAGGGGGAAATCAAGTATAAGTTAGAAAATTTGTTGTATGCACCCTTTCTCCTTGATGTCAAAGGGGATAATGTTTAAGAGAATATTTTGGAGTTGTTGTGGCATGTTTCCATCAATGATAAAGGGGGATATTGTTAAAAGAATGAGGAGTTTGTCATTGATGTAGTTTTTGGAACATGAGGGATAAGAACACACTATATTATTTTTGGGTTTTCCATGTAAAAATCTTGGTGTTCATGTGTTATGTGATGTGGATGTTTCATGATTTATTTAATTACTGCAATTGAATATGCTATGTGGATTGGATATTTAAATGTTTGAATAGATTAAATGAATATAGATTCACCCCCCCTCTCAGTATTCTGGGTGATCAAAATTTTCATTGGGAAAGATATCACAAGGTGTAGAGATTGACTTTCAACCTCAATGGTGAGTCAATCAGACCTAGATCTCAGTCCTTAGGACAATAGGAAAACTATGGAATTAAATTGAAATTATTTAAAGTACTCAAACCAAATGAACAATAAGACCTAATACTTAAAATGTAGATTCTCAAATGTATAGAAATGAAAATGATTGTTTGTAGGAAGATCAGAGAAGGGTATGAACACATGTACCTATCACCAAAAAATTGTTTTGAGAGTTGCAAAGGGACTCATTCGACCCTAGGTGAATAGGTCTCATTCTAGGGCTCCAAAATAACTTTTGACAATCCTCTAAGGCTATATCCTAGCTTCTGTTTGGCATATGTCCCACTGCTGGAAAGTCATAAATAGATTCTACAACATATTTTTCGTGGCTTGACAACAATGATGAAAACTTGTGCAATAATGCAAAATTGCTCCATTAAGATGTCTTCAATTCTTCTTCAACATGTAATTTTCATATACATAAAGCGGAATTTTTTTTTGTTTGTATGGGGGTTTTCCTTGGTCAAAACCTAGTTTGGTAATTAAACCTTGATAGAAATATAATGGAAAAGGAGAAGGAAATGATGAATGAACACTTCCTTGCTACAACTCACCAACCTTCAATGGCTTCCCTTAGAGGATTGAAGACAAACACATCACTCCAAGGAACTTGATCTTGCTTTTCTTGATGGATTTGGATACTTGAAATGCTTGGATGCTTGAGGATCAACAATGCATATTAGCCTTCACAAGATGACATGAACACACATAGACTTGAACATGATGTTAGGATCTTGATTCTGTAACAAATGAATGATAAATTTTCTCTTGAATTCTCTTGAAAATAATATTTTCTCAATAGTATCTCTTCATAAAGAGTTTTAGGATGCTTGGATTTCAAATGATAAAAAGAGTATGTATTTATAGGTTTTTATCTAATTTCCTAACAATTAGATTCCAAACTTATTTGATAGTTACAAATTGAATTTGAATCATTAAAATGCCACCAAAAAAATATTTTAAAATAGGTCTTGGCACTTAAAGGGGACCCATTCACCCATGGATGAATGGGTTCTAGACTATAAGTCTAGGACACACACATTTCATGGTGATTTATTTATTAAATATTGGTTCTACTTTTAGAAAATAAGAAAAATAAGGCTTTGGGATGCATAATTTGGAAAATTAGGAGCTTAATTAAGTCCAATAAATTAAGGGACCCAAACATAGTGTAAAATTGTAAAGGTATATAATTTTCTACACTACATTTAGCCCCCACTTTAATGAGAGTATGAACTTATGCTCAGACTCACACTAAAGTAGACAAATATGTGTCAAGAGGGGTCCAAGCACACAAATATTAATGAGATATGATGATAGATCAAGGAGGATGATCAAGCCCCCAAGATCCAAGATCCCATGGCAAACCAACATAAGCAAAAAGGACACACGTGCATGTAAGATATGTGTGACAAGACAAGATACACAAGATACAATATCAAAGTTAATGCAAAAAGAAACAAAGGAAAGGATGGATCAAGCCTTGGATGTTTATCCAACATGAAGGGATCAAGCCTAAGCTATTTTTCCAAAAAATACACCCACAAGGGCTAGTGAATTCTGGTATACACTAGGTGAGCCCCAAAGACAAAAAGATGAGAAACACACTCTAGGTCTACAAGGTGTGTACCCATAAAAATCTGGCACATGGGAAAAGTCACCACAAAAATGTGTACCCATAAGTCAATCATACCAAAAGTTACACTCCCTAATAAATTTGATAAGGTGCCACAAAATGATCAATATGCTATGCCAATGCTACATTAAGTCCAACTCCTATGAAGAAAAGTGAAGAAAAATATCAAACTGAAAATGAAACTCACCTTAGGAGGTGAAAATTCCAAAATGAAATAATACCAATGTATGCCCCCACTTTAAGGGAATTGCTAAACACCATGTTGTGAGCAATTACTTTAAAGTAGAAATGATAAATGCCAATTGATAAAAAGGGAAATGAGAGCTTATTTGGAAAGCCCTATGCCAATGATATGTATCCAAATAAAGATGCATCATGAAAAAGAGGTTTCCCTAGTCCACATGCAATCTCAAAAGACAACACATATGGGATCCATAGATTCGGGGTCAATGCATGTCTTTGGTATAGTGATATAATAGAGCTTGAAACTATCATCATTCCTCAAATACTCGTAGAAAAACGAACACAAAGGAAGAATAACACATAGAGAGAAAAAGCAAAGAAAAATATTTTGGGTCAACATGGAAGAGACTTATATGTCTCAATGCCTTGCATTGTTCCCAAAAGGAAAACACTAGATAAAAGGAAAGATAATGTTTATGAAAAATAGAAGAATGGAGATATAAATAGAAGAATGTCACGATAGGTACACTTGCTTTGTATCCTTGCACCAACGGAGTAACAAGGGTCATCCAAAGAAATATCATAAATATAAATACATAACAAGAAGCATAGTACGAGGGATCACATTACATACATGCTATCACAATGAACATAAAAAGAAGGTTAAGTAACCCCCTCAGTTTTATGTTTGATTATAAAACCTTAGGAATCTTAATGATGGAATTTCCCTAGGGATTTCATTAGGAAAGAGATCACAAGGTGTAGAGATTAACTTTCAACCTCAACAGTGAGTTAATTAGACCTAGATATATTCATTAAGATAATAGGAAAGGTTTGGAATTAAATTGAAATGATTTAAAGTACTCAAACCAAATGAACAATAAGACCTAACACTTAAAATGTAGATTCCCGAATGTACAAAAAAAAATGACAATTTGCAAGTAGATTTGAGAAGGGTCTGAACACATTTACCTATCACTGTAAACTTGTTTTGAGAGCTACAAAGGGACTCATTCACTACTGGGTGAATGGGTCTCAGTCTAGGGCTCCAAAATATATTTTAATAGTTCTCTTAGGCTAGATATTAGCTTTTTTTTGGCATAGGTCCCACTATTAGAAAGTCAAAAATAAATTTTACTACTTAGTTTTTCGTGGCTTGACAATAATGATGACAACTTGTGCAATAATTCAAAATTTCTCCTTTAATATCTCTTCAATTCTTCTTCAACCTATAATGTGCACATACACAAAGAGGAGAAGTTGTTTTTGTATGAGGGTTTTCCTTGGTCAAACCCCAGTTTGGTAATTAAACTTTGATAGAAAGATAATGTAAAAGGACAAGGAAATGATGAATGAACACTTTCTTGCTAAAACTCACCAACCTTCAATGGCTTCCCTTAGAGGATTGAAGAAAAACACATCACTCCAAGGAACTTAATCTTTCTTTTCTTGATGTATTTGGATACTTGAAATGCTTGGGTGCTTTAGAATAAAAAATTCATATTAACCTTCACAAGATGACATGAACACAAATAGACTTGAACATGATGTTAGGATCTTGATTGTTGCAACAAATGACTGATAAATCTTCTCTTGAATGCTCTTGACAATAATAATTGATCAATAGGATCTCTTCATAAAGTGTGTTAGGATTCTTAGATTTCAAATCATAAAAAGACTGTGTTTATAGGTGTTTATCTAATTTCCTAAAAATTAGATTCCAAAAGTTGATAATTGCAAATTAAATTTGAATCATTAAAATGATACCAAAGCATATTTTAAAATAGACACTAGAACCCAAGGGGAACCTATTTTCCCATGGATGAATGGGTCCTAGCCTATAAGTCCAGGACACACATATTCCATGGTGATTTAATTATTAAATACATTTATTAAATGTCAGTTCTCCTTTTGAAAACAAGAAAAATAAGGCTTTGGAATGTATAATTTGGAAAATTAGGAGCTTAATTAATTCCAATAAATTAAGGGAGCCAAACATAGTTTTAAATTGTAAAGGTATACAATTTTCTACATTACAATACCTTCCATTACCTGAGTCATTATTCTTACCATGATTAGGGACTAGATCTTGTAGATATAAGGATCATTATTGCTAGAATTCCAAGACATTTTCCAATGTTTACAACCCCTTGATCAATAAAATCTTCAATGTGTTGCAAGTATGAAGAAGTTGTTGCAAGAATGAAGGTGTTGTCATTAATGTCAACTAGTTAACTGGTTATCAACTAGTTGTTGTTGTCATTAATTTCTTAGATGAAGGTTATTGGTTGTGTATGTCAAGGATATTGAGAAAATTGTACAAGAAAAGGTTGCAGCTATTTAGTTGTTGTTCCATGTTTTTCTTTAGGATTTTCTCCTATGTTCATGTGGTTTAGATATGTTAATCATGGTCATTAGAAGCTACTATATTGAGATTTTTGGTTCTTGATTCATTGTATAGTGTAGTTATGTTCACTAATTGTGAAATGTGGTTTTAGGGGTTTTGGCCGAGGTTCAAGAAGAATGTGTCGATTTGGATTTCTCTTTGTTTAAGTCTTATGAATTGTGGGTTTAGAGATAAGTTGTTACAATAATGTTGAAGATAATTTTGTTTTCTGGAAAGATTGGATCATGTTAAGGGATGTGTGTGCTTAATTGTTCTATGTGTTTTACACTAGTTTGGTCGACCTTGTATTAAACACTACTGTCAAAGATCATGATGCGTGTTGGGACTTATTTAGGTCCACATAAAGTGTGTGTTTGGGTTGCCCTCATTCTAATTCCACCCTAGAATGATTTGGCACTAACCTAATTTGAATTTAATGATGGATGGCTAACTTTGGATATGTTTCAAAGTTGAAAATGGTATACATACAGGATGAGATATTGATGAAAGGTGTACAAAGAGTGGTGCAAAGAAATAGAGCATATTGATGTGAAATAGATGTGAATCAATTTGTATGTCATGCAAGTGTGGAAGATCAGTGCAAAATCTAAATGTTGAGTTTCTAGAAGCAGTGAGCTGAAGGTGTACTCTATCATTCATGCATGTCTGCAAGTGGTTGAGTGAATCATGGTGGAAATCTCTATTGCATTGAGATTTTCTTCTCTTTGTAACATATCTCTTCTATCTTCTTTGTATCTATGTGGCAGTGAGCCCTTCAGGTGGTTAACCCTTGTTGGACAGTGAGTCCTTGTTGTTTTGGCAGTGAGCCTTTGTAATGAGTTTTGATATTCTCTATATTGCGAGCTAATCCTCACCATGGTTTTCCCTCATTGGGTTTTCCATGTAAATCTATTGTTATTGTGTATGTGTGTTACTTTTCAGTTTATTACTTTGCACTTAATGTTTAATCATTTTAGCAGAGTAGAAGATTTGCGATTTATCTAAGTTCTAGTGAATGTTTTAAAGAATAAAATTGCTATAATTGATTCACCCCCCCCTCAGTTGTATTTTTCAACAATTGGTATCAGATCTTGGTTCCTTGAAGAAGAGCTTAACCTCTTAAGGTCTAAGATGACAAGAAAGATCACTTTTGAGTATCTGAAGTTCGATGGAACTAATTATGCTATCTAGAAAATATTGATGGAAGAATATCTAGAGTATTACAGATATGATGTTGAGAAAGCTTACAAGAATCCTTACACTCATTCTACTAATGGTTCAAGTACAGTTGATGAAATCAAGGTGCATGAAGTGAACAATAAGGCGAAGTTTATTTTGAAGAATAGTATTGCACATTCTGAGTTAATTAAAGTTCAAAATCTAAAGACTGCTAAAGAAGTATAGGATGCTTTAGAAAAGGAACATGAAGGAGATTAGAAGGTTAAAGAAGAAAAGTTGCAAAAATTGGAGATATATTTTGAGCTCCTACATATGTCTGAAGATGAGAAAATTAAATCCTATGTACAAAGAGTAGATGAAGTGGTAGGTGTAATGAAAGGACTTGGTGCTACAATAGATGAATCTAGGATTGTAAAGAATATTCTTAGAACCCTCCCCAATGCACACAACAAAAAGGTATCTTCTATTGAAGAACATATAGATTACAAGACCTACACTAAAAATCAATTAGTGGGAACTCTGACGACTTATGAGTTGAGAAAGCAAAATTTGAGAAATGGATCTAAATCAAAAACTACTTTCAAGGCTACAAGAGCAAAAGATCTGGATGAAGAAATCCTGGATGAAGTAGATGCTAACTTTGTGAGAAGGATGAAGAAAGGCTCTGGAAAGTATGAAGGTAAGTTACACTTTAAATGCTTTAGTTGTGGATGAATAGGTCATTTTGCTTCAAGATGTCCAGAAAGAGCTAAGAGGAACAAACAAAGACATTAGAGAGAAAACAAAGGTACGAAGATCATAAAAGCATATTATGCGAATGAGGATGCTAGTATTTTTTATGAAGAATCTGATTATGGAGATCCCAATGACTATGAATGCTTGTTCTTAGCTATAAAAGATGAATCTACTTCTACTAATTCTAAAAAATAGATGAAAGAATTTCCTCAAGAGAAAGAGAAAGATAAAGATAAAGATAAAGATATTGTAATTTCTACCCTACATGCTAAATAGGAAATTAACTATTGGGTTGTTGACAATGACTGTTCACATCACATGACTGGTGACAACAGTAAGTTTGTTAAACTTGAAAAATATGATGGAGGCTTAGTTATGTTTGGAGATGATATTGGTGCTAAGATTTATGGGATATGTTCGGTAAGTTTTGATGGAAAGCATAATATTGATGATGTCTACTATGTTAAGGGCTTAAGGCATAATATTTTGAGTGTTGGACAGATGTGTAGTAAGGGATATGATCTTGTTTAAGGATGAGAGATGTGAAATCAGGAAAGGATCCAGAACAGTAATTATTGGAGGAAAGAATTCTAAAGGAAATATATATCAACTTAAGGGTGTTGATGGCCATTGCTTTATGAGTCATATTAATGATAGCTAGATATGGCATTGGAGAATGTTGTTAGGGTTAGAAAGGTAGATATCTAACAATTAAATGCAGATTTAACTAATAAACAGAGAAACTAAAAACACACAGAATAAATTATAACACAGAGAATTTAACGTGGTTCACCCAATCCGGGCTACATCCACCAAACCGCAGCCATCCAATGATTTTATTATCCATTGAAAAACCTATTACAATCTTGTGAATAATTGCATTTTTCATCATACTGTAATACCCATCCGAACCCCTTTTTAACAAGCTTAGAAGCTTCCAGATTTTTTGGGTTCTACAAAATCGGATTTTTCCTTTTTCATTGATTTTTCCCTTTTTGAGGATACATGCTGGGGTGTACAGTATACCATGGGCTATACAGTATAGCATGATCAGTCACCACATACCAACAATCTCCCACTTGGAGACTGATCAGGCTCCACACCAACACAATCTCCCACTTGGAGACTGATCTTGGACGAAATTGCTGCAATTACAGCTCCCACTGGAAATAAGTACCTTGGACCCTGTTGCTCTGTTATACTTGAATTCAACCTTGAAGGCCAACTGAAGCTGAAGAGGGGCTCAGATTCTCCTTGGTCACTGCCTTCGTAAACATATCTGCTAGATTGACATCTGTATGTATCTTGTCCAGCTTGACTTGTCCATCCTCCAACACCGACTGAATGAAATGATATCTCAACTGTATGTGTTTTTTTTTAGAATGCAAGGAAAAATTCTTTGCAAGATGTATAGCACTCTGGCTATCTGTAAACAAGTAATTTCCAGCTTGTTGTTTTCCCAACTCATCCATAAAAAGTTGCAGCCATATCATCTCCTTTGTCGCCTCTGTTGCAACAACATACTCTGCCTTTGTGGTGGATAAAGCAACCACCTTTTGCAATTGAGAAATCCAACTCACTGTTGTCCCACCAACTGTAAAAACATAACCGGTGGTACTCCACCTGGTATCTATATCCCCTGCCAAATCTGAGTCAACATAGCCTTTTAAATCAGTATTAGAGCCCCCAAAACATAAACATTTATTGGATGTACCTCTCAAGTACTGGAGAATCCAATTTACTGCATTCCAATGCTCAACTCTAGGATGACTCAAATACCTGCTAACAACTTCTACAACATGTGCAATGACCATTCTCATGCATACCATGGCATACATTAAACTGTCTATGGCTGAAGCATATGGTACCTTAGACATTTTTTCTTCCTCCTCTTGTGTCTTTGGACACATATCCTTAGTCAATTTAACATGACTAGGCAAAGGTGTGCTGACAACTTTTGCATTCTCTATATGAAATCTCTGCAACACCTTTCCAACATAATTAGCCTGAAATAAAAAAAAAATTGTCTGTTTTTCCTATCTCTACAAATTTTTATACCAAGAATTTGTTTTGCTGCCCCCAAATCCTTCATAGCAAAAGATTTTGCTAGCTGTTGTTTTAGCTCACTTATGTGATCCATGTTAGACCCTGCTACAAGCATGTCATCAACATATAAACATAAAATAATGTAGTTGTCATTATCCAACCTCTTAAAATAAACACAATGTTCAGAATTACACCGGCTGTAGCCTTGCTTAGCCATAAAACTATCAAATTTCAAGTACCATTGTCGAGGTGCTTTCTTCAAGCCATATAAACTTTTCTTCAATCTGTACACTAGTTTCTCCTTACCTTTGACCTCAAATCCTTGTGGTTGTTCCATATATATTTCCTCTTCCAAATCACCATGGAGAAAGGTTGTTTTAACATCAATTTGTTCTAAATGCAAATCTTCAGCAGCCACAATACTTAAAATAATATGAATAGAAGTCATTTTAACAACTAGAGAAAAAATCTCATCAAAATCAATACCCTTTTTCTATGCAAATCCCTTTACAACTAATCTAGTTTTAAATCTTTTCTTACCTCCATCCTCCTCTTTCAGCCTATAAACCCATTTTTTTTGTAAAGCCTTTTTACCTACAGGAAACTTGCATAATTCCCAAGTCTATTTTTTCAACAAGGAGTCCATTTCTTCTTCCATTCCATGCTCCCATTGAACCTTGGTATCCACCTGCATAGCTTCATCATAATATTCTGGTTCACTAGCATCAGTTAACAAGATAGTATACAAAGAGGGAGATAATCTTTTTGGAGGTCTACTTATCCTTGAAGATCGTCTAACAAGAGTTTGTGGTATTTGTTGTTGTTGTTGTTGTTGCCTAGCATGAGGAACCACTGAAACATCATTGTTTGGAATATCATCCAACACTGCATAATCATTTTCTTTCTTCTCATGCTGCAGCAACATATCTTTGTACAACACTTTCTCATTGAATATGACATCCCTACTTCTCACAATTTTTCTGATTTTCAAAATCCTAAAGCCTATAACCAAATTCATCAATGCCATATCCAACAAATACACATTTCTTTGATTTTGCATCAAGCTTGGTTCTATTTTCAGAATCTACATGTGCAAATGCTTCACAACCAAAGGTTTTGAGAAAAGAATAACTCACCTTCTTACCTTTCCATGCTTCCTCTGGAATACCACAACCCAAAGGATTAGAGGGACCTCTATTAATTAAATAAACAACAGTGTTTATAGTCTCACCACATTTTTAAAGGCAGCCCAACATGCAATCTCATAGTCTGTGCATGCTCCATTATTGTTCTATTCACGCGCTCACCACTCCATTTTCCTATGGAGTCCTTGGAACCATTTTTGTCTACTGAATACCATTAGAGGAACAATAATCTTCAAACTCTTTGCTGCAATACTCACCACCATTATCAGATCTGAGACATTTTAGCTTTTTACCCTCGGTCTCAACCAAGCTTCTCCATTTTTTAAAAGTTTCAAAACATCAGATTTTTGCCTAAGGAAATAAATCCATACCTTCCTAGTTGCATCATCAATGAATGTAACATAATACAGAGAGCCACCAAGAGAAGATACAGGCTCGTCCCCATACATCCATATGCACAAGCTCCAATTTCTCATCTTTCTTTTGCTTCCCATCCTTGAGAAAACTTACTCTCTTTTGTTTTCCATACACACAACTTTCACAGAAATCCATATTAACACATTTTAGACCTGGTAAAACATTATTTGAATGAAGTAATTTCATACCTTTTGCACTCATATGCCCAAGTCTATTATGCCACAGTGCTGATTCAGAGTCCACAACAATTGTTCCTAAACATTGACCTTTTTCCCTAATAATTAAAGTAGAAGGAACAGTATGACCTACAAAAAGATATAAGGTGCCTACTTTCACACCTTTTGCTACCACTAAGGCACCCTTTGTGACCTTCCAATTTTTATCACTAAATGTAACAACACAACCTTCATCATCTAGTTGCCCTGCTGAAATTAAATTTCTGCTTAACTTTGGAACATGCCTTACCTCATGTAGTAGCCAATGATTCCCATTCTGCAACTTAATATTGATTCTTCCCTTTCCAACAATCTGACAGGGTTCGTTATCTCCTAAATAAACCAGCCCAAAATCCCCTTGGACATAATCAAGAAAATAACTTCTATGGGGGGTAGCATGAAATGAAGCCCCTGAATCTAACACCCAAGAATCATCAACATTACAAGGGAAAGACTCAAAGCATCCTCATCAATTTATTACTTACCACATTTTCCTCTTTACTTCCTTCCTTTTTGTCTCCTTTATTTTTCGAGACCAACAATCTTTCTTTAAATGACCACTTACCACAATACCAGCAATCCCTCTTGTCTCTAGATTGGGACCTTCGTCCTTTGATTTTCCTTGTGACTTCCCATGATTTCGAATAGTTTCCTCTCTCCTTTGTTATGCCCCTGCTTTCTACATTCAAAACACTGCTTGATGTGGATGTTCCACCTGAGCTTTTCCTACGAATTTCACTCAAAATAACACCAACAACATCATCAAACTTCAATGTATTCGAACCAGAAATAGAATTGCTAACAACCATTACCAAGCTATTCCAGCTTTCGGCAAAGAACACAAAATCAAAAGAGCCCTAACTTCTTCATCAAAGTTTACTTTTACAGAAGTTAATTGACTGTGACGTATTAAACTCATTTAAATGATCAGTAACTGACCCACCTTCTACCATTTTCATATTAAATAAATGCTTCATAAGAAATACCTTATTCGAAGCGGAAGGCTTTTCATATAACTTCGCTAGGGTTTCCATCAACTCTTGAGTTGTCTTTGCTTTTGTAATATTGAATGCCACCGATTGTGCCAGGAATAAACGAATACTACCAAGAGACTTTCTATCCAAAATCTCCCAGTCCTCATCAGACATTGCTTGGGGTTTCTTGGTTTTCCCTTCCAATGGCCGCCATAAATCCTTTTGATAGAGGTAGTCCTCCATCTGCATCTTCCATAACTGATAGTTCTTCCCATTAAACTTCTCAACCTTCTTACCCTCATCTACCATTACTCTGACTCAACCGTGAGACCTTCCTACAGATGATAATCGAAACACAACCCGCTCTAATACCACTTGTTAGGGTTAGAAAGGCAGATATCTAACAATTAAATGTAGATTTAACTAATAAACAGAGAAACTAAAAACACACAGAATAAATTATAACACAAAGAATTTAACGTGGTTCACCCAATCCGGGCTACATCCACCAAACCGCAGCCATCCAATGATTTTATTATCTAGTGAAAAACCTATTACAATCTTACGAATAATCATGTTTTTCATCATATTGTAATACCCATCCGAACCCATTTTCAACAAGCTTAGAAGCTTCCATATTTTTTGGGTTCTACAAAATCAAATTTTTCCCTTTTTCGGTGACGACGCGAAAAAGTAGGAGGAAAATTTTTCTTTGGCAAGGATACATGCCAAAGTGTACAGTATACCATGGGCTATACAATATAGCATGATCAGTCGCCACATACCAAAAAATGTGTCATATGAATTTTGATAATCTAGCGAGGATTAGTGCAATATAAGCCGTGAGAGATTTACCAAGGATTGCAAAGCATGTTAATGTTATTTGTAGGAATTGTCAGTTTGGAAAGGATGCAAGAAACAACTTCAAATCGAAGGGATAATCTACTACTATACTACTAGATTTAATTCATATAGATCTTTGTGATCCTACAAGAGTGAGAAGTCTACAAGGTGAAAGGTACTTTATGCTTTTGATTGATGATTACTCTAGGTATACATGGGTTACATTTCTTAGAGAGAAATCTGATGCGTTAGATAGATTCAAGAGATTCAAAGCTATGGTTGAGAATGAAGTGAATTTGAGAATAAAATGCTTAAGGTATGATAGAGGTGGTGAATTCACCTCCCATGAGTTTAATATGTTTGTGAGGTTCATGGAATAAAAAGACAGTTATCTTCTCTGAGAATTCCTCAACACAATGGAGTTGTTGAAAGGAAGAACAAAATGATTCAAGAAGCTGCTAGAACAATGATGATTGAAGCTAGTTTACTGGAAATTTACTGGAGAGAAGCTATTCATACTACTGTTTATGTGTTCAATCAAATTCAAGCAAGAGAAATAGTACTAATACCCCCTTATGAGCTATGGTGTGGAATAATTCATACTGTTAATTTTTTCAAGGTATTTGGAAGCAAATATTATATCGAATAGGATGAAGAAAATTTAGGGAAGTTTGATGCTAGAAAAGATGAAGGTATTTTTCTTGGATATTCTACTAGAAGAAAATCTTATAGATGTTTCAATAAAAGACCGAGGAAGATTGTAGAAAGCATTTAATTGAAGTTGATGGATATGTATCTGATGAACCTAATTGTGTAAGAATTGAAGAAGTTGTGGATGAGCAAGAGAAGTAGAATGAAGAAGAGCAATAAGAAGCTCCGGTGGTGTCCCCTAAGACACCTAAATATGTGCAAATAAATCATTCAAATAGTCAGATCATTGGAGATAGGAAAAAAGGAGTATTGAAAAGAAGTAGAGTTGTTGCCGGTGAAATAAATCTGTGTTTACTTTTTGAGATTGAAACTAAGACTGTAAGTGAAGCATGTAAAGATGAACATTGCATGCAAGCCATGAAAGAAGAAATTATGTAGATTGAGAAGAGTAAAACTTGGGAGTTGGTCCCTAGACTGACAGATAAAAATATAATTGGATCAAAGTGGGTATTTAGAAACAAGTTGAATTAGAATGGAGAAGTGGTAAAAAAAAAAGCTAGGCTTGTGTGTAAGGGCTACTCACAAGTAGAAGGCATAGATTTTTAGGAGAATTTTGCTCCGATGGAAAGAATGGAACCTATCAAAATGTTCTTAGCATTTTCTACTCATAAAGAGTTCAAAGTCTATCAGATGGATGTTAAGTCGACATTCTTGAATGGTTAGCTAGAAGAAGAGGTCTACATGGAACAACCAGAAGGATTTTAGGTGTTAGATCATCTGGATATGTTCTGCAGAATGAAGACAACCTTATATGGATTGAAGCAAGCTCCTAGAGCTTGGTATGCAAGGTTAGACAAATATTTGATTTGGAAAGGTTTCAACAAAGGTACGATAGATAGTAATATGTATTTTAAAATTGAAAATGAAAAAATATTGATTGTGGTTGTGTATGTTGATGAAAGTATATTTGGAGGAAATGAAACTATGTGTAAGATGTTTGTGGAAGAAATGCAAAAAGAATTTGAGATGTCCATGTTTGGTGAGATGAATTTCATTCTTGGGTTGAAAATTAATCAAACAGAGAAAGGTATTTTTATTTCATAGTCAAAGTATGTGAGACATATGTTGAAGAAGTTTGGGATGGATGGTTCCAAATTGGTATGCACTCCTATGGTGACCGGTTGTAAATTAAGTAAAGATGATGATTCACCTAAGGTTGATCAGAGAAAATATAGATCTATGATTAGTGGACTGTTGTATTTGACTGCTACTAGATCAGATATTATGCATATAGTCTATCTTGTGGCTAGATTTTAAGATCCTAAAGAAACACATGTTGCTTTTATTAAGAGAATATTCATATATTTGAATGGCACTCTAGATTATGGCTTATGGTATCCTAGGTATATTGAATTTACACTAAGTGCTTATATAGATGTAGATTGGGTTGGATGTGTAGATGACAAAAAAAGTACAAGTGGTGGTGCATTCTTTCTTGGTTTAAACTGGTGGCCTTGTTGAGTAAAAATGCAAGATTCAATTTCCTTATCTAATAAATGAAGCCGAGTACATTGTTGTTGCATCCTACTGTACACAAGTTTTATGGATGAAATAGACATTGAAAGATATCAAGGTGATGTATGATGATCCTATTTCTATCTTTAGTGATAATACAAGTGTAATTAACATTTCAAATGATCTAGTGATGCACTGAAGGAAAAATCATATATCTTCACTTCTTGAGATAGAAGGTTGTGGAGAATAAAGTAAAGCTTGATTATGTGCCTATGAAGGATCAGATTGTTGATATATTTACAAAGGCTCTTTCTAAAGATAATTTTGAGTATCTCTGGGAGAAGTTAGGGGTGATTACCCCTCCTTTCTTGAACTAGATACATATGGAGATGCATTAGTCTGGTGGGTCTATGGATCTATATTTCTTCTACACTAATGTTTTGGTGGCTACCAATCAGGAGGAGCAGGTAATTTCATGTGTTGTCATTGAAAGAATATTTTGTGTTTAATGTCAAAGGGGGAATCAATGTAAAAAAATCTTTTTCCTTTGCCATTTGTGTCAAAGGGAGAGATGAGGAAGATGTGAAAAATATTATTTATTGACATGAGGAAGATGTGAAAAAGAGTATCTACTAAGAGGGAGAAATAGAGATAAAAATCATGAGAAGTGTGTTGAGAGCTATAGTGTTGTCTTTGATGGTTTTTCATATCATGTGTTTCCGTCAATGACAAAGGGGTAGATTGTTGCAAGTATGAAGAAGTTGTTGCAAGAATGAAGGTCTTGTCATTGATGTCAACTGGTTGTTGTCATTAATGTCTTGGATGAAGGTTATTGGCTATATATGTCGAGGATATTGAGAAAATTGTAAAAGAAAAGATTCCAGGTGTTCATTGGTTGCTTTGGGTTTTGCTCCAAGATTTTCTCTTATGTTCGTGTGGTTTAGATATGTTAATTATGGTTGTTAGAAGCTGCTATATCTAGATTTTTGGTTCTTGATTCATTGTATAATGTGAGTTATGTTTACTAGTTGTGAACTATGGTTTCAGGGGTTTTGGCTGAGGTCCAGGAGAAATGTGTCGGTCCAAATTTCTCTTTGTTTAAGTCTTATGACTTGTGGTTCTAGAGATAAGTTTTCATGATCATGTTGAAGATAATTTTGTTGTTTGGAAAGATGGGATCGCGTTAAGGGATGCATGTGCTTAATTTTTTTATGTGTTTTACACTAGTTTATCTGACCTTGTGTTAAACACTACTCTCAAAGATCATAATGGATGTTTGGAATTATTTGGGTCCTCATCAAGTGTGTGTTTGGGTCTCCCTCATTCTAATTCCACCCTAGAATGCTTTGGTGACAACCTAATTTGAATTTAATGATGGATGGCCGACTTTGGATATGTTTCAAAGTTGCAGATGGTATATATATAGGATGAGATATTGATGAAAGGTGTACAAAGAGTGGTGCAAAGAAATATAGCAGATTGATGTGAAATAGATGTGAATCAATATGTATGTGATGTGAGTGTGTCAGATCAATGTGGAATATAAATGTTGAGTTTCTAGAAGTAGTGAGTTGAAGTTGTACTCTATCATTCATGCATGTCTGCAAGTGGTTGAGAGAATCGTGGTGGAAATCTATGTTGCATTGAGATTTTCTTCTCTGTGTAACATATCTCTTCTATCTTCTTTGTATCTGTGTGGAAGTGAGCCCTCCAGGTCGTTAACCCTTGTTGGATAGTGAGTCCTAATTCGGATAGTAAGTCTTTGTTGTTTTGGCAGTGAGCCTGATCTGGCAATGAGCCTTTGTAATTGGTTTTGTTATTCTCTATATTGTGAGCTAATCCTCACTGTGGTTTTTCCCTCATTGGGTTTTCCACATAAATCTGGTGTTATTGTGTTTGTATGTTACTTTTTAGTTTTTCCTTTGCACTTAATGTTTAATCATTTTAGCATAGTAAAGGATTTGTGATTGATCTAAGTTCTAGTGATTTTTTTAAAGATTAAAATTGCTACAACTGATTCACCCCTCCCCTCTTAGTTGTATTGTTCAACATAGTGATATTTTCAATTTCATGCAATTAGTTTTTTTATGACCTTTTATCATATGGTACTCACAATAGTCATTGTCATTGTACTATAAGTGTTTGAATTGAAATTTGTCATATCGTCTTAGCTCTATAAGCTTAATGAGATTAGTTTGGATTAGTTTCTTCAATATAGTCTCAATTGGATGCCCTAGGGGAGTGTGCTTTCTTCTAGTATTGGTATTTTTTCTTGGTGGTCCCTTTAGGGGAATTACATTTTTGGATTTTTGTTGCATTTTAGGTGGTGGTTGTATAGTTTACACAATTTTGGCATCCACTACAACATCATTGGTAACATTCTTATTCTTATATGTGAGGTTTCTCATTAAAGTTTGATGCAATGTATTTGCTATTTTTTGTATAGTTTAACAAGTCCTTTTATGATGAGAGCCTTTTAAATGGTTATCCATTTATCTATAATCTCATAAAATGAGTTAGCACATTGCACTTGTAGCTAGAATCATATTTATTGATTTTTTATGTTTTGAATAAAAATGATCACAAGTTGTTTTTTTGGTATAGGCCATAGGAATATACTAGTTATGTTTCTCCATTTTTGTAGGAATGAAGTGAATGTCTCACCATTTCATTGTTGGGTGTTACATAAATCAATCATGTATATCTCATGTTAAATGTTGTAAGAGAAGTGTCCAATGAATTTTTTAATTAGTTCATGGAAAGTCTTGATAACATATTGTAAATGAGAGAACCATTCTATTGCTTGTCCTCCTAAACTTTGAGGAAAGAGGAAAATTAAGTATGTTTCATTATAGGAAACCTCTAGGAATACTATGTAGAATTCCCATATATGTCCTCAAATGTGTAAGGACGTATATCTTCAAGAGCGTAGCTTTTCTTTATTTTTCCTAATTACATATTAGTTATTTTTTGATGCAAGGTTTGTATTTGTGATACCAAGTCATTTGTCATACCTATTGGTTTTTAATTAGAGGGAATGTATCTTTGATGTTGTGGAATGGATGAGGAGCTAAATGAAGGATTTTGATTTTGGGGAATATTTTATTGTTGTGGGATATTGTATGAGGGTTTTTGGTTTTGTGGAATAGTTTTTTCTTATGGGAAGTTATATGAATTGAATGAGTAATTCTATTTTTTTTTGGATGGTCTATTGTTGTGGGATGTTATATGAGTTGAATGAGGGATTTTGGTTTTATAGAACCATTTTTTACTTTGGGATGTTGTATGAGTTGTTACGAGTTTGAGGTATATGTGTGTTTTTGGGGATGGTAAATGGAATGGATTGAGATTGAAATTGTGATGAATTTGGAATGTTTTTTTTTTTAGGAATGTTAGATGTGAAAAATTGTGAATGATTTGGGATGTTTGAATTCTTAGGTATGTTAGATGCGGAAGAGTGATTTAGAATGTTGAATAAAGAAATTTACTAATGAATTAGATAGAGTATGGTTTGGAATGAATGGGGTTGTATGTGCTCATGGTTATATTTGATGTTTAAGAAGCATATGGAATATTTGTACACACATGAGATGCGATAATTTATGAAGAAAATGGGTTATTTGTATAGTTTGATGTGATGGGTTGTGAGGCAAAGGGAATATTGGTGTTATTGGATGTGATGGGTTATGAAGCAAGGGGAATATTGGTAATATAAGGTATGGAGGATAGATTTTGTGGTTTTGGATGGATGAGGTTGTGTGATTAGAAATAGAAGGATTTTGATAGAGCATATTAACATATTGTTTAGATAATGGTATGGAATTCGTGTCATGAGAAGGTATGGATTGTTGACTTGATATATTAGGAATGAAAGCTTGAGGAATAGATAAGTTTATAGATTGATGGATGTATATGATTGAATTAGGTGGGATATGGTATTCCATGACATTTGAAGGGCTTATTCCCTAAGTGTGGTAATGTTAAAATTTGAAGGTAGTTTAGCTATATTTTGTGTGAGTTTGATAAAATATGTGTTGGGCTCAAGACAATGAGGGAATCCATTACCCTTGATACTTTTGGATCTTGTTGCATCTCCAATAATTTCTCTTCTTTCAATTCATTATACTCATGCATGATATCTTCTATGATAATTTGTGGGTATATAAGTTGTGGTGTTTGGTATTCATTAGGGTTGAATATATGAGAACACATTCCAAACTAAAATTTTGTACCACTCATGGTGGCGGTAAAATTTGAACCACTTGGATTGGACTCCATGAGTTTATTATGTTGATACCTTATTATAGGCATACAATTGTATGGACCTTATGGTATGAGGAAGTAAAATGGAATTTGGGTGATGTGATGATTTTGGATAAGTGGGTTGATTTTTTTTATTTATATGAGGTAAAAACTCAATAAATCATATTAAATCTAGATAGATTTCTTTGGATAAGTGCTAAATATGATTTTTTTTACTTGTAATAGACTAATGAGCCCAAGAAAAAAAGATGTGGTGGGTTTACTAACTTTGAGAAAATCAAGAATTCTAAGAAAATTCACCCATAAGTATTGATGCTAACTCAACTATCTGCTTGAAATAGGAAAATTCTCAAGTAAAAAGATAAATTAGAGATAAATTATGGAATATCTAGTTGAGATTATGACTATTTTGGTTGCTGGTTGTTTAGATGATTGATTTTGATGATGATGATGATGATGATTTTGTCCAAGCCTATGGTAGTAGCTCTAAAGTCCAAAAAATGATATGAAATGGGTAGTGAGTTTTGGATTTTTTGTCAAATAATGGATGTTGATTATAGTTTAAATGTGTTACAGGTCTCAAATTTTAGGCACAATTGGTTAAAAATTATGAAAAATGATTTTTTGAATTATTCTAGAAATTTTAACAAAGGTGAAAAGCATCACTGTGTGAATCAAATGTGTAGTTGTAGGTATCAGATGCATGATATTAAGGTCAAAAGTTCCACAATAGGTTTCAAATAAACCACTATGTCAGAAAATTATTTCAGATTGTCAAAAAAGGTTAAGTAGGTCTCAAATTAAAAGTGATAAAGTAATATTAAATTTATAATTATATAGATAAAATGCACCAAATTATTATTAGATGCATCACAAGATAATAAAATATGCCACAGGATAGTCATATACACCAAAGTATAGATAGATACACAAAGGGATAGTCAAAAGTGCCATTGTAGCTATCAAATGCACCATAGTAGCAATTACATACCCAATTCTACTTGAGAGATGTATATACATAATATCAAGGTTTTAAGAGTATAATAGGAGGTCTCAAATGCATAATTAAATGCTCAAAAGGGTAATTCTATGTAACTATTGTTAAATTGTGTGTACCTTTTTGGATAAAGAGTGCTTTGATCCTCAAGATCACACTAGGGGCAAGGGGAGATCATACACACTACAAGTTTACTAAACATGACATATAAGATTAATTGATTAAATCCCAAATGAAGTGTGCAACTACTTAAAAATAAAATAAATTTAAAATTCCTACACCAAATTCATCAATAATCTAGTTTACCTTATATTCTCCTAGTGGTCACCAAGTTGCACAAATTGATTAGTTCTAAAATCTCATGCAAACATTAGGTTAGAAAAATAAAATTGATAAAATCGGATGTGTCACTACATAAATCAAATGGTTGAAAACATAATCAAAAGCTCCAATGTACTTGTTAATAGCTCCACTTTATGTATCTGATGTGTCGTTCCAATTATCAGAAGCACCAAACCATATTTATATGCTCCACTTCTCTATTAAATGCAGTGTTATTGTAAATTAAAGCTATAAACAAAAAACATAGAATCAAATGCACCTTTGTGACTATCAAATGCACCACTCTATGGTTATATGAAAATTTCTATTGTTAGAAGTGCCATTATGGGATCAGTTACACTGTTTTGTACCTATGACCTAAGAAATCAAGGAAACTCAATGCACTATTAAAAATCAAGGATGTGGGTCCCATCAATCATTCTATAATGTGAATAGAGGAAATCATATTAATAAATGCAAATGAAGAAAATAAAAAATTGAATTCAATAATCAAATGACCTATCTCAATGAAATGTGTGCAAACACATGAAAGAAAATGAAATCAAACTAATCAAACTACTTTACCTCCACAAAAATTCCTAGCCTTAATCCATTATGGAATTTGATTATGCTACTTTGAATATTATGTGGATTTCTCATAAAACCTTAGCATATCCTTGTTAGCAAAATGTAATGTCCCTTAATTATATTTATCAATATAAACATGAATATATGGATAGGTCTAATGAATTAAACTAGAATTGTAGAAACATAGACCACAAATATCACGTGATATATTGAAAGAGATTTAAAATTATATCCATAGATATGAAATGATAATTAAAACTCATAATGAATCCAAACATTGATCTATAATGGTGCACACAAACCCACAACAACTCTACTAACTTCCCTACTATTTCCTTGAAGCTCAAAAACAATTATTGAATGCGAATTCCCTTAATAATCAAAGGGGTTTCGTCCTCTAATCTTGGTGACTGTTGGGTTTTCATCCAATGATCACAAGTTTTTATGGGATTTTTTCCACCAAAGTAATTAGAACACAAGTGTCCCAATTTACAAGAAAATGTCATAATAATTGATGCTTCCACATGAACTATCTTCCTAAATTTATATACTACCACTCTCCATAAAGGAGTAGATCAACCTTGAGCGAAATTGGTGCCAAAGCCATAAATTACATTCTCACATGTTACATTAGGTTGGACCTAAGGCCATTGGTGATGCCTTGTTGGGTAACATGTCATCTTGTAGGTCTATCCATTAGACTCCTTGGTCATTTCCTCCTTTTGGTATCTCAATATTGAAGCCACATGATTTGGAGATGCCCAATCAATCATGCCTAAGGAGTTGGATGCTATGAGTCTAGCACAATCATCTTATGTCAAAAGTATATTTACGGTATATGAACCCTTTTCCATGATCTTTGGATATGTTGTGTAGGTGCCATCATAGATTTTATGTTCCAAATCACAAGTTGAAATGTGCCCCTATGGAGAAATGTAGATGAAATCTCGAATTCCACCCTTGAGCTAGTTTCTTGGAAAAGCGGACATGACAAGTCATCCCCTCTCAAGGTGACTTGTACTCAAGAAATAAAAATTGGGATGATATAAAATATTAGATCCCTCCCAAGTAGCAACTTCAATGGGAAAATTATTCCACTAGAAAAGATACTCAATTATGCTCCTATTTTCAAAGTTTTGAATCTGATATCAATCATAGCTTCTAGAATGAGGATGAGCTTCCCTTCACCATCTAGTGGGGTTGACTCCTTTGAAGGATTATTATGCAATCCAAGTTCCTTATTTAGACATGAAACATTGAAAAACTATGAATTTTACTACCTGATAAGAGCTCCACCTCATATGCAACTTCGTCAACCTTCTAGGTTATCTTATATGGCCCATAGAACTTAGGCTTGAGATTTTTGATCCACTTTTATTGATGGAAGAATGTATATATGGATACAATCTCAGAAATACCATATCTCCCACCTCAAATTATCTTATGTGCACTTCTTGTCGACATACATATTTTGTTTATTTTGAGCAAATTGTAGGTGATCCTTGAGTGATCTCAATAAGTTATGACTTTGATTCACTAGATCACTTTATACTAGAACTCTACTATCTATGAGGGTCAATTTTGTAAAAGTTAAGGTACCATATCTATAGAGTGATTTGAATGGAGACATACTGATGGACATGTGGTGAGTTGACATGTTATAGAAGTGTTCTCCTAGATGAAGCCACTTGATCCAGGTGGATCATTGGCTAGTGACATAATTCCTAAAATATCCTAACCATTTATTTACTATCTCAGCTTTCCCATCATTTTGCAAATGATAGCGCATGTTGGGAGTAAGCTTGGTTCCTATCAAATAGAATAACTCCTAGAAAGTATTGAGAAATTGGTTATCTCTTTCACTAAGAGTTTTTGGGCAGCCCATGCAATGAAAGATCTCATTGAAGAATAAATTTACAAATTATGGAGCCTTGTACTCAATGGGGATAGCAAAGAAGTGATAATATTTTCTCAACCTATCAATAACAACATAAATGTAATCCTTCCCTTGAGCTTTGGGTAGTTTAGTGATAAATTCCATAGAGATAATTTCCCATTTATGTTTCACAATGGGGAGTGGTTGTAGCAATCCAGTTAGAGAGTCTTTCTCTCCTTTGTTACTTTGACATGTGGTGCACTCCCTTATGTGGGTCAAAACATCCTATTTATGGTCCTTCCAAGAAAACCATTCTCTAAGTCTTGTAGAATTCATAATGTCTTGCCATGGGTGCATCATTAAAGGCCTCCAATATATTCCTCTTGATGTTGGATTTGGAGACAAGGAACACCCTATTTTTGAGTAGAATTATAAATTATTTCACCACATATTGGTCATATTTCTCTGTCCCCTTCAAAATACTAGTAGCAATTATGTCCTCATCATACTTAACAATGATGGATTACTTCTAGTTTGTTGATTTGGAAGATACATGGCATGGAGTGGATCTCCTAGAAAGTGCATCTGCCACTATATTCTTATTTACTCTAACATATTCAATGTAAAAATCATATTATTAGAGTTTACTCACCAATTTTTGTTGCCTATCATTTAGATTCTTTTAATTGAGGAAATATCTCAAACTTTTGTGATCAAAATAGACCACAAATATTCTGCATACTAGGTACTGTAAGAACTTCTCCAAGGCATGTATTATAGATAACATCTCTTTATCATATATTGATCATCCTCTTTCATATAGTTTCAATTTATTCTCTCAAAGGAAATAGGATTCCCCTTCTGGTGTAGCCATGGTAGGAGGGTCCTCAAAGAGAACAATCTGAATTGTGTAGCAAGAGTTACATGTTGATGATGTTTTCTACACAGCAACAACTCAGACAGAATATAATATCCTATCTCTCTTGAAAGGTAAATCTCTATCAGCAAGCCTCAAGAGATAACCCCAAGGTCTCTAATGTCAGGTCTTGACAATGCATAAACAACTCAGTGATAAATGTGAAAATGTTGGTAATCACAATGGGACCTTACTACAAGCAAAATATTGAATCTCTAATTATCAGATCTATCAATATGATGATACTTCACTCCTAAATTTAACCCGAATGATCAAAGAAATAAAAAAAGATATAAGGTTTCAAAGAGATTTATAAATTTAACACTAAACCTAAGATTAATAATGCAAATGACAAACACTCGAAATGGACCAATCCCTCAAAAACTGATTTCTACTTGACCCACATGGATCTGCAATCTTATAGAAATAGTGCAATCTTCTACGCTGTTAAGATTTTCAGATCATGAACATTCATTCAAAAAACCCTATTGCAATTGAAATGAATAAACCCACACAATTGAACTAAGCAATATGAATATAAAGTCCAGGCTAACTTTGCAAAGCAACTAACAATCAATTGGTTGTGAAAAGTATGAACCAGGGATTGTTGCAACACTTCAAATATCAAACCATAACCATCATTGAATCAAATCTAATTCTAAATATTAAACTATCAAATTTCCTCAAAGCAATTCTAAAGATAGAATAACAAAAACCATGCAAGATAAGAAGAACACAAGTATGGCACCAAATCACAATGTCATTACTTGCATCAAATTATCCACTGTAGCAACAATTCCAGCTTTCTGTTACAATATTTGCTTGAGAACATCTACTTGCTAGCTCTTGCTCTACTTGATTCGCTTCTATACTATCTCTCTATTCGTCTATGTCTATGTCTATGTCTAGCCCTTACAAAAGAGGAAAAATTCCATATTTATAGAACCCCCAAAACATGTCGGCCAAGAGAAATTCAAAATGAGATAAAATATGCACTAAATGGATGAACTTCATCCAGGTCGGCCTGGGATCTCCAATGCAGCTCGGACCAATGCATGCAAAATAATAGGAAAGCACAAATCTCGTTGTATCCCATCATTAACTATCTTTCCCTTTGTCTTTATTCTGATCCAGCATTTCACGCACCTTCAAAATCACCCTATCCAAGTCGGCCACAGATGGTAAAGGAAAAACCTTAAGTCGGCTCTCAATTGATGTGATTTCTTCCCTTGATTGTTTCACCGATTTATCCCACTCAACCTTATATGTTAGGTATTTATCAATGACAACAATTTAGGTGGCCGCATCATCTAACTAGTGTTCAGTAATAGGATCATCACTAACTAGAGCATAAACATCATGCCACCACTTTCTCAACTGTTCCAAAATCAAATACTTAGGCACAATCTTCCTTCTCCCTGTCATTATCTCAAAGAAAGCAATGTAGCCATTATAGACACCAGTTAGGGTATCATCAATTTTCCTCCTCTTCTTGTAGATCTTTTTCAAAACCTTTTGCCTGATTTGCAAAGCTTCCACCCATTCCCAAGGTTCAGCAGCTCTAGAGGAAGGGATAATTTCATCACTTATAATCCTGTCCTTGGTGCACTCCATGATAGTTTTCATTTTCTGCAGCAGGAGATCTATATCTTCCTTATCTTGGGCTAATACCTCCTTCATCCAATCAATTTCCCTCATAGAATCTTTCCCAGATGAAAAAATGTCCCTAATAGCATCATTTCCTTTAGTTTGCACCCCTTGCAGCCAATTTACAGTAGCAAGAGTGGAAGCCTTCATTCTCTCAAGCTCAGTGATAGTTTCCTGGGATAAGGGATTTGCAGTAGACGACGATGGGTTAATGGATTTTAAGGGTTTCATCAGATCCTCCAAGCATTTCTTGAGCTTCTCATTGTCCTTCTTCAACTCCTGTTTAGTTTGAACTTCCTTCCTCAATCTCCCTAGGATAACTGTGCTAGAACCCTGATAATCTTCAATGTCCTGCTCAACGAAAGTAGGCCCTAAATTGATAGTCTGCAGATTATAATCTTTTGCAGTTACCTCACCCCTATTCTTTTCTGGAGCAGGAGTTGCAATGTGGATCACTCTATTACTTGCCTCATCTCTTTCAATCGTTGAAATGACCCTGGCCTTCTTACCTTTTTCCTTTCCAATATTGGCCAGCAACTCATCCCAGTTAGGTGGAGTATCCTCCACAACAACCTGCTTTCTCTTAATTTCCTTGTCCAACCAATCTGGAACAGTGGACTCTAACTGCACTTCGCTCTATCCCACTTCCTCTTGCTAACCCTTAGGTGCTTCCTCATTCAAACCCTGCTTCTCAGGAGTCTCATCTGCCTTACTCTCCTTTTCTTTAGCATGTTCCTCCTTGTGCTCAGGTGATGGAATATTTTATGTTTCTTCTTCTCTTGGAGGTGATTTGACCTCTTCAGTTCTAACAGGTGAAACTTCATATGCAACCAAGGGAGACTGCATCACTTTTTCAACTTCTTCTGCACTATAAAGCTCACCCTCATGGAATTCCTCTCCTTCAGTGTCTGGATGATCTTCAACTTTCTCAGATTCACCTGGTTTTCTTTGAGCTTCATGGGAAGAAGGAACATCATCATGCCACTCCCCCTGAGAAGTAACCGAAGGAGGATCTGCTCTGGGCACACTATCCTTAGGAGAATGAGTCCTTGACCTCCTTGTGTACACCTGTGCCTTTTCCTCTAAACTCTCTACATTTACCACGGGTGGACCCACTTCAACTCCATCCTTGGAACTTTCCTTTTGTGATAATCTCAGAATTCTCCTTCTTTTAGGCACAAGAACATTAACTTCAGGACTCTACTTTTCAGTTTCCTCCCTACTAGACTTCCTACTCCTTGAAGTATGTCCCCTCTTTTTGGCAATGGGCTTTCTCTATTTTTTTGTTTCTTGGGCTTCCTCCACCTGAATACCTTTTATCTTGATTTTAAAAGGAGAGTCCACCTTACCCTTACCTTTAGGATCTTGCTCGGTTGATTCCTCAGAAGTGGAATGAGGGTCCAAATCTCCCATTAAATCATAGGTGCACTGTACACCTTCATTTTCTAACTCCCACATTTTATGCTTTAGCCACATTCTGGTAAACTTGGTGACTAGATCCATTAACTGTTTTAATTCTGTCTTTTCTTCTTCTAGCCAATCCACATCACCAATTGGCCTATCCTTTACCACCTCATAAGCATGGCCTTGAATCAGATCCCCATCATCCTCTAGTTGATTAGGAACTGCCTTCACATTATATAATCAGACCGATTCAACTGGAAGGCAAGAAAAATTATTCTTCCTTACCTCATATTCATCACTGTTGTTGGCCCAATAGTCTTCCAACTGAACTTTATGGCTATATTCTTTATTGGCCTTCTTTTGGGATTCACTTGTTATATCAAATCGAGACCTCTTGGAATGAAAGGACAAGCCAAGAGCACTCATCTCCTCCTCTGAAGCCTGGGCTGAAATAATGGAAGGACATGCCTCTCCAGTACCTATCCTCAAAGGAAAGTCTCCACCAAAACCAGTCTTATGTTTTTCCCTTTTGACAATAGCATCAAAATCACATATCTGTCTAGTGACTTCCAAAAGTAAGATGTGATCAATGGGATACCTTGGAAGTCTGTATGGAGCCCTTTGACAGCCATCAATCTGGATATATGAGAAGGTTGGGAATTGAATGAACCAAGCACCATATTTCTTGATTAACTCCTTGGCTTGATTAGAAATCCTCATGTGCTCTGCACCCTGCAGCAACCTAGTGATATGCATGGTGAATGCATCATTCACCCTCTTGTAGCTTGAGCTTCCCAAGTGCAATTGAGGATAAACCTCATAAATAACATCCTGTCCAAAGGTGCCCCTGGTACTTAATCCATTGTATGGATGAAATCTTGCAAGTGCATAGACTAAGTACAAGGTCATTGTGAAGGTCTTGGTCTATAGCACATTAGACAATTGCTCATGAATCACTCTGCTTATGACACCTGCCCAATGATAGTCAGTATTTTCCTATTTCATTCTCACAATAACATGGCACATCCAATTCTCAAACACACTAGCATTATTTAATCCAACCACCCTGCTAAAAAGAGTGATGGCATCATAATAATCCTTTCTGAACTTTTCCCTGAATAACTGCTTAGGTAGTTTGGAATAATGAGACTTCGGCTTCTCCAGCCGGGAATTGATGAGCTGCTAATATTTGACAGTCTCTTCTTCATAGTACTCCTTAGTCGTTTCCATGTTGATTGCCACCACATGAGATCTATTTGGCATATCAAAAGTCTGAGCTATGGAGACATGATTCAAGTTTGCCACAATCCTCCCTTGAGGACCAATAATTCTCTGTGTATCACTGTCATAGTGCCTGGCACACTCAAGGAATAACTCATAACACTGCGCTGTGGAGGGGAAACCAACTACATATGCCAATCCCGATTCTAACATTCTCTTAGCCACAAGAGGAAGATCATGTGCTGCCATTCTACCTTTGAACTCCTCATAGTCCCATAGTCCAACATTGGTGTCTGTCACCTCTGACCAGATAGAGGTGATCTTACTCTCTAGGATTTTACTCTTGACATCCATCTTAATTCTTTCTACTTCAGATATTGAAGACCCTTCCATGTCACTCTTAGCCTTCCTAGTTGTTACCTTGCTAGATTCAGCCTGCACTTGACAAACAAACCATAAAAAAGATCACACCAACAAAGGTTAATCAATCAAAATAATCATTAAATCTTCTTAAACCTCATATAGAATGATCATGTTAAACTTCAAGACCATCCGCGGAATCCAAGCTAGGGAGGAATTTCAGAGAATTCTGGGCCAGACGGATTCCAGCGGAATAAATAAGAAAACACAAATTAGCAACTCAATCCGATCATTATTAATCAACAAACAACATGTGAGATCTAAAAATAGCATAAATTAATCATAAAATGCACCATCACCTATTAACATATCATGCTATTTCATATTCCTTCATATTTCATCAAATTCCAGGAAAATCCACTAAGGAAGGATTTCTGCGAAGGAGGAGACACTTGGAAAATTTTGAAAAACATAGGGAATCAAGGATTTTGGGAAAATCTAGAGCCGAATGAAATCCACAGATAAGGTAAAAATTTGAGAGTATGTGAATTCCAAGAAAACAAAGGGGATCAGGAAAATCCGCCAGAGCCGAAAAATCTGCCAGAGACGAAAAATCCCGAACTAAGGACGAAACCCAAACTTCAACACTAAATCACGATTTCGCTCAGACTAATGGATCAATCATAAATTTCAAGAATCTAGGCCTGAGACAAGTTTTATATGGGCCTTCTATATATTTTCTTAGAATTCTAGGCCAATTGGGAAGCAAACTAAAGTTAAATGGTGATGCCCTAACTCAAACCCCACAAATCCGCCATTAACGCATAGGCAAGCTCAGTATTCAATCATCTCAACTACTAATTCTTTACTAGGGGTACTCACAACTCACAAGCAAGTTCCTTCGTGATGCAAATGACAAAGTAAACTCGAACTTGCTTGGGAAACCAAGGATCAAACTGTACCATGCAACCCTAGCCACGAAAATGTTCAAACATGCAGAAATTTGAACCTTGAATAAACCCAAAACGCCAAAGCAATGCTAACATTATCAATCCAAAGTAGGGCAATCATATACATACCATTGATGAAGCAGAAATCGGTCTCAGAAATAACAAATGCCAATTCAACGACGCCCAATGAAGACAGTAGCAAAAATGCTGAAGAAATCACCACTTAAATCAAACAATTCACAAACTCAATGCCCTAAATCAAATTGAATACCAAAAGAAA
>VDFB02193867.1:29278790-29292365 GCA_007258455.2 Sequoia sempervirens
AAAGACCATTAACATAAGACAAGATAGGAAAGGAACACAAGGAGCAAAAATTGAAGCTCCATTAGGCTATGTTGGAACGATTATACACTAATCCCTCCCCTAGGGTGTTTCCTCACATCAAAACCAATCCCTTCTTCCTATCATTTGTTGATAAGGGCAATTGATCTAGGAAGTCATCATATAGGTTTCTACTAAAATAATGAATCTAGCAAGCATGCCGCTTTGTCGGTGCCATCTTGAGTAAACTAGGGCTTCCTTACTATCTCAAACCTTAGATAGACTAAAGCTAAACAAAATATGAAATTACAAAACATAACTTTGCAATTTCCCACAATTATCCCTCTCTCAAGTCTCTCTCTCTCTCTCACTCACTCCCTCTATGTTTCTCCCCTCTACCCTTAAACCCTAAACCCTAAACCCTTAACTCTTAAACCATAAACCATTAAACCCTCTACCCTCTACCCTTAACCCTGTCTCCCTCTATCTCTCTCCCACTTCCTCCCTCTCTCTCTATCAAGTCTCTCCCTCTTAGCACCACTCCCTTTCTCACTCACTCAATCACTCTATCTCAAGTCTCTCCCTCCTACCCCCTCTCCCTCTCTTAGGTCTCTCTCTCACTCACTCACTCCCTCTATCTCTCTTTCTGATGGAACTTCAAATTTTGTTCCTTTTTTTCCTTTCTTGTCATGCCTTATGTCTCTGGTCTTTCATGGTGTTTGGAAAAATCTTAAGGTTGGGGTTTTAGCTTTGTCTTCATGTAAAATCCTAGTGTTTGTCTTATGCTTTGGGTGGGATCTATTTCACTGTTACTTTTGGAGGGCCTCTAAAACATCTTATGCCCCATTGTTTCATCTAAGGATGAGTCCCTTTGGTCTTAACATTTTATTTCCTCAGCGGGATTTTATTTTTCCCTAAGTCTTGATCAACCCTGTGTTTTATCGTTTTAAAACAACTTATGTCTATCATTTATCATCCGCTTAGTGATTTCTCCCTCGTTCTCTTAATAAATGTTTTATTTTGCATAAGGTAATTTGTGTGACCATTGATCGACTGTTGTTTGATCTCAGTTGTTCCCCACCATCCTGCAATGACCCCACCACACTGCTTTGGCTTATCACAATATCGTGGGCAGGTGCCACCTGTCCCATCTAATGAAGTCAAAGGGGATGAGTTTGCTTGACCGTTGATGAATCGTCATTTGATCTCAACGGTTTCCCACCATTTCATGATAAAAAATCACAAGGTCTTCATTGATCGTGATATCACGGGCAACCGTCACGTGTCTTATTTGGTAAAGCCGAAGGAATAAGGGAAATACCTTGGTAAATTAATCTAGCTTTAATATGTTATGCAACGGGTTACTAAAGTGTTCTTCAGATGCACGTGTTTCAAATCTATAGAGATGTTATAATCTCATCGGGAAAGCTGCTAGATGGTTAATGATAAAGTTGACGACTGTTTTGAAGGAACAGGATCACCGATGATTAGGATCTACGGTTGCCCGCTATTGCGTGATCGAAAGTTGCAAGGTCTTTACTAATTGTGATATTGCGAGCAACCGCCACGTGAATTTCCTTGGCAACATATTGTATGGTGGGCCCCTTATTTCCATGTTGGCGATTGTGTCAGCTTGTTTTGAAGGCAGTCATTTGATGATTTGATCAAACTGGCAGATCGACAGCTAATATTTAAATCAACATCAAATACGATTGGAGCCATTCGTACAACGCACGAGTAAGCTTTAATGGAAAATGAGACACTTGCTAGCATTATTTGATCGAAATAAAAATAATTCTCCTACTTTTATTGTATCACAAAGCATTCAAGTATTTTGTGAAGCAGTCTCAGAGCCTAAAGTGAAGTTGCGAGTTTCTACAGTGAAGAATTGGGATTTTTGCAAACACAAAAGCCGTGAGTTAATTTCTTTGTCGCCTAGTTATTTTGCACTTGAACTTGAAAAAGGGTTTACTGTATGTTTGTAATTGGGCTTGTTGATAAATGTTTTTGGGTTGTAGGTTGATTGAATTGTGGGGAATTGCAGGGTTTTATTTTGTAATTTCATTTTCTAGTTAATACTAATTATTTGAAGTGTGAAATAGTAAGTAAGCCCTAGTTTATGCAAGATGGCACCTCCAAAGAAACACTTTGGCCAAATTGATTATTTGAGTAGGAACCTATATGATGATTTCTTGGATCAATTGCCATTGTCAACAAATGATAGGAAGAAGGGGTTGGTTCTGATGCAAGGAAAAATCCTAGGGGAGGGATTGGTATATAATTGTTCAAATATAGCCGATGCTAGGGTTCCTCTTACAGGTTTGGAGATGTTTAGACTATGGTATGGACAGAGGAATTTTCCTCACCCCTTCTCAAATGTCTGGATGTAAGATATGGGGAAGTTGGTTGTGCCAAATGTGTTCCCTGATATAGATTTTCTTAGGGTCGTGGCTATGAGATATGACCCTGTCACACAAGTAATCAGGGTCAATGATGGAAGGGTTTTGTTGAGCATTAATAGAGAAGATTTCCAACAAGTTTTTGATTTGAGTGAGCTGAGTGTATACTTGGTTCTTATCAATCTTGAGGAAATGAAGCAGGAATATGGAAAATTAAAGTCTCTTTTCAGAGATAAGTTGCTTCCACCTCATCTGGCTAGGGTAGGGGGTTCAATATTTCATATTATCCCTAGTGACCAAGAACCATTCAGAGTAAATTGCTTTAAAAATCATTTCTTGGTCAATTTTTATTCATTGTGCCAAATTTTAGGTTTTAATCCTAGCACGATGATGCCCATTGCCTACATGTTCATGGGGGTGCAAATACAACAATCCAATTTCTCTATGACATATGGTTTTTCCTCGGTTGAAATGATACATGAAGGGTTGTCGAAGTTGTAGCGGAATGATACGTGCACTCAATTCTTTTGGTATTCTATGTTGACGCATATGTTCTTGTACAAGAATGCTAACTTCTTTTATGAGAAGATGGAATTAAGGCAATTTGTTGATGGAGAAAGATTGCATGTACAAATATGGACTGTAGACTTATTGTGTAATAAAGAAGGCACCAGTTATGTGCAATTTGATAATTGCTTTGCTTCCAAATTAAGGGATGTTGTGTAGTTTTTGCACACACACCCCACTTGGAGTAGGGACCCTCTTTTCGGATGTCTTTTGGCCTTTGGTCTTATTGGACTTATCATTTTGAGGTCTTGACATGTTGATCTTGCTAGCTTTGACCTTGCCTTGAGGTTTGAATTGGTTATAATTGAGTTTTGAGAAAAATTCGGGTTTTTACTTAACTCCGGGATTTTCCGGCTCTGGCAGATTTCCCCGGGCTCTGGCTCACTGTCTGTTTATCACTGCATTGTTTGAAACCGGGTTTTTGCTTGAACCCGGGATTTTCTGGTTCTGGCGGATTTTCCCGAACTACACTGAAATCTCGAACTTCGTTATATTCCCGATTTCTGCATTTTCGCGAAATTCGTGTCCATCCGGATTTCCGCGTATCTTGGGATTTTTCGAAATTCTGTTTTGGGCTTGGGTTTCCGGATTTGTCAGAAGTGTCTTGTCGCTCATTAATGACCAAGGTACCTTTGCTCAGGCGCGTGAATGGGTGGATTTAAGACCTTTTTGGCATCATTTTAACCTCATCATTCATTTGCTTGCTACTCTTGCAATTGAGAGTTTTCATTTAAGCTTTGAAGATTGATTTTGGATCTCTTGCGTGTGGATTGATTGGAGTGTTGGTTTAAGTCTTCATTGCTCGGGCGTGCTTGCTTCGTGGTTGCTTCTTCTAGTCCGAGTTTCATCTGCAATAATCCATGGTAGGTGATCACTGGCCCTTTCATTTGTTTGCGTGATGATTGAGTGTTCCTGTACTGAATGATGATCATTCTGAGTCGGCCTTTGCTTGATTATGAGTTTGTACTTATAGAGTTAGGGTTTGACTTTGCCCTTCGCCAGTTTTCATCACTTCCACTATGCGTGTTTTGGTTTGCAAACTGGGTGTCGGATGCATCTCTATAGCTGCATCTTAATGGGACTTTTCCCTTAGGCCCGCCATTCATTGTATTCTTAGGGTCTTGGCTCATTCGCCCAAATTTGCCAAGGTTCAATAGGGTTATTGGGATCTTACGATTTATGATCAGCCTCAACTTGCTCACACCTTGAGGAATCCTCGTGCACACTGGTTAATCACCTAAATGATAGTTTTCCTTGCAATTTTAAGCTTATCTAGGCTTTAATGGCGGGGGTCTGTTCATTGAAATTAGGGCATTGCTATTTCACCATAAGGACTCGTCCTTCAGAAGCGTTGAGAGTTTGAAATCATTTGCATTCTCAATCTTGTTGGTTAGCATCAATTTCAGGACCATTAAAATCCAAGTAGAAAATATTGCATGATTGTTCGGTCACCAATTCGCGTGTCGTCGTTCGTCGGGTTCCCATGGTGTCCGCAGAATTTCTGCGCACCCGAATTTTCCCGGTTTAGGCTTATTCTGCGGAGTGTTGTAATTTTCGTAACATTTCAAGCTGTCCGCAAAAATTCGTCCCATCTGGATTTTTCCAGGTTTCCTGTCTGGCTATATCCTTTTGATTTTTCGAAGATAGGATTAATGGAGTGAATGCTAATTGCCAATTTCTTGTTGCTAATGAGTAAATTTCATGATAATCTAAGGATTTTTGGGCTGTACTGACGATTTATGTGACTTATGATGACTTCGCAACAGGAATCCGTCTGGGTCAGATTTCTCTGAAATTCTACCCTGACTGGATTTTCCCGGCTTACATTGTTTTCCCGGGTTGATCTATTTTTCTGGATCTTCAAGGATTGATGACTTGTGATGGATTTTAACTGCTTTATGTGATTTTATGCTAACCTTTGGTTGGATTATGCATGATACTGGGATAATTATGATGTGTTTTGTGAATGTAGGCCGAATCAAGCAAGGCTGCTGCGGGAAAGTCCAAAGGTGACACGGAGGGGTAATCTATCTCCGAGGCAGAAAGGCTAAGATTGGATACTAAGAGTCAACTTCCTGAGAGAAAGATATCTTTTGTATGGTCCGAGGTATCTGACACCAATGTTGGGGCCTAGAGATATGAAGAATTCAAGCAGAGGACAGCTGAGAAGAATCTGTCAGTGCTAAGGAATGGAATGATGAAGTCCGAGCTAGTGCATGTGGTAGGGTTTCCTCCTGCAATCCAGTGCTATGAGCTTATATTGGAATGTGCCAGGTAGTATGATTTTGATACACAAAGGGTTGTCAGTACTGAGGGAAGGGTCCTGGCTAATTTCAGTCCTATCTCCATTGCCCAAGCCTTCGACATGCCTGATCTGCCCTCAGTGTGTGCTCTAAATATAGACATGGCTAAAACATATTATGAGAATGAGCCCATCAAATCCCAACAGATAATCAACTCTTGGTTGGAGAAGCCGAAGTCACATCATTCTAAACTGCCCAAGCAATTGCATAGAGTTAAATTCAGGTCATACATCTATGATGCAATAACATTTCTAAGCAGAGTGGTAGGATTAAAGACCGCTAGAGTATTAGAGAGTTGGATGGTCCATGTGATCACTAAAATTGAGCAGGGAACCAACTACCACTGGGCCGGGCTTATTAGCTCTGAGATTGATAAACAGCTGAGGAGTGTCTTGGAAACTAAGAGGTTCACCATGTCCTCTTATGTCATGTATGTGCTTGCCAGATTCTACCCATACAAGGGTTTGAATCCACGAGGGACATTGGGATAGGACATAATCTATGAGATCTATCCAGAACTGCACCTGGGACACAAAGACTACCGCAGGGCTAATGATGCATTCACTATGCATATCACTTGGATGCTCCAGAATGCCGAGCATATGAGATTGTCAGATGGAGCCAAAGGGCTGATAAAGAACTATGGAGCTTGGTTCATTCAATTTCCCACCTTCACTTACATAAGAATTGATGGATGCCCAGTTGCTCCTTATAGGTTACCTCGGTATCCCACTGATCACATTATTTTGTTAGAGATTGTGAGGCAGATTTGTGAATTTGATGCTATTGTAAAGAAGGAGAAGCATAAGACAGGCTTCGATGGAGATTTTCCTCTCGGAATTGGTGTGGCAGAAGTGTGTCCTTCCATCCAGTTAGCACATACTACAAGGGATGAATTGGCAGCATACGGTTTCTCATTCCACTCCAAAAGGATGAACTTTGATATCACAAGAGAAGCACAGAAGAAGGCCACTAGGGAATACTGACATAAAGATGACCTGGAGGACTATTGGGCTAACATTAAGGATGACCTTGAAGCAAGAAAGAAGAGATATTTCAGGCTCCCTATTGATGCAATCCGACAATACAATGTCAAGTTGATCCCGAACCAATTGGAGGATGATGGAAACCTGGTGCAGGATCATGCCTATGACGCTGTGAAGGACAGGTCAATTAGGGATATCAATTGGAATGAGGATGAGGTCACAGAGTTGGAAGACCTAGTGGCCCCAGTCATGAAATTCACCTCTTCTTGGTTGAAACACAAGGTATGGGAGCTGGAGAGTGAGAAGGTGACTTGTACCTTCAATTTGATGGGAGACCTCAACCCCATGTCTACTTCAGAGGAATCCGGGGAAGATGACCCCAAAGGGAAAACTATAAAGAGCTCTCCTTTCAAGATAAAGATTAGAGGTCCCAAAGAAGGCAAGCCCGAAACAAAAAGGAAGACAAAAGGAAAGAGAAGATGGAAGACTTTGAAGATTAGTAAGTCCTCTGATGAGGAAGAGTTGGAAAAAGCCAAGGAGGAAGATGTTCCTCCACCACCGAAGAAGACAAGAACAACCAGGACTTCGAAGAAGAAAGGTCAGGTTGCCTCAAGGGATGAGCCTCCTATTGTGGATGTAGAGAGTTCAGGAGGAGAGAAGACCAAGGTTTATATGAGGAGGTCTAGGACTCCTTCTCCTAAGGAGCCAATACAAAAGGACCTCTCTCCTAAAATGCCAACTGCATAGCCATCTAAGGCTGCTTCCCCATCACCAAGCATACCTGAGCCAGAAATTCCTGAGGAGCATGAAACTAGCGAAGAGGCAGAGCCATTTAAGGAAGGGACACTCTTTGGTGAGGCAGTTGGGCTTGAAGTAGAGGAAGAGAAAAGGCATACTTCTCCCTTAGTGCAGTATGAGGATTCTCTGGAAAGTGACAGAGGAAACAAATCACCTGAAAAGGAGGAGGATATCCCAGTTAGAACTCCATCACCGGTACAGCAAGAGGATGAACCTGAATCAGGTAACCAAGGTGAGCAGCTCCCTGAAGGGGAGGAGGATAAAATAACTAAAAAGGAAGAGGAGAAAATAACAGAATAGCAAGAAGAAACAAGAACTGAGGAAATCCAGGTAGAGCCTGTAGCCCCGGATTGGCTTGAAAAGGAAATTGCAAGGAAGAAGCAGGTGGTAGTTGAAGACAATCCCTTGGATTGGGATGAAATGCTGTCTAAAATCGGAAAAGGGAAGAAAAAGAAGGCAACCAAGGTAGTCTCAAAGGTGGAGAGAGATGAAGCAAACAATAGGGTCATCCACATTGCCACCCCTGCCGCGGAGAAAACTAGGGAAGAAGTCACTGGTCAGGATTACAATGTACAAACTATTAACCTTGGACCAACATCCATGGAGCAGGACATAGAGGAATATGAAGGGTCTAGTGCTGTGATCATTGGGAGGTTAAGGAAGGAAGCCCAGACCAAGCAAGAGCTTAGAAAATAAAACAAGAGGCTTAGGAAGTTCTTGGAAGATGTAATGAAACCTTTGCAGTCTCTCCATCCTTCTTCCTCTGCCACTCCTGGTTTCCTACCTAAGGAAACCATCTCTGAGATTGAAAAAATGAAAACCTCTGCTCAAATTGCCATAGATTGGCTAAAGGATGTGCAAATGAAAGGGGACAGTGCAATCAAGGATATCTTGTCAGTTGGGAAGGATGGAGTTTGAGCCAGGGAATTATTGGAGCAGGTGTTATCTCAAGATAAAGAGGATATTGACCTCTTGCTGCAGAAATCCAGGATCATCATGGAACATGGTAAGGAACAACTGGCTGTGGATGGAATTCTTCCTTCTTCTAGGTTGAATGAGCCCTGGGAATGGTTTGAGGCTCTGTAAATTCGGTAGAAGGCCATGAAGAAGATTCAGAAACGGAAGAAACAAATAGATGGTGATCTTACTGCAGTGTATAATGAGTGCATTGCATTCTTTGAGGTCATGACTAGTAGGAGGAAAATTGCTCCCAAATACCTCAGCTTGGAGCAACTTAGGGAATGGTGGCATGAGGTTTATGCCCCAGATGCAGAAGGTGTTATAACCGCCCACCAGTTAGATGATGCAGCCACATACCTAGCTGTAATGGATAAATACCAGGCCAACAAGGAGGATTGGGATAAGACTGTCAAACAGTCAAAAGAGGAAATTGATTCCATTCAATGTCGGCTTAGGGTATTGCCTTTGCCACCTGTCACCGAGTTGGATAGGACATTCTTGAAGGTCCAGGGATCATCGGCTCCAAGCAAGGATAAGGGAAGTGGCAGTTAATGCATATTTTGAGATTTGTGCTTCCCTATTATCATAGGGCATGCATTGGACCAGATTGCATTGGAGGTTGTGTTGGGGCCGACCTTGATGATGGATGGCATTTAATGTGTGATTTATTTTGATTTTCCTAGGCCGACCTGTTTTGGCAGTTGTTCTTATTTTGTAAAAATGTTTGGCTGGGCCGACATATCTTGAGATTTGCTATAAAGGGGCATTCCTGCCTCATTGTAAAGGGTTAGACAGTTAGATATCGAACATTAGAAAAGAGATAATAGAATCAAGCTAGAGCATTTTGTAGGCTTCTTGAAGCAAGTATTGTAATCAGAACAGTTGAATTGTTGCAGTCTTTTGATAAGCTAATACAATTGAAGACATTGTGGTTTCCCTAGTCCAATCTCTTGTGTTGGTTTATCTCGCATGGTTCTTGTTGTTCTATCTTTCAAATTGCTTGAAGATTTAGGGTTTAGAATTTAGGATTAGGAATTGGTTTTAGTCTGATGAATGGTGTTTATGATTTCATATTTGGAATGTTTGTAGCAATCTCTGGTCTATACTCCCAGTAACTACCTGATTGTAGTAGGCTGGTGAAGTCAACCTGGACCATATATTTAAATGTACTTAAGTTCGATTGTAGGTGAATGTCTATGATTTGAAAATCCATATACCTTAGAAGATTGCACTGTTCTTGTGATATTGCATTGTGGGTTAAGCAAGAATTGGTTGTTTGAGGTTGGTCCATTCCAGATATCTATCATTTGCATTGTTTACCTTAGGAATAGTTTAGATTTTATCATATCCTTGCACCCTTATCTTTTGCTATTTCTTCATCACTTGGTTAGATTTAGGATTAGAGATCATTATATTGTGAAATCTGATAAATTGAAAGATACAGTTTGCTTGTAGTAAGGTCCCTTTGTGATTATCAGCATTTTCACATATTATCTGAGTTATTTATGCATTGTCATGACCTGACACCCGAGAGACCTTGGGGTGATTTTCAATAATTTATTGTTGAAGATTACCTTTCAAGAGAGATAGAATACTACATTCTGTCTGAGTTGTTGCTATGCAAAAAACACCATCAACAAGGGCTAGACTGATGGTGAATGTACCTAGGATCCCTGAGGAATTGCATGATTTCCTCAAATCGAAGGGGAGGAGGCTAGAATTAAAAGTCTACCATAACTGGGGTGACATTATTTCATACCCAGTCAACATTGTTTTGAGGGTATATGGTTTTCAAGGAACCCCCCATATACTGCCATACAATGTGCCACCAAGAGTGGAATTTGTAGAGGTTATGTAACAAATAGGTTGTATCCATGAGGATAACCTCATTGGGAGGGGTAAGGGAACCTTTTTCCCAGATTATACAATGGTATTTGATTTTGTATTTTCAAAGGGAGGATGGGTACCCTTTGGAAAATTATTTGATGATTGCCACTTAAGGTGTCATCCAAAGAGGCAACATGATCCTAAGGGATTCTTTTCCTTTTTTAGACAGAGAATAAAGGGTGGAAAGTTTGTGCATGAGTTCAACTTTCCTGAGGACTTGATTAGAAATGAATTTGATCTAAATAGGAAGGAGTTGAACAAGGAGAAATGGATAAATTATGATAAGCTATTAGATATTGTGCAAAAAAGGATCCACAGTATGATCCATTGTTGGAATTTAGTCCACATCATAAGAAAATTGATTTTTTGATGAAGAACTTCAAAGACATTATGGGAACCTTGAGGACCAAGAAGATAAACTTGGAATTGAGTCTGGGTGTGCAGGGACAAGGTGCCCAACCAATGGAAACAAGGCCAACATACCAGCCTACAAAAATTTGGCCCATTTATAGGAGGAAAAATGATGACAATAGTGATGAACAAGAAGTGGATAGCAAAGGTAAAAAAATAATGAAATTTCCTACACAGCCAGGTCTAAAGCTCAAAACACTTGGGGAAATTAAGATTATTGATCTGGAATCATCACCAAAAGATAGTCCTTCATCACCACCATCTGAACCAAGCCCTAAGAGGAAAATGACTGATCAACCGCCAAAGGATGTGATGGATGAGATTGTTGTTACTATTCAAGATATGCAGATTGGTATGCCTTCCCCTCCTAGGTCAGTTGAATTGGTTTTATCCGATTTGGATATGAAAGAAAAATGTGTACAAGATGCAAGAATGGAGGCATGTAAGGATTTTCTTGATGATGATCAATTTATAAAAAACTTATGTCTTCTTATAATTGGTATGGAGGATCAAATTTGAGGAATATCAAGATAAATGAAAAAAGAAGAGAGATCTAAGACTTGATAGGTCAAACCAGGAGAATGATGAGGAGTGAAAGCTGAATTAATGGAAGAATTTAAGAACATTACTCTTGAGGAAGGAAGAAAATTGGTGACTCAGGCTAGTGTATTGATTCTGCCTGAATGAGACATTGCAGATGTTGTAGAATTTAATGCTATTCTAAAGTCCAAGCATCCCTTGGAAGACTATGAAGAAGAGGTCAAGGCAGCACTGCAAGACTTTGCCTTTAGTAAATAGTATGAGACTTTGGAAATTTGGACATTAGCCCCACAAGGGAGAAAGCCAAATGTTACAAATATTAACCCAAAATTTAGAGGGTTAATAATAAAAAGAGCTTCAGACGCCTCAACCACTGAGGCCACTAATCTAATTGTGAATGTGGCCAAATTGGCCCAAAAGACTGCTGAAAGAGAAGAGGCTAAAAAGAAGAGCCTCATGGAGAAGTATGACCTTTTGATTGAGGAATGCAAAAAAATGCAGCAAAATAATGTTGATTTGCAAACCGAGGTGGATAGGTTAAGGTATAAATAGATTGGGGAGACATCAAGTGCTCCAAGAATCAGTTCATTACCTTCCATATCAGGGTCATTGCCTCCTACTTCTCCAATTGTTTCCACACTAGAGTCTCCTAGTTAGAATCCTTCCCTCGCCCCTCCTTTAGAAAAAAATGATGAAGAAACAGAGTGCTCTCTCGATCCTACAAAGAAGCAACTCATGTAGAAAATTGAAGAATTACAGGCATCATTAAAGGTAAGTGAGGAGGGATCTCTTTCAAAGCAAAAGGAGATTGTCATGCTTTCTTGAGGCACTTAAATGAAAAGGTTGATAATAGATTATCATCTATACATTATTTATATTATTTATTATTTAATGTAATAAAGAATATAGATAGGGACCAGGAGGTAGTGATACCACTAATTCAAAATTGGATTCCTAGGGTCAATGATTTGGGTATAATTTATACAACCTCAAGGTTTGATACAAATAATAGGCCCCAATCATTAAATCCTACTCATGTGTTAGTAAAATCATTGCAAGGTTTTTAGACCTTACCAAATGAATTGAGTAGGAGGATCAGTTAATTGGTGAAGAATTTTGATGATTGGGGTAACACATTGTTACCTGATATAATTGATGAGCAGGGGAATATTAGGTCACTCTAGCAGTGGCAAGATCAAGAAAATGAGGTCATCAACGACCAAATTAAATTAATTTGTGATGACTTAGATTATGATTTGTTGGTGAGCTGTATGGATAAAATCATTAGCACCAACTCATTTTTGGAATCTTTTGAAAGAGATGCAAATTAGGTAGCAGTTAAATATACACCTTATAATGCTAAGGTAAATGAGGTAATTAATTTTTATTGGCCAACTGATGAAGAATATAAAAAATGGGTAACTAAATATTTAACTGAGGAAGAATAAAAGAAGTGGGTTGCTAACGATTGGAAAATAAGTTGTTGCAGTTACAACAGTTTCCAATTTTTCTTTGGTGGCAGTCTTTTTGTTGCATCAACTTTTCTCAGCTGGCATGATGAACATGAATATTCTCTAGGGTGATTATTTTTGTAATGATTTTTGGAATGTCACCAGGTATTCCAATTGGCTGGTGACATGTGTACTTTCTGGCCCGATGCTTGTTTGCTCCTTCATTTTCTATAAGAAGGTTTTCAAGGCCAGAAGTACGTGTTAGCAAGTTAGATAATTTTGGGTCAATTCTAGGTGAAGTTGCAGAGAAAATTGTAAAGTTTGATGGTTTTAGAAATGAAATTTAGGTTCTGATTCATTCTGTAATAGGTTTTGAATTCATGGGGATTTAATGTTGTACAACAGTACTAGCATTTGAGTTGAAATGATAAATTCAAACTCATGTCTCTCCAATGTACATGCATATCTAAATTTTGAATAAGATAACTAAGGGTTGTTTCATTCATCTCACTGTTGTGGTGTGTATGATCTTTATTTTAGCTTTAATTCAAGGGATTAATTAAAATGCTTAAATGGGATTATAGGAGGATATGTTTTGTACAAGGATTTGATAAGTAGTATTGGGTTAGAATACACATTGATGAGATTGCAATGCAATGTTATCAAGGATCGTATATGTTATGTGTTAAATCTGTCATAAACCCTTGAATACTTATGAATTTGACTCTCACAATGGATATATGGCATTGATCTAAGTTTTCTGATTCAATATTTGTTCGTCTTTACCTAGAGGTTGCTAAAAATTGCAAATCAATGATCTGTTTTATCTTGGGATTGTGTTGTAGTTATCTCATGCTCCGAATAACTGATAATGTCAATGAATAGCCAACTCTATTCGATATTATCCTATTATGTTGAGCTATTAAATGAGATTATCTATTATTGTTCGTGTTGTTTATGATATTGGTGCAGAGGTTGTAAACACATTAAGGGATCACCCTCGAGTCTTTACAAGAAAGCCGAAGTGTAGGAGGCTTTTTAAAGTCCTCATCAATTGAGTCCAGGACTGCCCGAGCTGCCCTTGATTTGGATTGCCAAAATTCCATGGGTAGGTTGGAGGCCAACCCTGGATTACATTGTAAAAACCAACACTTCCCTCTACCCTTAACACAAAGCCTAAACCCTTAACCCCTTAAACCTTAAACCCCTTAAACCATCACCCTCTACCCTTAACCCCCCTCTCTCTATCTCTCTTCCACTCCCTCCCTTTCTCTCT
>VDFB02193867.1:29301083-29335159 GCA_007258455.2 Sequoia sempervirens
ATGCATTGTATCAAACAAATGCACAATTTGTAGCTTCTCATAATAGGGCAACCTATGAAATTGTCTGGGATAATTTTTCAGTCCCTGTGGAAGCCGACCATTAATGCCTTGATGACCTTCATGAAGCATATAAATTAAACAAATTAACGACAATCATTGTCAATGACAACACGAGTAAACACAACACAATTAAAAAATATAAATTCAAAATATATCATATATGATAGATAAACAATTTGATCCGATGTATAACCTTGATGATTAATTCTATTATATTCCAACTTCCATAGGCAAGGTGTCATTCTTCGTGGTTTTGATGTAGTTTCTTCTTTCCCATTGAAAAGATATTTTTCAGTAGTTCGATACTTATAGTTTCTGTGGAGGAAGTTCTTATACTCATCAAACACCTGCTTTCCTAAACTTGTTGAACAACGAGATTTCATCTTTAGACCACAAATTGGACATGAAAATTTTCCTTTGTTTGAAGACTTGCAAGATCATATATAATTGGATTAAATATGTCAATTTTTATAATTATATATAATGAATAGATTATTTTTAAAAAATGCATAATATCTACTTCATAAAATTAAATATTGTTAAAGTGCAATCGAACGTTATAACATACCACAAAAATGTGTTAGCCTTGGGGCATCATGAATTGTCCATACAAGCATTGCATCGAATTGAAATTGTCTTTGTCCTATTGGTCTAGAGACGTCATACATAGTGACGCCATTCCATAACTTTAGTAACTCGTCAATAAGAGGCTCGATATATACATTCATATCTTTAACTTGGTACTTACCTAGTTGAATGAACATAAACTTGGCCACATAATTATTACATAACCATTTCTTGCCGATATATATAAATTAATGTACATGACTATTGAATGAAAAATATAAGTCATTATGCAACAAGCCCAGAACAAATAAGATGCTACGCATTAAAGAAAATTGATGTAAACAAATACCTGGAACAATCGTTGACAACATTATGTGCTCCCTCTTTATTGACATCCATGGAGGAATGTTATTGTTGATAACAAAAATAGGCCACACTGAGTAAATAGATCTCAGCTCTCCAAATGGATTGACACCGTCCGCTCCCAATGAAAGTTTGAGATTATGAGGTTCTTCTTTAAAGTGTGGCCATTTTTCCTCCATGTCCCAAAATGCAGAACCATCCGCAAGCATTCGAAGAATGTCATCTCCACTTCTATTATGTCATCTCCACTTCTATTATGTGCATGGTAATCCATAAATTACGCTAAGCTTTCACACCTAAATAATCATTGTATACGTGGAATAATGGGAATATAACGAAGAACCCTGTGAGACACCTTTTTTGTTAGTTGATTTGTTCAATATCTACTGATATGAAATTCTATACATTTTGTTGCAAATTCTTATTGTTTATGATATATAATATGATCATTGGGACATGCATCTATTGCTTGATACTCCATTCTGATATCTTTCATAATGCCAAATAAATATCGGTATGAGCGAGGTAAAATACTTGATGGTGGTAACAAAAATTCACCAATCAATCTACAACAAAAAATAATTTGTTAATATAAAGAATATTAATGGTCCATATTTCATCCTTTATTTACTAGTGATGAACTAACAACAATTAAAATAGATGAAAAAAGATGACATATATGACATACCTTAACATCTGTGAGATTGCTATGTTTGATAAACCATTCATAACCTTCAAGTTCAACAACAACAATATGGCAGAGACAAGAGTTGTTTGGGAGCCTTCTTAAAGGGGCTCGTATGCTCTCTCAAGTACAGGTAAATCATGAACATCATCAAAGTCATCTCGATCATCATGATCAGCTCTGCCACTAAATGTGTCATGGATTAATGTATTTGTACCATCATCTTCAACTATGTTTTCTGGCGCATGATCATCTTCTTCCATAGGATCATTAACTTCATCTTCGATATTCACAACTCCATGTTCGTCCACTTGCAAAACCACATTCTTTGGGCCGTGATAATCCATATCATTTTCCCTAGGGCACCCCACATTTATAATAATGATAGACACAAATAAACCATGATCATGATCAAGTGATTATATATATATATATATATATAAAATGTTAAAACGATATAAATATTTAAAAATTCAATCAATATAAACACATAATGAACAACTTACCAATGGACGATAATCATGCCCCGCTTCAATATGACCATGCTGCCTACAATGTTTCTCAACTGTTGTGATTAAAATTCTTCTCATCTTTAAACCCTTGCAATTATTGCAAGGACAATAACATTTCCCATCACCCTTTCTTTTCAATCTAGCCCACAATCTATCAAGTGTCTCTTCATTTTGTTCTGGACTAATATTATCTGACATGATTTTTCCTTACCAAGCTTGACTATTTAGATCTTCAAAAATATCAAATTCACACTTTAATAATTTTTATTCATAGACATGTAACAAAATCTAATAATTCTGATATTTTACACCAAAAAATTTTGGCATGAAACCACCCCTACAAAAGAGAAGATAGTCTGAAGTTAATGACCCCAAAAAAACTTTAAAATGTTAATTCCAAAACTTATTAAATTCTGATTTTACTATAATTTCCAACCATTAGACTCCTAAAATCATAATATTGGACTTGATCACAAACTTCCTACAACAATGGAGGTAGTGAACTAGTAAGAGCAAGTGACCCATTCCTAAGGAGCGACAAGTCGAAATCATCATTACTAATGTCAATACGGATTTATCCTTTTAATTAAAGATGCAATGTGTCACTTCTTATGACGAGCTTATCCCTAGGGCCCTCAACATTGAGAAATCCCTAATCGCACAAGGAAGCACACACTAGTAGAATTTGGAAAATAAATGACTAGGTGACTAAAACTTTTAGTCATATTGCAACTCAGCTATAAATGAGTAAATAAATTACTAGTTTGGTCGTTGATTAAAAATTATTTAGTCATACAAATAAAAATCAATAAATAGTTAGTCATTTATTTAGTCACAATCCATTTGAATAAATCATTAAGGAATCAAGAATATAGCCCTCCAAAATACTCTAAAACTTTAATAAACATACCCTAAAACTTTTGTCAAAATCTTATTTTCAGGCGTAGCCCACTAGAATGGAGTTTTCATTTTAATAAACATACTCTAAAACCTTCGTCAAAACATTATTTTCAAGCATAGACCGCCAAAATGGAGAAGTGTTTCCATAAAGAATGACAAAGAATGGTGAGATGTGCATGAAAGGAGGCATAAGATTCATTGTTGCTTATCTCATTCTTGCTCTGCTCAACGAATCTTACATTGTTCCCGCTACTATTTGTAATCTAGGTATTTACTTGACATATGTTTGCATAATCTCACATTCTTTCAGAGGTCTTTGAAGTATCAATGTATCCTATATAGGGTTTAGAATTATTTCTTTTGATTAAAAAAATAAATAAATGATGTATTTCCCTATAATTAGATAATGTGGAGATCTCCTAAATCTTCCCCAGCACACTATTCTCTTTAGCACAGTATTCATTACTCCAGCTACTAGGGTTTTGCATGTGACATCTTTAATATCTTCATGATTGTGGCTTTTAAATAGATCTCAGTCTTTGCTTTAATCTTTTTCATGGTAACCCTTGAGTTCCATAATCCACTTTCAATCTCGTCTAAGAACGGTGTCTTAAGCTAGACTGCATAGTATGCATATAAAGCAAGTCCTTCATACCTGCCATTGTTCCAAACCACCATTCACTGCCTTGCTTAAAATGTTTCCTCCATAAGCACAATAGCATGTTTTAAAATCATGGTTGCCAGTGATTGACCATTAAGGTCACCACTTTCATCAAGATACAATGATATTTTTGTCTTCAAACTCAAGGCATTATGCAAGATAACATTGTGAATTGTTTGTTGTGTACAATTTTATTTTCTTGCACATTTACTGCCTTGCTAACTGCCTTTAAGACTGGGTATTGCACCCTCAGATGCAATCTCAAACAAATCACTCATTATCACTTGAATATTCCTTTCATGAGCATCCTTCTATAAAATCAAACTATGCCCTATAGACTGCCTACGTACTACAGGGGACTCATTATTTCATGGTATTGTAGATCTTAAGATCCTTCAACCTTATTGACACTACTTCACAGCCCACAATGTATTATTCACTATTCTCCCATCTTTGATGAGTCTCAAAACACTACCCAAACATTCAATCCACTACCTCCATTATACATTAATGGCTAAGAAGAAACATTGAACCTATGATTACCACTATTACTTCATTTGGACAGTCATTCCCTGATTGCATTTTCCTTGTCTAACACTACCAAAAGCATTTGAAAAACCCTTAAGGTCAGCAAGGGGGTAAGGAAACTCTCTATTAAATTCTCCACTTTACTATGCAAGGTTTGAGCTTTATTATCTTGGCATTGCTCAGCCTCTTTTTGACTGTCACATCTCAAGTGATTGTCATTCTTCTTACCGTAGATTGCATTTACAAATGTCACTAAGCTACATAGTGTGCTTGTAATTGGTTACAATCTTTAGATTGCAAGATTTTGTTATTAGCTACAATGTCTCAATCTTTATAGTATTGCAACCTCATTAATCCACTAGAGTTATTGTTTATGTTTCTACAGAGGCCTAGGGTTTGTACCCTAATCATGATCTTACCAATGCTTCTGTTGGTATTAAAAAAAACCTTAAATCTTGGGTCAAAAAATTAGTTGTCTTGACAAAGTTGTTGTATGATCTTGGATTGTATCCTAGAGTGTGTGGGAAGCTTGTGTTTGATCATTAAGGTATGTAAACCTGATCAAGGAAATGTATCCTATATAGCATGGGTCTCGCTTTAATACTTTCCATAATGGTTATTAGCAGATCACATTATTATAGTTTGTGGTAACCCAAGATTGCATTCAAATATGTAACAAACTTGGTTTGTAGTTTAAGCTATACACTTTTAAGTAGCATTCATAAGGTTTAGTAAATCTTGATCACTCTCTAGAATAGCCCATTAAACATGGGTTGTACTTGAATGCACTACATAATTGATATAATACAACCATTCTACATATCAACCAGAGTTATAGGCTCTTTATTGCAGCAAGAGGTAATCACTTTTGGATCATGTTATAATTACATCCTAACCTGTTAAACTTGAGACAACCTAAATGCACCCAATGATGATTGACACCTACATTATACAACCTAAATTAACTACATTATATGAGTGCCTCTATTTCTATCACAACATAGCCACATTAAGCTTGGGTCACACATGAATGCATCCTATATTTGTTATAGCACAACTGTGCCACATGACCAATAGAGTAATGGATCACATAATTACAGTCACAAGAATTTGTTCCTTGGTTGTGATCTTATGGTGATTCCACACAACAAAATCTAGACATGAAATTCTCAAAACCCTAAACCTCTAAAAATGAAATTTGATGAGATGTTGCTTTAAAATATGATTTTCAAACCTGAAACTACAAATCTGATCACAACTAAATTTTGCAAAAAGAAAAATGAATACCCTCAACTTAGCGATATCTTCTTGAATTTTTTCTAATTTTTCCCAAGAAAATCGTCCTTAGTTCTCCACAAACTGTCTCAAGTAAAGGAAAACATTGTCGCAATAAATCAACGAACTCACTTTTCTTTATGTCGGCCACAATTTGATCTTTTCTTATTTTTCATGTTTGTTGAAATTTCAACGAAACTGATAGTTGAAATTTTGACGAATGTTGGGGATAAACTTTTAAAAAATTAAAAATTACACATCAAATTATACAAGCACCCGATGAAACATCAAATTATACATATTTCATCAGAGATTTTTGTTGGATTTTGAAGTCAAATGAGTTAGTGATCAAAACAAGTTAAAATTTCCTCCTAAATTAGAGGATATCAAAATAAATATGAAATATTTCAATAATTATACTTGTAATCACTTATTAATAAGTTATATCATACATAATTTTAATCACATAAGAAAGGAATAAATATACATATGTAGAAGATACAAAAATAAAAAGAGGTTACTCACATGGATCTTGATCCTTCTAGGAAGTGCCTAGATTGGTGTATTTCATGTAGGACTCTATGTAGGTGTTGGGACCTTCACCTCTCTCCTTGTATATTTCCAAGAATCACACTCACTCCCTCTATAGAATTATTTCCTTTGTTATTAGAGTTATTTTAATCTTCTAAATTGACCTCTTATTTATAAGAGCATAATATGAATCCTCCTCCTCTCTCTATTGTAATAATAGCCTAGTTCCTCCAACCTATCATCATGTACCTCCTCCCTTTCCCATGCAATAGGTGCACCTTAGGTGTCAAATGGTTCCATCTTGGTCTCCTTATTGATGCATTTCTATCCTTCACATAAATCTATATAGTATCAAAATATAGGTAATTTTATGATTATTGAATATCCCTCAATTGCTAAAGAATCCATTATGCTTGAGGATGGGTGGATTATTATCTAGGATCACATCTTAAAAATCCTATAGAGGTCATGGTATGTGTTTCTTAATACATATATTCCCATACAAACCTCTTTCTATGTATTATCAACTCTCCTATATAATAGACACCTTACTATTTAAATTTCATATTACTATTTAAATTTCATATGATATATACCAAAGTGTTTCCAATTGGAATTGCTATAATTATACTTTTATGGTATTCGAGATATTCATAATAGTTTTCATAAATCTACCAAATAGACCTATTATTGACATTGAACCTACATAATTTTAGGTATACCCAATGAAAGAAGCTTTACCCATAGCACTCTCACTCGCGCTCTTCTATCTTGTGGATATAATAGAATATTTTTTTCTTCCAATGATTTAGATCCCTATCGATCATGTCTAAGTGTCATAGAGAGTGATCATCCACTCATCATAAAATTGTAGAAACCAAAAGGTTTTATATTATGTGTTCAAATAAGTGAAAACATTACAAAAAGCTCTACTAGATGGTGACAATAGAGGATTTCTTAAGGTAACCAAATTTCATTTTAAGGTCCTAAGACAAAGTTCAAATGCTTTAGTGTTGAGGGTTTAGATTTTACAGTTCAAGGTTTAGGGTTAGCAAACTTAGGGTGAAGTTTGGGTGGCCCTTGGAATAACTTAGACTTGCAAGTTAGTGCAAATTGGAATTGATTGTACGTGCTTGAATTTGCGAATTTGCTAACTAAATTTGCAAACAAACATTGATAAACTCTATGAATTTTAATTATTCTTTAACATATTGTTTTCTAATCTAATTATAATTTGACATTGAAATTAAATTTTAACATATCATTTTCTCCATACAATGCAAATAAAATTTAAAACATTTAAGCAATCCAAATGAATTTTTGCGATTTTGAAATTACCTAGTTTTCAAAATCAAAATGATTTGTTCAATTTCAATTTAGGGTTGTAACAAAAACGTTTGTTCCAATTCAATTTAGGGTTTCAATTTCTAAACAATTAGGGTTTTTAATGCAATTTTTTCATTTTAGTTCAAACTAGGGTTTTCAAATTCAATTTTTTCGTTTGATTTGAATTCAGGGTTTCTAAATGCAATCTTTTTTATTTTATTTCAATTTCTAGGGTTTTGAAATGTAATTTGTCTTTGTTTCGTTTCAATTAGGGTTTTCAAACTCAATTTTTTTTGGTTTAATTGAACAATTTAGGTTTCAAAAGCTAAATTTTGTTTATAAAACACAATTCAAGGTTCATTTTTTCATTTCTATTAAAAAATTCAAATTTCATTGCATTTTTTGATCTATTTCTACAATTACTCGTTTCTACTATAACAGGAAAAAAATGCTCAAAACGTGAAATAAATTTTAAAAAAGCTAAACTCACTTATTTTATTCACAATTTCAATAATAAATGGAAAAATGAAAAAAAAAGGGCATGGGCAGGTACCTAGAGCTATTTGTGGAGGTCATTGTCACCTGTACTCAGGATCCCATCCACTACAAAATAAACTCTATTCGTTTTTTAAAAAATAAATAGCATTAGAAAATGGGATCCTGATTTCTACAAAACGGGATCCCATTTTTGCAATGTCGATTTCAATTTTTTGGCTAAGGAAAAAACTTCCACATTTTATGGAGTTTGTGCACTTACCCAACTTCTTTAGGTAGAATATCGATGGAACATTATAACAGAAGCATCTACACCAACACCACCAGGTGATCTAGCATGAGCTTAAAAATCATTCCTAGAGAAATACAAAAAAAAATAAAAATATAAAAATATAAAAATATAAAAATATTAGAAAAAGGATTGAAAACAGTAAAGTAAAAAATCATCCTCTAGTGAAAACCACTATGGTGGTGCTTTAGACAAGTACCATGATGAAAACCTAGAAAATAGGCATCATGTGTAGAATTGAGCATCTACTTGCCCTAGTTCAGGTGGAAGCATCTCATCCCATCCATAATAAATCTAGCTTTCCATCCATCTATAATAAATTCATTCATCCATAAACCATTTATTCAATCCATTTTCATCCATCTACATTGATCCTCCAAATTATCTTGATCTTGATAAAATTTTGGTGCACTCTTTACACTTGCTTATGGTAAACATCTTGACATGGGCCATTTTCATTGATCCCATCCTACCCAACGTTATTTGGGCCATGAAGCATTATCCAATGAAGCATTCCTATGTTTGAACACCTTATCTTATCGCAAGATAATCCATATCCCTCCATCCATACACCTATCCAAGCATCCACCCATGGCATTCCATATGTTGCTAGACACTAGGGGGCAGATATTTACATCTTGCTTCGGGAATAAATCTCAATCTATATCCTCCAACTAATGTGGTGATCTGAACATTGGAAAAACATAAAATCAAATTGGTCAAAACACTTGTGAGCAGAAAATCCAAATCACTATCCCATGGCATATTTTGACAAGAAGATGTTCCTTATCAAGTTATCTTTCATCGAACATCAATCCAAACAATCAATATCAGTTGCATCTAATGTGTGCTTCAACATCACATCAAATCATCCAAAACTAACTTTTGTTCCAAATCAAGCTTCAAAATCCTAATTAATCAAATCTAATCAATCCATCATCATCTTGGAATATTCATCCCGATCCTTGTGTTGCTTAAACACTATCCTTGCATTGTTGTGTATCCTCAACAATGTTATCATCATCAATCCATCGATTCGATCAATCAACCTTAGCTTGGTTTTCAACAAAATCCCAAAACAGATCTTTGATATTGTCACACATATCCATATCCAAATTGTCAAAATCATGTGAAAATCCAAAAACATCCAAAACATATCAAAATCCCAAAACGAGTCAAAAGTTAGAAAACGTCAAAAACATGGACATCTGAACTACATCGTCTATGAGCTTAAATGTAGGAAAGGCTAATCTTTGATTAGTACCTAAGACACAAAATCCAAAAACATTCATAAAGATTAGAAAACACAAAAACATTGGAAAATTTGAAGATCAAAACATTTGCAAAAACCTTGAAAATACCAAAAAACAACCTCAAAACATCTCAAAATCCAAAAAAAATCCAAATATTTGAAAAAAAAACCACCCATCTCATTTTTCGATCACCTGAAGTAAGCATCCGCTCATAATAAATCAATCGCCATCCTCAACCTTTGGTGAAATAGTAAAAAACTAGTCTAGTAGTTTAAAAGTGAAAACTCAAACATCAAGGTCTCAAGTCTAGGTCAGTAAGTAAACAAGTTGGTCAACTCTTGGTACAAATAGCCTATCATCTAGTCAATCCCAAATCATCTGATAACGTCATTTCCTAGGATGCATCCTTCCTACAATGGACATCAACATTAGGCATCACTGTAGTTTAGTCTTGGCTAGCAGTATGAAGAACATTAGCTTGTTTATTTTCTTGATCTTTTTCTTGTTGATTTATCTTATTGTGCTCATTTTGATGACCTCTCGATGATGTCCAAATGAAGGGATTTAGAGAGAAAGGAATGGGGCAATGATCATTATCTTTTTATCTGTTGTGCTTGTGGGATATTCTTGTAACATAACCTTGGTCATGCGTGCTTTGTTTGGTTTGTAGGGGGAGTGTTTTAGGTGTCTTGTTGACCACATAAGAAGGCTTTCCTTTCTATGTTTTGTTCTGAGATGTTTGAAATATCTGAACTGCAATTGAAATGAGGTTTTGTAAGTTAGGTGTGAACAAGAGTACTCCTATCTGATTGTTGAGTCAAATTCCATCACACTAGGTACAACGCCATCTTGGTTCTTTATACCTTGATGCATTGTGCCTATGTGTGTTATCAAACATAAGGTAAGTAGCCCTTTTAAAATCCCAATTCATGATAAGCATTATCATCATCATCATCTCTAATAAAGTCTCATAGATCATGGACTTATTGGATCCTCTTATCATCTCATTTTCTTCTTTCTTCTCTCTGTGCTAACATGATACCATGATAGTTAATCAAAACATCACTAATTCATCCATCTTGCATTCAAAAACCATCTCATTTGCATCATCATCATAACCATCCATAAGTCCATCTTGAATCTCTTTGTCACAAGATCGACCTTCAAATCAAACTTTTCGCTTGATCTCTCGAAGGGGCAGTGTACCAATATACTTTTTTCTGCTAGGACATCCAAAAAAATTGAACTTTGATCTCAGCAAGGTTATTCTTTGAACCAACGCAACAGGTACATTGCTTCAAAGAGGGGAAAAATGTAGACACAAATAATATTGATTGATCTCGTGCACTTGATCTTGATTTATTAACATCAACTCTGTTTGAATCACTTATTTGCTAACCATTTAATTAAATAACCCTTATTTAATTAAATTCATTGTTATCTTCTATTAATTAAATAAATCATTTTATTTGATTAATCCTAATGTTCCTCCTTTAATTTTAAATAAATTAACATTTATTTGAATAAATCAAACTCTATTTAATTAAAACTAATATTCATATTCCTCTCATTTTGATTTAAATAAATCCAAAAATCTAAGTCAAATGTCAAATCAATCTAATCTCCATCTAAGTTAATCAAATCCTAATTAACTCTAACTCTAATCCATCAAATCCTCTAGATTTTGCAACTTGCACAAGTAAATCAATTTATTTGATTTATAAATTTATTTATTTTCATTCAAAAGGGCATCTCTTTGGAATATTCCTCCAATTTGAAATTATCACTCCCAAAAGGACTTGTCCTCCAACATGGCATTTATAACTCTCACAAGTCCTTTTTTTTTAGCCAAGTGGCATTAACTCCTCTTTCACTTCTTCCTCCACAAGCCATCTTTCAAATTTCAAATTCCACCTATTTGCATTTATCATGCACATTGTTTAAAATGTGCTCCACCTCTTTTCAATAGCATGTTGACAAGTGGCACATTGTTATTGGTTCATCTTTAATCCCACATTCACCCTATTTCTCATTTTTCAATCCTCCATTATAAATAGAGGTCTCCTTTATTGTATTTGGCATCCACAATCCATGTTAAGATCATGATGCTCATTTGAATCCATACTCATCCACAACTTTATGCAAGATTACTATCTACAGATTTTTTAGCAAAGTTCATCTATTTTCATCAAAGTTATCATAGCATTTTATCACCATAGTTAGGTTATTGAGAATTTCATCAAGGATCAACCATTCACTCATCAAGCTTGTCTAGGAGTTGGGAAAGGACTTCTTTCCACATCAAAGAAGCACCAATTCCCCCATGGGATGCTGGATTTGAGCATTTGAATAGGATTTGAATAGCTTTCAATTGTTTTCTTTACTCTATTTCTTGTTCATTGTGCTTTGAATGAATCTCATTGCGAATGCTAGTTTGGATTTGTTTATTGACTAACATTGTATTGTTTTTCCATATTTGAGTGCCTCTAGATCAAGCATTCATAGTAATTAGCAAGTAAATATCCGTCTTTTGGCTCAAGTGCAATCAATTCTATGATTAGTCAACTACATGCTATAATACCATATTGGTGATATAGTAAATTGATCATAAATCTGACATGAAATAGAAATAGGGTAAAATGATCATATATACCAAAAGAATAGAGTAAAAAGATCAAATATTGTCATCGAGAAGGTAATAATTTTCAATGCTAGCTCCAATATCTTTGATCATCACACTCGGACTAATGTCTACTACAGTCTTTGGGTTTATTCAAAAACATGCCAACCATACCAACTTCAAATATTTGAATCCTTTAAGAAATATTTTGTTAATCTATGTGGGATAACTTCTGTGAAACCTGTAAATTTTAAGCTTATAAAGGAAAACCCCGGACTTTGTTGTCTGGAACACTTTCTTTCCTCAAAGCGTGTATTTTTTAAGGGTTTGAACATTAAGGTTTAAGAAATATGAGGGTTAAAACGGATAATTTGCAAATCTTTGGGGTTGATTTGCAATATGGGCTATCGGTTCAGCGACCCGTGCAGCGGCAGGGCTTATTCACGTGACCAGCGTCCATGGTATTATTACAGCCATAATGGCGGGGTTTCTGCTAGCAAAGGTTTATGAGTCTGTTATGGAGAATTGGGAGCCTGGAAACCGAACTTGCTCTGAAGAGAAATGCCCAAGTGTAACCTCATTTGCTTCTTTCAGAATATTTAATTATGGGAATTTTGATCGCTTTCCACAACTCTAACTGCCCCTGCATAATATTTGCCTAAGGTATTTAGTCTTGCAAAGTTTCTCCTCTTCTCAATGTCACAATAAAGTGATTTGGGAATTAAGATGAATTTTGGTCCTTTTTCTTAATGTTATCTATCCTTATACACAAATCTAGAATTGCTTTCTAAATATAGTTTTTTTGGGCATCTCTGACTCCTGCTCTTCTGTGATTCTTTTAAGGTCTTTTTTTAATGTCTTTTAGATCATAGATTTACAAGAGACATTTTCAATTCTAGTGTGTGGTAATTTCGGATTTTTGTTATTTTTGTTTATTCGAATTTTGTTTTTAAGGAGTTTTTGTATTTACTAATTGTGGGAAAATGAGTCACACCTACACCAAAATTAGACCGGTTATCAAGAAGGTTGGTAGTTCAATAGTAGAGCATCCCAGCAGCAAATGGAAGGTCCTAGGTTTGACTCCTAACTGATCCATGAAAAGCTTAACATAGTATATGTTGAAAACCAACAATATTTTGTAGTTCTAGCTTTATTTTTTCTTATGCTATATTGACTTTGTATTGACTTGCCTTTGATAGCCAATTCAAAAAAATACAAGTGAATTTTCTCCTTATTAAATATTGCTCAAATTAATTGTATGGTGTCCCCTACATGCTCTTGTAAAGAAGCAGAAACTCAAGGAAGAAGATAACTGTATACAATATATTATGAAAGAAAGACTAACTCAAATGAGGACTTTGAGTACTCCTGAAATATATTGTTAGTTTGAATTAACTTATTAATAATATCTTAGATATAGTATATTCAAAACAGCTTTCCTTAAACACTTAGCAATTCCATTTTCTAAAATTGTAAAAGAGCAAGAGCTCACCAATCCTCCTATCAAAGTACTGGCTCTTTAGACCTTCTCTTGTAAAGAAGCAGAAACTCAAGAAAGAAGATAACTGTGCACAATATATTATGAAAGCAAGACTAACTCAATTGAGGACTTGATTTCTTGTGAGCATGCAGAACTCGCTGTACCATGTGTGGCTGAAAACCTCAGAATTGAGGAGTCGTGTTGTGATAAAACGCGTCCATTTTCACAAGGCAAGGCACCAACAGAAAGTGCACACAGTGGTTGCAGCTCATGTATGTTTCCTCTACTGGACATGCACATATGATATATTGTATGCTTAAAAGCACTTGAGAATATATTCTAACTGTGTAAACTTTGTGCCATTAGGATGCTCAGTTGGAAGATTGGGCAGGCTTGAAGGACGAGCATGAAAGGGCAGTTACAAGGACAATGGAATGCTTAGATGCAGCAACTGTAAGAGTCCCTCTCGTTGCAGGTGCAAAGGTATTATTATTTCATAGTCACGTTAACTGTACGCTACCCCATTTGTTTTGACTCAAGTACCACTCTTATCCACCAAGCTAAGCTCTTATGGAATGTGCAGGCTGATGTACAAGCTGTGAAACAAGTAGTGAGGTTTGCTGTAGACGTCATGCATGGAATACAGAAGAATGCAACCAAGTTTTTGGCCCAGGTATGACCACACTACAATATTTCTGTCATTTTTTTTATTATTTTATATTGATGTAGATTATAGAATATGATCTGAAATTTTGAAGAAGAAAAATTTCAGATGATCAAATCCAAAAATATACCAAACTAAATCTACAAAATTTATTTCCGCAATTCTCAACAATGCAAATTAAACAAATACCCATAAATTCAACTTTATAATGGATGCCAGGCAGAGAAGGTGGATGCATTGCTTCCAGAACTTGCTGTTGCACAAGAAATAGCACTTCTTCAAGAATGTGTGGAGCTACTAGCTGGATTAACTTCTTTAGAGGTATTTCAAGAGCAGTTTTATTTACAGTTTTATTTTAAAAAAGAAAACAGCATCAATTTTTATTTAAACTTGTATTCTTTGTAAAATGTAGGTGGAGGAGAACAGTTTGAGGACACATTTGGTTCAGTTGCACCAACAAAAGTTACGTGTACAGTGAATTAACATGTGCAGTAACTTAACGATAACAGCTTTTTACAATCTATAATGATAATTGCTTGAAGGTTTCTGGATTTAATTGAGTGAATATTTTTTGTATCAACATTTCGGATCACAATGGTGATCCATCATCAGAATGAAAAAGAGAGCTCAAGAATAAAAATGTGCAGCAACCTCAAAACATGATAATCAACATATATGAAAGAAAATATAAGAATATTTATATTTATGTATGACTTTAATCTATGTAACCCCATTCCCTTCACAAATAGAAAGCCCTCTCAGCATTTAATTTATCCACATTGTCTCTGATCTTCTTCCCCTCTAAAGTAAACATAAATCAAGCAGGGGATTATCAATCAAAAACCATATTTTATATGGTTTACTTGGAGACAAGATTGCCTCTATATAGGTAATAATTTTGTTAGCAAGGGCAAAAGAAACTTGATGAACAAGGCCATTCGAAAGAGAACAAAAAAAAATATCACATGCATAAAAATACAAGTCGTTGTTTCCACCAAACTATCTATCTTATTGTAGAGGCAACTTCAATTTTGGAATAATATGAAAGAGAAACAAAACGTGCCACTAAAAAAATTTCATATTTCATAATTATGATAGGAATGTATTAACAAAAGTTCTAAGTTTTTTATTTTAAATTTAAGTCATTTATTTATTAAAATATTGATATTTAATATTTTCAAAATATTCAACACATACTATTTATGCTTATATATATTAACATAAATAAAATAGTTTGAATTAATATCAAGAGGAATTTTATAATGATAAAGGGTGGACTGTAATGGCATGAATTTGTTAATAAAAATTTGTATCTTTTATCTTAAATTTGACAGTCATTTACATATAAAAATATTGATATTTAATATTTTCAAAATAATCAGCACTTAAATAAAATAGTTCAAATATATATTTTTTAATTATAATATTTTACTATTCAAGGCCAAGTCAAAAGAATTATAAAATTATATTTAATTTTAAAATTATAATTAATATCAAGAGGCATTTTATAATGAAAAAAAGATGTAGAGTGTAATGGTGTGAGTGTTGTTAACAAAAACTCTCACCTTTTATTTTAAATTTGATAATAATTTCTACATCAAAATATTAATATTTAATAATAAATCTAATATTTTTAAAATAAGCAACAAATTAAATTTGTGTCTCTATGTATATAGTAAATAAAATAGTTTCAAAAGAAAATAAAATAACTTTTAAGTAAATAAAATAACTCCAAATTATATCTCTTGAATTTTTTTTAGATAGATGTATTTAAGATATCTATACTAATATTGTATTTTTTAATTTAATATTTTTTAATATTAATTATTTAGTTCAATTTATTATGATAGACATCACTAAATAATTCATTACTTAAAAGAGTATTATATGATATAGTTTTGGGATTAGGAATAGTGAGTTAGTTGGAAGTGATGAAAGTGAAAAAGAGTGAAGATGATGGTATGAAAAAGGTAAAAAAAGCTGCAAAGAAGACTTTGGGAGCAATGATTCCCAATAAATCTATCTTGTCCAAGGGTTTTTCGGTGTCCATCATGCAAGCCCCTAAGGAAAATATAGGTTTTTATGAAGATGAAAATGATGATCACTCAAATGAAAGCACCTCTAATTATACAACCATGAAGGTGGATTGGCTTGAGTGTTAAGGAATTTATCAAGGATGTAAGAACATCGCCAATGGATTTCACATCTGTGGGGCCTTTTGTAAATCCACTTAGTTAGAGGAGAATGACTCATGTTCCTACCGTGTCCTCATTCCTACTATGAAGGTGTCTCCTCCTCTTGATTTGTCTTGTACAAGGAAGAAAATAAGGATGACCCCCTATCACAAGATTATATTTCTATTGAAATTCAACAAGGTTTGGAAGTGAGCAAGAACTTTTTGGATTCTACTCTCTTATGAGATATCCCAATTTTGATATCGCCCTCCTCTATATAACTCTACCTTTCAAAAAAAAACTAAATCAACCTTAGTGTTACAATTTTGGAAATCCCTCAATCATTTGTATAGTTATGAGAAAGAGGTCATCCTTGTTGGAATTTATAAATGAATCAAGGAATCTTGGCCTTCAATCTCTAACCCTTTGGTGTTTATCCTCTTTATCATTTTTTTGCAATCAAATGTTAATCTCAAGTAAACTATGATTTTGTTTGGACCAAAGGTCCACAATTTTTTGAGAATTATAGGATCTTTCTATGCTCATGGAATCCCTTCTTTAATCTTGTAGAGGTGGATTTATCTCAAGTGCCCATTTGGATTATAGATTAGACAATCTTACCAAGTGGTCATACAATAATTAGGTCTTTCAAGAAACTTCTTGTGGAAGGGGTAGGTATTTTTATTGATATTGATCTTTCCTCATAAGATTTAAATAGAAACTATGTCAAATTTTATGTAGTTGTTGACATATCTAAGCCACTTTCACATCCAATTATATCAAATCAACTTTCACCCCTTAGATCTAATGTATTGATAATGAACATTTTTCATTAAGATGCTTCATATATAGTCAAGTGGGGCTCCCCCTCAACTTATTCTCTTGAGACCATTAAATATAAAAAATAGACTTTAAAATTCGGTTAGCCAAATTCATATTTCATATAGAGAAATCATGGACAAATTATGTTAGATAAACCAAATATTGCTAGGGGTAGGTATTTTTATTGATATTGATCTTTCCTCATAAGATTTAAATAGAAACTATGTCAAATTTTATGTAGTTGTTGACATATCTAAGCCACTTTCACATCCAATTATATCAAATCAACTTTCACCCCTTAGATCTAATGTATTGATAATGAACATTTGTCATTAAGATGCTTCATATATAGTCAAGTGGGGTTCCCCCTCAACTTATTCTCTCGAGACCATTAAATATAAAAAAAATAGACTTTAAAATTCGGTTAGCCAAATTCATATTTCATATAGAGAAATCATGGACAAATTATGTTAGATAAACCAAATATTGCTAGGGGTAGGTATTTTTATTGATATTGATCTTTCCTCATAAGATTTAAATAGAAACTATGTCAAATTTTATGTAGTTGTTGACATATCTAAGCCACTTTCACATCCAATTATATCAAATCAACTTTCACCCCTTAGATCTAATGTATTGATAATGAACATTTGTCATTAAGATGCTTCATATATAGTCAAGTGGGGTTCCCCCTCAACTTATTCTCTCGAGACCATTAAATATAAAAAAAATAGACTTTAAAATTCGGTTAGCCAAATTCATATTTCATATAGAGAAATCATGGACAAATTATGTTAGATAAACCAAATATTGCTAGGGGTAGGTATTTTTATTGATATTGATCTTTCCTCATAAGATTTAAATAGAAACTATGTCAAATTTTATGTAGTTGTTGACATATCTAAGCCACTTTCACATCCAATTATATCAAATCAACTTTCACCCCTTAGATATAATGTATTGATAATGAACATTTGTCATTAAGATGCTTCATATATAGTCAAGTGGGGCTCCCCCTCAACTTATTCTCTCGAGACCATTAAATATAAAAAAATAGACTTTAAAATTCGGTTAGCCAAATTCATATTTCATATAGAGAAATCATGGACAAATTATGTTAGATAAACCAAATATTTCTAGGGGTGGGTATTTTTATTGATATTGATCTTTCCTCATAAGATTTAAATAGAAACTATGTCAAATTTTATGTAGTTGTTGACATATCTAAGCCACTTTCACATCCAATTATATCAAATCAACTTTCACCCCTTAGATCTAATGTATTGATAATGAACATTTGTCATTAAGATGCTTCATATATAGTCAAGTGGGGCTCCCCCTCAACTTATTCTCTTGAGACCATTAAATATAAAAAATAGACTTTAAAATTCGGTTAGCCAAATTCATATTTCATATAGAGAAATCATGGACAAATTATGTTAGATAAACCAAATTTTGCTAGGTTTTCTTCCTCAAACCATGATTCAAAGGCCAATACAATTGGGATCTCTCAAATTAAATCATAATGTTGTATTAGAAAGGGTTATAAATATTTGCATCATATTGTTGATTCAAGTTATATATAAATATCATAATGTTGTTTCATAAATGGTTATAAATATTTGTATCATAATATTGTTTCAAGTTATATATAAATATCATTATGCTATTTCACAAAGGGTTATGCATTGCTATCATTTGACGATATCATATAGTTGATTGTAAAGGGTTTCATGCACCCATCTTTTAGTTGATTGTGTGTATGTGTAAACTAAGGATGATAGGTGGAATGATATGTATGTATACAACTAAATTTGAAGAAAATCATGATACATATGAACTATAGACTTACAATAAATAAGCCATACATCTAATTCATTTAAATATAAAAGAAAAAGGCTACATGAAACATCAATTTATCTATCTCTACAATATATAGCATTTGAGGGTATCATATACTCAACTGTTAAGGGTTTTATGCACCTATCTTTTGGTTGATTGTGTGTATGCATAAAGTAAGGATGATACATGGAATGATATGTATTTATGGAATAATAATCATACATTGAATAGGATAAAAATACAATGTTGTGTCACACTTTTATAAAAGAAATAGCCAACACTTATCCAGCTTTTAAAATTGAATCACTAAAAAGTGGCATAAATATTTTAAATTTTGAAATGATGTAAACTAATAAAATGTGTATTTTTTAGTATATTTTATGTTTGTATTTTTTTGAAAAAATTTAAAAAATTATTGTAAAACATTTTTTAATAAATTAACACTATAATTTAGTTGCTTATAAAATGCTAAAAGATGAAGTTATATGAGACGTCAATCTTTTTATAGTAAATTTTATTTTTTTCTTCCAATTTTTTTGTGTATTTATAACTTGAAAATTTAGTGCATGGATATATTTTTTCCAATTTTGATAAATATATATTTTTAAATAAATATTAAAAAGTGTGTGTATTTAAACATAGTTGTTTCCATTCGACATCAACTTTCATATTAAATATTTATCTAAAATAGAAAAAAATTATACCACCTTGATATAGATTCTTTTATCTAATGCATCATATTTTTTTCAATTTTTGTAAATAAGTTTTAATATTTTTCTTTGGCATGGTAATCAACCTAATATTTTGTGTTGATAACCTATTTTTAGTAAAAACAAAAAATAAAATAATAATAATAATTAGTAAACTATTAAAAATATATATATATTTAAAAACTACAATTATGGATCTACAAAAGGGTATTTAACATTTTAAAAAATGTTATTTACATGATTAGGAATTATTGAAACATCCAGTTTTTCAAATAATTTTATTTCTTTGGTAAATTGGCCTCAAAGTGATGTTACATATGTATTTAGCCAACAATTTTAATTGGAAAAGTTGTGGAAATATTTATATTAGCTAGAATGAAACTTACTAGATCATATGTTTGACAAAAAATAATTTTTAGTTAGACATACTTAAATTTACTTGTGTGATAAGTTGGTCGAAAGTGTGACACAACTTTGTACTTTTACCCAATTGTTTATATGCATACCATGGAAGTTGCAACAGGCTTGTGAAGAAGTTTGCAAGAGCTCTATCTTCAATTAGTCTTGAACAGGTGTCTTAAATTGAAACTCAGAAATTTGAATTTTGAAACAGGGACCTTGCAACACACATTTGTGGTGACTTCTATAAATAATGGTAAAATTACTTGTATAAATTTGAAAAGATAGGTGCAAGTAGAGATTTTTGAATTATTGGAGGGAACTTGAAGTTGCATTCTTGGAATCAATGATAGAAGTGATATGAATTGGGTTGTAAATAGTACATATAAATTTGATTTGAGAGGTTAAAAATTCTGGTTGGCAATATTAGTTATAGTGTGACTAATAATGTGATTTGAAAGGTGATTTTAGAAATTAGAAATTGTTTTTTGTTTTAATATTTTGTTAGGATTTTGTGAAGGCGTTGCAAAGTGAGGGGAGTAACTATGGTGGTGGAAGTGATGGCATTTTTTCGTTGCTACAGGATATCCGCGGGCAGGGGGAAATGCACGAGGGCATGTTGGAGACGTATAAGGCCCAACTGGGGCGCCTCTTCAAATCGCCATTGGAGGAGATATTGGCATCCATAAAAAGAGTCATTAGACTGCAAGGCGACCATTTACATGATGGAATAATGTTGAGTTGGTTCTTTACAAATGTGCAATACACAACCAGAAGCAAGAGGATGGCGGAGAATTGCCTTAAGCTTCTGGCAGATATCTACAAGGATGCAACATCGAAGGCCATTGTGCAGCCAGTGAAGAGTGGCCAGCAGCAGGATTTGTATGTGGAGTGATAGATGTGGCAAAGATAAGAGAAGATCCAAAAGTGAACAAAGCGGTAGAGAATTTTAGGGCGGTAGTGTTGGATAAGGATTTGAGCAGCGTCTTCGACCATGTAGCAAAAAACAATAAAGTGTTGAATGAAAGGGATATTAGCAGGTTGACAGATTTTGGGCTAGGCATGATAAAAATCCTATCAAACATATAATGTGATTGTAAAGATTGTTTTGTGATGTATTTTTCTCTCTAGGATGTAGTCTTCTCTATGACGTATTTCTCTCTATGATGGAATTTTCTTCTTGATCTAATAGAAAGAGTGCTACCCTCTATGGTAGCTATTCGCCTTAAAAAAAAAAAAAAATTATCAGGATTAATTAAATATCACACAACATGTAGAATTGTGAAATATGGTTAAAATAATGAGTCGGTAATTTGCAAAATTCTATTTCATGTAGTGAGCCTGAGAGTAGGTTTTCATTTTTTGCAAGGTAAATTTGTAGAAAGACTAGTATAGTTGGACATGGTGGAACAATAAGTTTGTCAATCAGAAATGAATAATGGAACATGGGAGAGGATGTGAGGCCCATCGTCAATTGAACACATAGACCTCATATTTTATTTTTATTACATGACTATACTTTGTTATACTCTAATTTTACTATGTATTTTGATGGTGGTTAATTATAACATTGGGTTAATCATTAATTGGATTATTAGATTAGTTATTTTATTGAATCATAATTTTAGGATTATGATAGTTAATGAAATTGATATCTTGAATGCTATGACATTGGAAACAATATGCTCAAAATAGATTATTTGAATTCATTTTAATCAGAAGTGAATTTATGAATTACTATGCAATGTGGTACATGTATGATATTGTTCTGATTAAAAGAAAATATTTGAATTATTCTGCAAAGTGATTATAAATGTCATGAATCAATGTTTTAGAAGTTAAATTGATATTGTTTTAAATTGTAACAACTCAGAGTTAGAATGTTAGAAAAGGAAAATGTGAATAATGATTATGATGTATATTAAATGTGTGATGAACATGTGCATATGTTATGCTTCTTCTTATTCATTTGATTTGATTAATTTTTTTAACAGTTGGACTATTGTTTAAACTGAGTGCACAAATTAACCTTCCATAGCCATGGAAATCGGAGGCAACCAAGAGACCAATGTGATTTACTCGTGTGAAGCCAAACTCAGCCCATATGGAGGGACTAGAGTCCCATGTTTTTGTGTAAATTATGATGTTTTATGAGACATGCATGTGGTGCGTTAAGGGTTTAGTGTTTTAAATTGTTTTGAATTTTAAATGTGATCTAAAAATGTGAAATTTGGATTCAATGTTTAATGTATTTCTAGGAAGGTCAAATATATCATTTTTTGTCAACAGTTGCATTTTTCAAACCCTAGGTACATAACCTATAACCTATGGGGTGAGAGTTAATTTTAGGCCATACCCTTGGTCATATCTCATTAATGGCCTCTCTTAAATGTCTTGTAAGAGAGGTGACGGATTTGGGGGTAAGGGGATGGACTTACCCATTCCCATCCCCATTTAGTCTCCCAATCTCATTTATGAGAAAGGACTTGGCAGAAATGAGTGTCCATGTGTGCACCATGCCTCTTAAATGTAAGAGAGGACTTGGTGGTTGATTGGGTTCTTGTGTGAGAAAGAGGGATTGGAGGAGATGATGACACTTGTTATCATCTCATCCAAGGAGGAGGGTTTTGAGAATTCTTAAATAATCTTGAGAGAGTTTGGAAAAAGGTTCTAAGATTTGGATTTTGGCTAAAAGGTTCTAAGATTTGGATTTTGGCTAAGTGTTGGAGGAGGGGAATGCTTGGAAGGAGTTTGGAAAAGAATTGGAACTCAACAAAAAGTTACATTTGAATTCTTTGAGGTAGGATTTTACCCCTTTTAATTTGTTTTTGTATGAATGTATTACATATTGGTGTTGTTGTGTGGAATTTTTTGGTTGTTGTGTGAGTTAAGTGTGTTGGGTTGGCTTTTGATGAAAACCAAGAGCCCAAGTCTGTTTAGAGTTAGTTCTTTCTATTCTCCTTTTGGCTCTAGGCAATGGAAGGAAAATTGTAACTCATTTTTTAAGAGAGATATTCAATATAGAGTAGCAATTCTATGTATTTTGAAGTATTTTCAAATTTGTAACTATGAAAAACTCCTATTTTTCAATAAAATCAACATGTTTTTCCTTCTCAAATTCATGTGTTGAATGTCTTTTTAAATGATTTGATCTAATTTTTGTTATATGGAAATCTCAAATCCTTGAATTATGTTTCATTTTAAAAACATTTTATACTGTAATAAATAAAACTCATATAGGTCATATGTTGTGTTGATACTTTCAACAGTTGTAGTTTTGAAAACATTCAGTTTTCCTCCAAAAAATGTGAAATACAACCTTCCTACGAAACACTATTGTGTGAGCTTGTTGAAAACTGGGTTTTACATAGAGTAAAACTCTTTCTTGAGAGAAATTTTGAGTTGAAACAATGTTCAAGTATATAGATCTTTTAAAATTTGGTGAATCACCTCCTAGGATCAATTTTTGAGTCTTAGTTAGATTCTATCTCTTTTCCTTATCAAAGCAATAGTATATATATGAGGTTAAACAAGGGAACCAACCCTCTCTAAAGGTTCATCTTCACTATAAGCCACCCATAGCTTGAAGATGATCCCCATTTTCACATGATAGCTAAGCTTCTCACTTATCCAAGGTGTAATCTTCATGATAACAATTGCAAGAGAGGAGAAAAATATTGGGTGTTATCTTTCCCCACATGCTAAGGAAGCTAAATAACCGACAATATGTGATCCTGTGAATTGCCAAATTCACAATCTTATCTACATGAAAAATTGTAGTAATTGTCCCTAAAAAATTAATATGTGAATTTGGCTAGAGAGGGCTATCCCTGTAAATATAAAATTCAAAAGAAAAAATAAGATTTCAACTAGTTGCTCTAGTGGAATGGCCATGTTTTCTTCAAATGTATATTAGAAATCTTGCCCAATAAGCTAACTTACCTCTTCTTGGCCAACATAAGCACCATTGTATCAATTTCACCAAACTAATTTGGAGTTGTTATCAATGAAGCCAATTTTTTAATCTAAATATCCCCCTTTTGGCCCAAGCGCAATCAATTCTATAATTACTCAAATTATTAATCAATTATTAATTTTTTCTCATTACATTTATTAATCTAAAATAATTGCATTAATATTAGACTAAAACCTATATATTCAACATTTTAATAATTATTCTAAATAATTAATGTTACTTCATAAATTATATTTTAATAATTATCTCAAATTATAAAGTCAAGAGTCAAGGTCAACTCACCACCACCAATTTTTGCATGTTTTATAAGCATTTCAAGAGGGAGTTCCACACCCAAATGATCGATTCAAGCATGTAGACTCAGCCTCCTCCTTGAAGACAAGTTCAGCTATGAATGAGGTGGCTCTTGATGAAAACAAAGCACCCAAGTCTATTTAGAGTTATTTCTTTCTATTCTCATTTTGGCTCTAGGCAAGGGAAGGCATATCGTAACTCATTTTTTTAGAGAGAAATTCAATATAGAGCAATGTAATTCTATCTATTTTGAAGTATTTTCGGATTTGTAACTATGAAAAATTCTACTTTTCAATAAAAGCAACATGTTTTTCCTTCTTGAATTCATGTGTTGAATGTCTTTCTAAATGATTTGATCTAATTTATGTGATTTTGCAATCTCAAATCATTTCAAATTATGTCTCATTTTAAATAAATTTTATACTAGAAAGTGTGAATGTCGAGACTCGGCTATTGGTTCACCGTGATCCAATATTACATGCTAGTTCGAGATTGTGGGATTACAAGGTTCTAGTTATGTAGGACACATCACTATGCTTATTTGGTTGTTGTTATTGGTTACTCTACCAATCTCTTCATCGAAGGGAAGGGTCATCTATCATCTATCAAATGATAGATGTGTGGGGAACTGCATTAAGAGTTCATGGTTGGCGGAAAAGTGATTGAGTGATGCTTCTCCTCCACAACAAGTGACAGAAGAACCAGGATTTGAAAGGAAGGATCCTGGACCATCTTATAGCTATTTGTTCTAAAGCTTATTGGAGCTATGTATGTAAATGTAATCATTCTTGTATTTTTGTAACTTGTGAAGTTATTGTAATTTGTTATGGCATCTTGTTCGTATATTCTCAATAAAGAAAGAAAAATTTTATTGCAATAGGTTGTTACCTAATGTATTTACTCGCAAGGTGTAAATTTAGGAATATTTACGGCATTGAAGGTTTGACATGTAACAGGAGCTTACACCAGTAGATGGAGTGTCGCCCTGGAACAGAACATAGGAGGGCATCATCCTCTGTCTTGCAAAGTTTTGTAGAAATTCCACCTTTGAATCCCTCCACATTGCCACACGACACTCGTAGGTTCCCAATTCAATTGTGATGGTCATCTCCACAAAAGGAGTGCTTCCTTCCACATCATCATTCACCACCTCATTGTCAAAAGCCACTATGTAACCTATCTCTTATCACTCATTTTCACAATTGAATTGTTTACCAAAAATCCCTCTTTGAATCCTAAAAATAAAATTGAACTATTGCCTTTCCTTTGAGAATCTAAATCAACATTTGCATCTGTATGTTTCAATTCAGAATCCACTAATTCAAGAGAATTTGTTGTACAATGGTTTGATTCATTGTCAATAAGACCCTTAATATTAGTCAAAGAACTTGGGGAGACAACTTCACCATCAGCATCAACATTTTCTTCATCATTAGATGCCACTATCCTAGACATATAATCAGATTCTAACTTGTTCAAAAACTCTTCAACAACCAAATCAACTTTAGCATCTAATTTTTCCAAAAAAAAAAATTCTTGCAGTCTAGAATTCACCCAATGAAGGAGTTGGCGTGGAGTGAACAACTCCCACTTCAACGTTACTTTCTATTGTATACAAAGTACCTATTTTTTTGCCCCGAGCAATTTCCAAGGCCCCTTTTGTTACTTTCCACCTATTGGATTCACAAGTGACTTTACATCCTTGAGAAGCCAATTGTCCAGTTGAAACCAAATTGTGTTAAGTTGAGGGATATATCTAACATCTCACAGTAACCAACTATTTCTATTTGTTAACTTTAACAGAACATCTCCTTTACCAATAATATCACAAGGTTCATTATTTCCAAGAAAAATCTTACCAAAGTCATTGATTTGCCAATTTGTGAAGTACTCCTTGCACAGAGTGGCATGAAATGATGCTACCGAATCAAGCACCCAAGAATTTTTTGTTGTTTCTTCTAAGGTCAAAATAAGAACACCAAAATCCCCGCATACAACATTTGCATCATCTTCTTTTGGCTGATTTTTAGCCTTCTTGAAAGACCAATAGTTCTTTTTATGTGGCCTTGCTTGCCACAATACCAACAACCAGTCTCTCTCCCTTTGGATTTCGACCTTCCTTGTGATTTCTCACACCATTTATATTTTTCCCTCTTTTTTGATCTACCCTTGTCATCTACACTCAAAATATTACCCGATGTTGGAGTCCCATTGGTGCTCTTCCTTCACATTTCCTCATTTAGAATTATACCAACAACATCGTCAAATTTTAATGTATTTGAGCCAGAAAACGAGTTACTTACTACCATAACCAAGCTATTCCAGCTTTCTGATAGAGAACTCAAAATTAAAAAATCCTAAATCTCATCATAAAAAACTACTTTAGAGAAGATAATTGACTCGTAATAGTATTAAAATCATTCAAGTGATTCGCAACAGAACTACCTTCAGCAATTTTCATGTTAAACAATTGTTTCATCGAAAATACCTTGTTCGATGTTGAGGGCTTTTCATAGGATTTATCCAACGTACTCATCAAATCAACAATTGTTGTTGCTTTGGATATATTAAACACTATTGTTGGGGATAAACACAACCAGATGGATCTCAACACTTTTCTATCAAAAATGTCCCAATCTTCATCTGCCATACTTGATGGTTTCTTTGCTTTACCATGTCACGGTCGCCACAAATCTTTCTAGTATAAAAAAATCTTCCATTTGCATTTTTCACAGTTGATAGTTGTGGCCATTGAACCTTTCAATCTTTAATTCATCAGACGACATTGCTCCCACTCAAATTTGAACCTCTTGTGCCCAAAAAATTGAACACCACAATGCTCTGATACCAATTGTTAATGTTTGAAAGAGTAGATTTAAAACAAACAGAATTTAAGCTGAGCAAAAATGGATACACACACACATAGAAAAACACACGACAACAAATTTATGTGGTTCACCGTAATGGCTACATCCACGGAAAAAGAAGAGTTTTCTCTATTTTATTCACTCTATTTTTCTCTCATACATTTACAACAACAATTCACATTGTGTTTATACATCATGAGTTCTTCAAGTCTTCAAGGGAAACAAAGAGACACAAAGAAGGCAAGAAAAAAGTTGGGAGTTGAATGGACAAAGAAGACCATTGGACTTCACTCCCCAACATTATTAACTAAGAAAAGTGATGATAAGAAACACATACTAATAGATTAAAAGATTTAAGTATTGAATCAATTATGGTCTTCTGGTTTGATCTCTGGAGTTGTCCATTTGCAAAAGCAAAGGAAAGTTTGAATCTCTGAAAGGAAAGTTTATATCTGCTTGATTTGAACTCTAATCGTTGATCATGAGGATTATGGTACATTTGATACAAGCAATGAAGCACATTGCTCAGATTTGTCCTTCACACCATGATCTACAGGCAAAGGTAAAGTCAAAGACATGATGATGAAACTCGCAGGTTCTCTACTTTCTAACCAAATTTATCTTCTCTTAAAGGTGTTCCAAACAATCGTCCTATGCAAAAATATTATAGTAACGATACTCCTGCAAAAAGTAGGTTTTAAATATTTGTGCAGGTAATCTAATTGTTGCGATAGTTTGATGGATTCGTCTACATTAAAAAGGCGGGTCCTGTTATTCACATGTTGGGAAATAAGGAAATGTGAAAAAAGAGGTTTACGGAGTTGCATTTGGACCGGGACCCGCCCCGGTCAGTTTTGAACTAGATGTAAGTGTATAGAACCATGTAATTCTAATGGCATATCAAGACAAATTGGGTGACGTACGCTGGATTTTATATAAGTTTGAATCTCTTAAAATTTCCGCAGTGGCTATCTAGCCCCAGAAATGCACCCAACATGGATGCATGGGGATGGATGTTCCATATGCCTCTTTGCCTTCCTCGATTCTCTCGCCAAAGTGCAAACTTGGACCCCGTGCAATCTTGTCTATAATTTCTTTGAGCCGTATTGTAGTGGGTGAAAAAGATGTAATATGAGAGGATAGCCTTTATTTAAAAAGATATTGATTATATTATATTATATTTTTTTATTAAATATATACTTTTTATTAAATTGAAATATATTCAATAAAAAATATTATTTGTTAATATGGAAGGAAAACATTTATTTAAAAAGATAAGATTATATTTTGTTTTTTTTTATTATTAAATATATATTATATTTATTTTATTTCTTCATATAGAACTTTCAATATTTAATTATAATTTTAAAATTATAAAATATTTATAATATTTATAATTTTAAGAATGTATTTTTATTAATATATTTTAATTGTATTACTATTTTTTAAAAATAATATTTAAATTAATGTTTTTTGTTTATTAATCATTGCAATAATACTAATATTGTAAACACTTGAATAAATATAATAATTTAATATTGATATCTTTTTAGATGGATGTATTTAAGATTTAATTATATTATGTTTTCCTTTTGATATTTTAAATATTTTAATTTTGATTTTGTAAAATAAAATGTATAAAAAAATATTCTACTTTATAAGGAGAATATAAATATATTCAATTTTATTAAATATTTGAAATAGATTAAAATTAAATAAATTAAAATAAATAAAAAGTAATATTTTTAAATTTATTTATTTAAATAATGTAAACACTTGAATAAATATAATAATTTAATATTGATATCTTTTTAGATGGATGTATTAAAGATAACTATATTATGTTTGCCTTTTGATATTTTAAATATTTTAATTTTGATTTTGTAAAATAAAATGTATAAAAAATATTCTAATTTATAAAGAGAATATAAATATATTCAATTTTATTAAATATTTGAAATAGATTAAAACTAAATAAATTAAAATAAATAATAATTAATAATTAAATTAAATTTCAATATTTTTAAATTACATTTTTGTCAAGGTTAAGGTTCAATTAGGGTTAAAGTTCAATTAGGTTGATGGTTCAATTATGGTTAAGGTTAGGTTTGGATTAGTGTGAGGGTTCTACGATTGGTTAGGGTTCAATTAGGATTAGAGTTCTAGGATGAATTAAGGTTAGGGTTCTTATATGTTTATAATTATTGTTGTGTTTAATTAGGATTAGAATTTCAATTTGCAAGGTTAGGGTTAGATTAGTATGAGGGTTCTAGGATGAATTAAGGTTAGGGTTTGTATAGTGAACATTATAATTACTATTACAATTCAATAAGGATTAGGGTTAGGTTTGACATTATGATTCATTTGGGGTTAGGGATGGGATTAGCCTTTAATTATGCTTATATTTTGGTTAGGGTTAGGGTTCATTTAGTAATAGATTAAATATATTATTATAATATTTTAAATATAATAATCTATAGGGAGTGGACCATGGTTAGAATTACTGTTAGGGTAGGATTAGGGTTAAAATAAAGTTTTAATCTAATTAGGGTTACATTCAATTTTAATATATTATGGGCTGCCCCAAAATATAGATTAATGGTTATAATCACTTTAAGTTTAACCCTAATATGAATATAATAATCTCTTTAAGTTTAACCCTAAAATGAATATAATAATCACAAGTATTATTTTTCAATATATGATTACAATTATGGATGCATTAAGAAGAGGATTGGAAGGATATAGATTGCACATGAAACCTCTTGAAAGGAAGGGAATTGGAAAGAGAATTAAAAAACCAAGGGTAGGAGAGCAAAGGAGTTAAAAGGAGCAGTAAATAGGATTAAATCACAAAAGAAATTAGATGGAAAAATAAAAAAAGAAAGTGTAGGTTTAAAAACTTAATTGAAAAAAATGGTACACTACCCTTTATAATTTAATGATATATTTTAATTAAACTAATATGTTTTCATTTATAACATGATATACTAATACATTATTATATTAGTGTGATTAAAACTTGATGTAAAAACACAGTTAAATCCAAAGCACTTTTACACTTGAGTTCAATGTTAAAAATAAAATATTATTAACTTTTAACATTTTGATTAATTAGATCAATTAAAGAAAATTTATAAATTTATTAAACATATCTTTGAATACATATGTTTTAGTATATTTAATGATCCATTTAAACACAAAATATATAATTAGGTCAAGATAGTTACCAACTTATTGTTCAAAACTAATTAATGTTAATTTTTTCTATTTTAAAATATGGTGATTACATATATTTTTGGTGGGTTAACAAGTATTCTCTTTAAAAATGTAAATAAAATTCACTTAATATGATAATTAGGTTATTTTATCACTCTTAGATGTATGTGCCATATCCTTAAATAGCTCTAAAGTAAAAAGAAAAATAACTCTTAAGTAAATTCAATTAATATGATAATTAGGTTATTTTATCCCTTTTAGATGTATGTGCATTTCTGGGGCTAGATAGCCGCTACCGAAAATTCCTGCTCTTTATGTTTCCATAATGGGCTACAACCTAGTAGACTGTATATATGAAGAACTGTCACTTCAAAGACAGGATAAAAGAGTGTTAAAATATACCCCTACACATGAATGAGGCCGCATTTGTTGGCTAATAATAGTAAAATTGCACGGTTGTGTTGTCCTCGACTCCACATTATTTGCAGCCACATTTTTAATGCTGAATTTATTAAATGATATGTGAAAACTGAGAAAACTTTAAACAGATAAGATTGTTTTGTTTGTCTTGCATCCATTTGTGAGCATTGGATATTGTTGATGACAAAAAAGGAGGTTGTCCATCTTATATAGAAATGGCAAAGGAAAACTGACAAAACTTTGAATGGGTGAGATTGTTTTGTTCGTCTAGCATCCATTTTTCAGCATTGGATACTATTGATGACAAAAAGGAGGTCATCCATCTCATATAGAAATGGCGAACAAAAACTGACAAAACTTTGAATGGGTGAGATTATTTTGTTCATCTTGCATCCATTTTCAGCATTGGACACTGGTGATGACAAAAAGGAGGCCATCCATCTCATATAGAAATGGGGAACGAAAATTGACAAAACTTTGAACAGGGGAGATTATTCTATTCATCTTGCATCCATTTTAAAGCATTGGACACTATTGATGATAAAAAGGAGGTCATCCATTTCATATAGAAAAAGCCTTCAGTGTAATTACTCAACTACAAGCTATAGTATCATATTGGTGATGAGCATGTAAATATCTCTTGTTTGACTCAACATACAATATGAGATCTTGTCAATTGCCATATTCACAATCTTATCTACATTCAAATATATAATAATTGTCCCCCAAAAAATTAACAGGTGAATTCGGCCAAGAGGGCTATACATGTAAATATAAAATTCAAAAGAAAAAATAAGATTTCAACTAGTTGCTCCAATGGAAAGGCCATATTTTCTTCAAATGTATATTAGAAATCTTGCCCAAAAGCCACATTGCCTCTTTTTGGCCAACATACGCACCATTGTATCCATTTTCCCAAACTAATTTGGAGTTGTTATCAATGAAGCTAGTTTGTTATCTAAATATCCCTCTTTTGACTCAAGTGCAATCAATTCTATAATTGTTCAACTACAAGCTATAGTACCATATTGGTGATGAGCAAGTAAATATCCCCCTTCTGACTCAAGTGCAATTAATTCTATAATTACTCGACTACAAGCTATAGTACGATATTGGTGATGAGCAGGTAAATATCCCCCTTTTGGCTCAAGTGCAATCAATTCTATAATTACTCAACTTCAAGCTATAGTACCATATTGGTGATGAGCAGGTAAATATCCCCCTTTTGGTTCAAGTGCAATCAATTATATGATTACTCAACTACAAGCTATAGTACCATAATGGTGGTAAATATCCCTCTTTTGTCTCATGCAATCAATTCTATGATTACTCAACTACAAGCTACAGTATCATATTGGTGATGAGCAGGTAAATATCCCCCTTTTGGCTCAAGTGCAATCAATTCTATGATCACTCAACTACAAGCTACAATACCATATTGGTGATGAGCAAGTAAATATCCCCGTTTTGGCTCATGTGCAATCAATTCTATGATTACTCAACTACAAGCTAGGGTGCCATATTGGTGATGAGCAAGTAAATATCCCTCTTTCAATTCTATGATTAGTCAACTACAAGCAACAGTATCATATTGGTGATGAGAAAGTAAATATCCCCCTTTTGGCTCAAGTGCAATCAATTGTATGATTACTCAACTAAAAACTACGGTACCATATAGGTGATGAGCAAGTAAATGTCCCTCATTCAATTATATGATTAGTCAACTACAAGCTATAGTATCATATTGGTGATGAGAAAGTAAATATCCCCCTTTTGGCTCAAGTGCAATCAATTGTATGATTAGTCAACTACAAGCTATAGTACCATAGTGGTGGTAAATATCCCTCTTTTGTCTCATGCAATCAATTCTATGATTACTCAACTACAAGCTACAATATCATATTGGTGATGAGTAGGTAAATATCCCCCTTTTGGCTCAAGTGCAATCAATTCTATGATCATTCAACTACAAGCTACAGTACCATATTGGTGATGAGCAAGTAAATATCCCCCTTTTGGCTCATGTGTAATCAATTCTCTGATTACTCAACTACAAGCTAGGGTGCCATATTGGTGATGAGCAAGTAAATATCCCTCTTTCAATTCTATGATTAGTCAACTACAAGCTACAATATCATATTGGTGATGAGAAAGTCTTTGGCTCAAGTGCAATCAATTGTATGATTACTCAACTACAAACTACGATACCATATAGGTGATGAGCAAGTAAATATCCCTCTTTCAATTCTATGATTAGCCAACTACAAGCTACAATATCATATTGGTGATGAGAAAGTAAATATCCCCCTTTTGGCTCAAGTGCAATCAATTGTATGATTACTCAACTACAAGCTATAGTACCATATTGATGATGAGCAAGTAAATACTTCCTTTTGGTTCAAGTGCAAATCAATTTTACAATTACTCAACTGCAAGCTATAATATCATATTGGTGATGAGCAAGTTGATTATAAATCCGACATGAAACCTATATGATTAATGTAAAAGAATAAGATAAATACCTCCTTTTGATTCAAGTGCAAATTAATTCTATAATTACTCAACTCCAAGCTATAATACCATATTTTTTATGAACAAATTGATTATAAATGAGACATGAAACTTATATAATTAATATAAAAGAATCATATATGTCAAAAAGAAAACATGAAAACTATATGATTAATGTAAAAAGATGAGATATTATGATATTGCTATCAGGATTCAACCGTGTAGTTTCGAGTCAAACTCATTGACCCATGTTTCATGAGTAGTGGTTCAACAAGAACCCATCTCTCATGATATCGAATGGTCCACTTAGCACTCATTGCATCTAGGTGATGCTCACAGTGAAACTAGGTCGTCGGGGAGTCACCCATCCCGATCTTTACTCGACTCAAAGCTTAACCCGAGGGAGTTTTCTCAAGGTTAAAGCGGCAATTGTTACCGATGCAGAGCGCCCGACCAAGTGTTGTGCCTTATGAACCATTCATAATAGAGCCCTTTAGCTCATCAATTGATAAGTAGGAGGTATTTTTCCACAGCGTGTCAAATTATGATATTGCTATCAGGATTCAACCGTGTAGTTTCGAGTCAAACTCATTGACCCATGTTTCATGAGTAGTGGTTCAACAGAACCCATCT
>VDFB02193867.1:29335699-29420653 GCA_007258455.2 Sequoia sempervirens
GACACGCTGTGGAAAAATACCTCCTACTTATCAATTGATGAGCTAAAGGGGCTCTATTATGAATGGTTCATAAGGCACAACACTCGCTGAAGGTTTTGCAAATTGGGTAACAACTCAAGCGGGCTTAACTAAGGAGAAAACTCCCTAGTTAAGTGTGCTTGAGCTGGAGCAGTACTAGGATGGGTGACCTCCCAGGACAGACCGGTGCTTCACCTCTATGAGCATCACCTAGATGCAATGAGTGCTAAGTGGACCATTCGATATCATGAGAGATGGGTTCTTGTTGATATCATAATTTGACATGCTGTGGAAAAATACCTCCTACTTATCAAGATGAAATATCCCAAAACGAAGGATAAAAAGATCAAATGTTGTGCTGTCCGAGTCAGCCTTGAGAGAGTAATGATCTAGTACATGGGATGCCAGCCAATATCTCTCATCATCACACTCGGAATAGTGTCTATTAGCATTGCTGCAGTCTTTGGGTTTATTCAAAGACACCACGTTTGCTCCAGCTTGAAAATTTTAAATCTTATATGAAATAATTTTTAATCTATGTGGGATAACTCCTGTGAATCCTGTAAATTTTAAGCTCTTAAAGGAAAACCCCGGACTTTGTCGTCTGGAACACTTTCTTTCCTCATTGCGTGTATTTTTTAAGGGTTTGAACATTGAGGTTTAAGAAATGTGAGGGATAAAACCGATAATTTGCAAATCTTTGGGGCTGGTTTGCAATATGGGCTACCGGTTCAGCGATCCGTGCAGCGGCAGGGCTTATTCACGTGCTCAGCGTCCATGGCGGGGTTTCTGCTGGCAAAGGTTTATGAGTCTGTTGTGGAGAATTGGGAGCCTGGAAACCGAACTTGCTTTGAAGAGAAATGCCCGAGTGTAACTTCGTCTGCTTCTTTCAGAATATTTAATTATGGGAATTTTGATCGCTTTCCACAACTCTAATTGCCCCTGCACAGTATTTGCCTAAGGTATTTACGGGTTAAGAGATATTCTCAACTCTAGTGTGGGGTTATTTCAGATTTTTGTTATTTTTGTATATATTTGAATTTTGTTTTTAAGAAGCTCTTAACTTTATTAATTGTGGGAAAATGAGTCACATCTATAAAAATACTGGTCCGGTTATCAAGAGGGTTGGTAGTTCAATAGTAGAGCATCCCAATAACAAATGGAAGGTTCTAGGTTTGACTCCAAGCTGGTCCATGAAAAGCTTAACATGTTATATGTTGGAAACCAACAATATATTGTAGTTCTAGCTTTGTTTGTTTTTATGCTATCTTGGCTTTGTATTGACTCGCCTTTGGTAACCAATTCAAGAAAATACAAGTGAGGTTTTCCCTTGTTAAATATTGCTCAAGTCAATTGTATGATGTCCCCTACATGCTCTTTGTGCTCCAATATCTCTAAGAGATCTAGAAATTTTTAAGTATACAACTATGGGGCTTTTTTTCCTTAGGTTCTACGAGTTGTTGGAGTTTGGACCTTTAAATATTTCCTTACTAATATGTCATCCCCACCATCTCCACTTCCCCTTATCTATTGGGCTATCAAGCTTCATCCCCACAACATATCCTTTCACCCAATTTTGAAGATTTGGTCCAAACCCTTGAAAATTTGGTTGTATAGATTATGTCAAATTGTCAAACTTCTTATGGTTGTCATGCTAGTTGACCAGGTTTTTTTTAAAGGATGCCTTAGATTTTTTTGTTGCTCGACTATCAAACTTGTTCCTCCATTTTTATCGTTCCTATCAGACCCTCGATCTTCAACCCCTGATAGTTTATTGAAGTTAAGTCTCTTTTATCAAGCTATTTGGTCATCCCATCATCTAACCCCCCTTCCAACTACAATAACCTGATCATTTGTAGTCAAAATATTTCTAAATCTCCATTGTTCCCTTGCAACTTTGAATTCCACCCATTTTCCTTAAATCCTTTAAGCATTGAGCCTTCAAAATTTTCCATCTCTGAATACCACTTCCTCGCCTTCCTAATCCTCTTCTATTCAAAAAATTGCCTATATTTTGGAGTTTCAAACTTCGTCCTACATGCATATCCTCCCATCCAACTCTAATCCCCTAATGTTGATGTTATGATGACACAATCCTTCCATTAGATTTGTGAGTTGGTCCATCCTTGCTAGTGTCATCTTTGTATGATGTGATATCATCCATTTTGCAGAATTCCCTAATAAGTCACACTTGTTGTTGTCGCCTTCTTGCACTCAAAGAATTCCTAAGTCTTAAAACCAAGTTATCAGGCCATCTATTTCCTCAAGACCCATTCCATCTTTCCTCAAACTCTAACTCCTATTGAAGATTATTTTTTCAAAGTCTATCAGAGTCAAACTTTAGGACAACCTTTAATTCGATGCTCAATTCATTCAACCCTAAAATCTCGTAACTTCACCACTTTTTTATAAGAACCTTTCAAAGTCAAACTTTTGACCATTTCCTATCTCAATACTTGTTATAAGGTCATCCTGATACCATGATTCTAACATCTCAAAATATTTTTCCTTGTTAGGGTTCCCCCTTCAGCCTTCCCCCTTCCCACATCCCATTTTGGCATGACTTCCTTATCAACTCCAAATTCTAGCATTCCAACCACGAGTTCTTAGCATCAGTTACTCCCAAACTTCAAAGTTTGACAATCTCACCTATTTTTTTCCAAATTCCTACCAACTTACTAGAACAACCTGAAAAGCCACATGATTGTCGAAAAAGGACTTGACATGCCAAAGAATGTACTAACAATTAACAAAGTCATATTTTCACTATCTACGATGATTTGAGTGTAATTTTGATGAGTAATTTAAGAAATTTTTGTTAGCAAATGGTTGAAAGTGATTAGGGTTTCATTTATGGTCTAATTTGGCCTTACACCTGCCAAAGAATGCCCAAAATCATTCTTTATGCCCTAAAAAACATGGATTTGACTACAAGAGACACCATGGCCATGTTGAAGTTATTGCAAATGAATTTTTCTTGTACGAACTGATCCTTCATGCTTTTTGGGATAATTTTGTAGCATGTTTCACAAATTTTATCCATCTTTATATGCAAAAAATTTGACACCAATTGGCGAGTGATTAAACTACAAATGCACAGTTTTGTTGGATTGAAGACTAAAGAGGAGAAAGAAGGATTGTATGTAATCTTTGTTTCATGAAGATAATACAAGCATAGACATCTCTTCTTGTACAGGAGTGTTTTCCTGAAAGGGTTTCTCCACATAAACACTGTGTTATGTTTTTTTTTTCTTATGTTTCATGGTTTCTTATTGTTTTTTATTTGTGTCAAGTTGTTTTTGCTCTCTTATAGTGATGATAAAATAATTGTATTGCTTTTTTTAATGTTCACATAAGGTTTTTTTTAAGCATGTTAAAGTGGTTGATCTTAGCATCATAAGGTAGTCGAATCTTTCATGGTATTTCAATAATTAAGAAAACTTATTTTAGATTTGTATTTGATTTAGATTTCCATATGCAGTGGTTTCCTTCATTATCCAATGCCATCTAAAGTGGTGGAATATATTAAAGGATGGGAGCAAGTAGACAAACTGCCCATATAATAGGTTATTTTTTGGCAACCTAGAAAGGATCTCAAGAAATGAGACCCCCTCCTTCCCCAACCATTCCTAAATTTGTGGTAAAGAGCCATCCATTTTTGGTCACACATATTGAGAAGAGATTGATTCACGTAAGAGAACAAAGGGATTGTTGCAAAAGGAATTTCAAAATAAATCCTAAAAGATTGGTGACCAACATTAATGTAAGAGGATAACACACATACCCACTTTTCCATACAACTACTCTCAACAAAATAAAATGCATTGGAAATGCAACAAATTAGATTTTAAAATCTGCAACATGAACACTAGTTTGTTCAGTCAAAACCACTTGCAACAACAATAAAATCTTCTCCAAATTGATTTTACCAATATTGCAGCCTCTTGGGATGATAAAATTAGTCTCAAAAATGATATTCAAACCAATAATCAACCTTCGCCAATCTGATTTATACATCATAAAATAGGATTGATCTAAACACCCAATTTATGCAAGCAAAATCATAGAAATTCTCATTAAAATTTAAAACAACATTACAAAACAATAGGCCAAGCCTATTGGCTCCTCATTACAAAATCCCAATATGATTTAGGTCTGATCTTAGACCTACAATGATGGTGTAGTACATCAACATATGGCTTCCACAAGCCTTCCTCAAACTCTCCTATCTTCATCTCCCCAAAACCTCATCTTGTAGCTTCAAAATCAATCTTCCACTAAATCAATCTTGAAACATGGTCTCAAAGGACCTCTTTGCCGATGTCTTCACCTTCTTACACCTGAAACAAAAATGCTACCAAAACATAGTCTTCAAATCTAAAAACTATTTTGCACAACATGAAATCAAATTTAATTTCATTTGGGATCGTTTCCCTCCCAAATGGCACGACATAGCCTCCATTTTCCCTCCAAATTGGCTTTGAAATTCATGAAAAGACAAAGAGAAAGTGCTCTTACAATGTTATGACAATTTGCTCAAAATAGAAGATTCTTGCCATACCACTATCTCCACAATGTGCCTTTCAAATTCAAATATTTTTTATCTCCCAATTTGAGTGCCCAAATTTGAAGAATTTTTTTTTTTTCATAAATAATTTATTGCATCCACATATGCCTCCCATTTCCAACACCCAAGTTTGGGTAGGTGAAGGGTCACTAGGAGGTGCCCACTGAAATGACATGAAATTCACCAAAAAGCTCATGAAAACTTGTAAACTCATTTTGCAAGATAAATGACATTATTTCAATTATTCCAAACATTATTCCACTCAAAATATTAATCTACTAAACAAAAAAGTAAAATATTTCTTTTGGTTGATGAGGATAGCCTGTCAACCTTGGATGCTCCTACATCAAACATAAGAGGTACCCATGCAAATTGTTCATAATTCAACGTTATTCACTCACCTTATTGGCAAGAAATGGTGAGTAAAATGAATAAGGATCCAAAAAAGTGTCAAGTTATGAGAAGGTATGTAGCACCTTATTAGCAAAGAAGGTAAAACTTGTAGAAGATTCATTAAAGCCATTAGGGATTTGTGGGATGATATAAGGATGTTAAAAAACATCCCTTAATCAATGCGATTGTTGTGTGCCCTAAAGAGGTATTGTTTTTAAAGCCATGGATTATGAGGGGTAGATAAATGATGTATGGTCTATTGCTAACATATTTGCAGGGTCCATTGAGGAAGTGATTCTTAGTAACATTGTTCAAGTCATGATAGATAACACAAATTATAGAGTGGTTGGAACATTGGTTGAGGCAAGCGGAACCTTCATTAAAATAATAAACCTCTTGCTTTAACACAAGGGTGCTCTATGTACAAATGGGCCTTGAAAGGAATTGAAATTTTTTGTATCATAGAAAATTACAAACTTAAAGATTGGGCTTCCTTGTAAAAAGAGTTTAACATTCCAAATAATCAAAAAAGAACTTTCTCTGTTATTAAGAAATCATTTTTCAAATTCAAGTTTCTTATTGTGCTTAATTTTAATATTGAAATACTGAGTAATATAAATTGGGTTGATGGCTCAATTCTGGAGAAAATTACCTCCAAGAAAATATATGGTTTGTTGATAGACATGATAGAGACCTTGAACCATATACGTGATAGTTGGAGCCTTAAAGTGTCTAATAATGACTTATCTCATGTTTTGAGTTGTGTGTGGTCCTCTACTTGTGAGCCCAAAAATATTTATTTTATATGGTTATTTGTGCTTTAAAATCTTGTTATTTTTAACGGTGTCAAAATCACAACTTTCTTATTAATGTGTGAAATTTGTGTAATAAAGTTGAGACCTTTGAGCATTTATTTTATGATTTTTCATTTTATTTTAAGTTATGGTCTTTAATATTTGGTAACCAACTCAGTTGGGGTGCTAGGGAAGGCTTTAGCTAGGCTGATATCTTGTTTGGGAATGTTAAGAATGTCTATTGAGCTTAAAAAAATTGTCCCTTCTTACTTGTGAGGTTTTGTGGCATATTTAGAAAACAAGAAACAGTGATGTATTTCAAGGTAGAAGAAGGCACCTTGTTGACTCATTTTATGAGCTCATGATCTTTAATATTATGTTGTGCAGGTTTCACTTACTTGGAGATTCCAAAGAGTAGATTTTGGGTCCTCCTAAAAGGTCTTTCGCTAGTGTATAAGGAGATTGTTAATTTGCAATTCTTTCCTCATTGTAGAAATAATATTAATGATAATGAGCTACAGTTGTTGAAAGATTATATGAAAAGAAACAAAGTGTTGGCACTTGAAAAAGAGATGAAAGACTCATAATTTCACATAAGCTCCAAGGAACTAATCATTTATCAACCAATTGTCAAATATTTAAATGAAGAGGATGAAGTAGATCTTGTTATTGGCACCTTTGATTTGGATTATTATGAGAATGACAACCAAAAGTGTTGTTAGGAATATTTTTTTATATTATTGATGATGAATTTTTAAGATGACGACTTTGTAAATCCTTAGTATTTTAAGTTGTCTAGTGTGTTGTAACTAGTATTTTCATGAAGACATGACTGATCTTAGACGTTGATTGGTAATTAGGCACCTTATATTGTATCTTCTCTTTTGTTCTTTCGGTACTCAACTTCTAATATTAAAAAAAAAGGTTGAGACACATTATTCACATATTTTCGACACATTAAATTCTTCAATTTTGGGACTAGCAACACAAAGTGTCCAAAATATGTATCCAAAAATTTTCCCTTGTTCAATGTGATGGTAGTGTCCCCTAAAGGAGCAATATTTTTTAAAATCATGGATTGTGAGGGGTAGATAAGATATGCATAATATATAGATATATGTTTTTATATACATATATCTATACATACATATATGATATTTATATTCAATCTCATTTAATATTTTGAACATAGAAGAATGAAAAGTAAACAAGAGGTTTCATTTGTAAAAGAAAAATGAAGAAAAGAAACCAACAAAAACTTGCCTCTAGTCCAAATATTTTCCTCTAGAATCTCTTTGGTAACAAATGAGCTCTTGTGCAAGCATAGGAATAACAATCCAACTACTTTGGAACTTTCAATGATCAATCTTTAGCTATATTTTTGTAATGACAAGGAAGAATGAAAGTTCAACAAGTGTATTCGGTTGTGTCTAAGTTTATATTTAAAACCAAGTAAAATGAGCAATTTTGAGTGTTTCAAATGGTCTAGATGGTAATTTTAGGGTTAGGGCTCATATTTTTTTAGTCAACCTTTCAATCAAAAATAAATAAAAAGTTAAAAATTCATATTTTTTCAATTTTTTCTATATACAACTTACAAAACATACCCAAATTCACCTAGGTTTACTTTGTTGTAAACTCAGCCAAATCCAAGTCCATTTGGCAAAGCCCTAAATAGCCTCACAAAGGTTCCATCCTAGAACACAAACCAAGTTCAAACTAAAGCCAAATATAAGGGTTTTCCTAGACAAACCAATAATAGAGAGGTTATACAAACCATCTACAAGATCATGTGTTAGAGTGTTAGTGTGTAACATATAAAATGAAAAATGGCTTAACATTGCTATGCTATTTGTGTAATTAATTTTATTTTTGATGCAAGGCATAGGATTGGTTATTCCTTTGCCTATTTTCCTCCCTCCATTTATGGCCACAAACATTATAGAAGAATTTATTGATTTTTTAAGCTAGTTTATCTCAATTTTTAAAAGATCGATATTCTTTACTATCCACTTACACTCATCTCAACTTTATATGAGACTTTAGAGTGGCATCTCTAAAATTTGTATTGGATAGTAACAAGACTCACCTAGACTTGACGAACCTTGAAGAAAACTATTTAAAACAAGGCCCAAAGACTTAGGGATTAGATAACCATGGGTTCTAGTTAGACTTGTCGAACTCATAAAATATTGTCTCATAAACTTGACCATGATAGTCAAGTGGAAAATTAGAAAAAAAATATATACTTGAAATGATCTTTAGTGCTTCAAAACAATATTCATTTCATTTGCAAGCACAAGCAAAGAGAAAAAAAAGCTAAAATATGAAGCCTTGAAGCAAAAACCAACAAACATATATTGGCATCAAACATAGTGAGGGGCCTAACTACTACTCTATAGTTTCAACATTCAACACTCACATCTTTTGAAGGGTGTGGAAGACTTCTTTTATTCTTTCAAGAAAAATCCAATTAAATCTCAAGTAATTGAATCACATTTATTTTGGTTTGTTGAGTCACATCATTTGCAAACTTTTCTGAAATACAAGTGTAGGACTCCGCGTAGAGCTAGTGATGTTGGGCCAAGTAATACAAGCTCCTATCTATAAGAGTTCATGACTTTGTTTTTTGTTTTTGATGTCATGGATATCATAATTTATGAGTTTTGTACACCTAAATCACTTGAAAATATTTATATATTTATAAATATTATTTATTCTAACTTATATTCACTTTTATACTCATTTGATTGATGTATGCATGTGTATGTGATCAAAGTATCTTCAAAATTATAATTTTATAATACATAGTAAAAACTTTAAATTTTTAATATATATATAGATTTTCTAATTTTTTAATCTTTGTCAAACTTTGAATTTTAAGTCCAAGTCCAAATTAAACATCAACTTCCCAAGTCTAACCCAAGTGTAAATCTTATAACTATGGTTATACTGCTTTAGGTTGTGATCTTCTGGACTTGTTTGCCGACCAGAAAAAATTCTTTGTTCATAACTTCCCAAAAAAATTGTCACATGGATAGGAGGACCTGAGCCTTAAAAATGAACCTATTTATTCATTTTATTTGTGTTTGTGGCTAGTATAGACATGCTTTAAGTATAGTATTAGTAGGAAAATGGTCCTATTTATTAATTTTCTTTATGCCCGTGGCTAGTAGAGTCATGCTTATTGATTGTGTTCCATGCTTCATGCTATCTTGTTTTAAGTTATTAATTTAAAACCGCCTACTTCTTGCATTTTCAGTCGTTATCATCTTCTGTTATTTTCTTTATAATTTTATATTTCTGCAATAAGTAAAAAAGCTATGTTTTTGGGATCTTTTATTAAAGGTTTTTGAAGTTCAAAAAATATCTTATCTCATGTTCTTATGTGGCTGTTTAAGTACATTTTCTACTTAAATTTCAATAGTTTGAATCTTTCAGTGGAGTAGCTATTGTTTAGGAATTGAAAATAGAATGTGGAAAAAAAGAGATGCTATAAGCAAACTCCATATGGACAAAAATGTCACATAGTTCCTAGTCCACAAATAATTCCTTAAAAAGTTGAACAATGACTACTAGCCAAAATAAACTAAGCAACAAATCCTACCCTAAATTAAAATAAATCTTGATGGAATAACAATCTTGTTTTCTCAGACATATTTAAGTCTTTTGTTATGAACGAAAAATAATGAAGAATGTGGCATGATACTTTCCATTGTTCCCATGAATGACTGCTACTAAACCGGTTGTGGCGGCCAGGATTGTGATGTGCTTTCAGTACTGATATAGAAAGGAAAAAACGCCCTTTATACTTTTCTTGTAAGTCAAATATTTGTAAGTTTTGATTAAAAAAACTAAAAATTAGAACTTGGAAAAAGAAAAAGAAGCACCAAATTGTGTTTATATCAATATTGGAAACGTTGAAAAAAAAAAAGAAAGAAAGAAAAAGAAAGTGTGGAAGCATTTAATTACTTGAGATTTCATCGTTGTGCATTTATGGTAAATTATTTCAATGAGCTGTTTTTTCAATCTTTAGTTATAGGGTTTAGAATGAAAGAATGGATATTTAGCCATGTCTACTAAAATTAGAAAAGGTGTCTGATGAATGTTAGAAAATCTCACTTCAACTTATACTGTAGATTTATGATAGCATTCTTGCATCCTACAGATTTGAGGTATCCGGATTATTTCATATCTGCCAACCTATTCTAACTTGATCGGGTTTCTTTTCACAGATACTGAGCACTGGACTGGGGCCATTAGAAGCATTGCATCTCAAAAGGTTCTTTGCCAGATTTTGACAAAGACACAACAACTGTAAGGCTCCCTCCTTTTGAGTTCAAGGTTCTAAATCTTGGCTGAACATTTTCCAGATGGATTACCAAAAAAGCAAGTTTTGATATTCAAATTGTAAGAATTATGAATTCTCAATTAGAAAAAATGATTTTTGTTTCAATGTTTCTGGATTCGATCGTGTTAGTATTTTTCCATCAACGTTTCAGATCACACTCCGTCAACAGGATGAAGTAGAGAACATAAGAAGAAAAATGAATAGCTGCAGATCGAGAATTACAAAAATAATTTTAACCACATTTCACAATAAATGTATCGAGTCTCTATTCTTGATTTGTGTTTCAAGAACTGTACTTGTGCATCACTGCTACCATCTTTGAAGTGAACCAAAGCAAATGTTGGCTTCTGGAATAGCAAAAACTATATATTGCCTACATGTATTCTAGACAATTTTTGGCTGATTATTTCTCTATTGATTTGGAGGTATGTTGAGTTGAAGGAAAGATGAGATCAATTTTTTGAGTTTTGATTTTTATTATGACTAAGTTTTCATTTATATTATGATTAAGTTTTGATTTCTATTATGATTAAGTACAGATTTATATTATAGATTGTTTGCAGGCATTGGATCATCTTTTGTTTTCAGACATTCTTCATCGGTATTGGAGCTTCTTCATTGTGAAAGAGATATTTTGTCTCTCTTCTTCCTTCTTATAGAGGGTTATTGATTGTATATATATGATGGATGTCATCCTTGGGGTATCATTGAGTCTTCCATCCTTCATCGTTTTTATCTCTCTTTTGAAAAAGAGTTTTATTCCACTGATCGTTTTCTCCAAGTTTTCTCTTTTTTTAACCTGAAATCAAATGGTAGGGAATTAGCACCTAGCTTTTTAACTCCAATCATTCTAGTGCAATTCTATGGCCTTTGTAATGCAGGTGCAGTTTTCAAATAGACCTACGAGGCACTCACAACTACAATAAACACCAGTATGCTTTGATTATTTTGATGGTTTTCTGAGTGCTGATTTAGAGTGCCAAGTTTGGCACCGTCTGAGATGATGCTGCCTAAGGAAGATGAATCCGGTTTTACACTGGCATTTGCAATTACTTAATTGTTTGATCGTTAGGCATACTTTTAGTGTATGCAACAGCGTTTATAGTATTACAGACTGCATCCTTTAAGGCATTGTCTTACAATTCTTGTTCCATCTGTATGCTTGTCTTCAACACTTGGATTCATTTCATAACATAAATACCTTTATGTCATAGTTAAAACCTGTAACTGCCATCAAGGGAGCAAGGATATAAACTATAGTTGTGTGCAATGAAATTGTGATATTAGTTAACAATCAAATTGAACAAATACAACAACATGCAAACACTCAATTTAGGCCATTACAAGATCAAATAAAACATTAAATATTGCAAAACAAATTATGTTAGATCCCCTAGTTGCACTTTGCAAAATAAATTATGTTAAATCCCCTAGTTGCACTCAAAGTGGTTATGCCCAAATAGTTTATGATGTGTGCTCATAATTCAACAGCATAACATTGCATTCATAGGTTGTTAAATAGCTTGGGTTGGGTTCCAATTTATAAAAATTGGAAGGATCAAATGGAGGGTGGAGATCAATTTGAGAGATCAAAGGCTCATAATGATTGAGAACTCTCAAGCGAGAAGGGTTTGACAAGTGGTGTAAGGAGGTGGTGGCTTCAAGATTATAGAAGAATCAAGTGGTAGGATTTGACATAGGAATTAGTGGAAGGGGTAGGATTTGATGGGTACTACCAAGTACCTTAAGAGGATCTTCAAAAATATAGCTTTTGTCATAAGCCATATCTTGGGAGTACATGGGGAATTTTAAATTGTCTTTTATGAAAAAGACTTCAATTGTCCCATGCCTCTAAGTACCATTGGTGAACTAAAAATTGAGGAATGTAAGGTTGACCCATGCTTTGGAGTACCACTTATGGGTACTTGATATGACAAGTGAATATTATGGGAGTTTGGGTTGGTCAAATTCAAGCTTAATGATTGATTATCTCATGTACAAGTGATTAAGAGGTGATTAGGAGATAATGGAGGTTTAAGGGTAGGTTATGGAAAGTGTGTAAAAAAAATTTAGGAGGAAAATTAGGTTGGGTAAATAATTAAGGGATAGACCATGGGAAAGTGGTTTCTAGATGAAAAGAAAGATAGTGGGATTGTCAAGAAATATTAATTAAATAATTAGAATAAGTCAAAAATGAGGAGAAACGAGATAAATTGATCAAGTGTGAATGATCAATCTTAAGCGTCTAGAATAGTTTTGACAAGGTTTGTGATGACATCAGGCTTGGAACTATTCATGGAACATCTTCTCACCTCTCCACCTATGGTAATGTTGTAATATGCAAGATATGTAAACGTCAATAGTGGTAGTGACATTTTATTTGTTGAATGTCCTTTACAAAATAAATGTTGGAAAGTTTTTTAATTGTAAATGTCTCTAGTATATTCTCTAATTTCTTGACTTCGTGTTCAACCATTTGAATTTTAGTTGAATGTATGGAAAATGTTGCAATTTGGATGCCTCGATAACCTCCTTTTTCTTCCTCTCACCCTTTGGAGTAATGTATTATCATCATTTCTCCACATCACAAAACGTTGAGTTTAGTGCAAAAGAAGCCCCACAAGGATATCCTATTTAATTTGGTATTAGATAAAGGGATAAAAATGTTTCCTTTGCGAATTTAGAGACTTATATGTTAATCTAACAATTTGCATAATTTTTTTAGAATTTAATTTATTTATTTTTGGTCGGTAAAATATATATTTTATTATTATATTATAATGTGAAAATATAAAAAATATGAAATGTCTATTCTTGAGTGGCTGAAATCCAACCCAGCCTAGAAATTTATAGTCACCCACTGAGTGCATAAATGCACTAACCAAAACAAAATTCACCACTTGCACCACCCGATACACCCACAAAGAAAAAATTGCAAAATTGATAGCAATTTCATGACCGCATACAACCAATAGTCGAACCAGCAAGAAGAGCAAAGAAAAAAAAAAAAGGCACCAAACTACCCCACATCATACCCTGCGACCATGTCCTCGACCAGAGCCACGCCCACGAACCTTGCCTCTACCATGCGCTTCACCACGACCCCTCCCACGCAACCCACCATGGCCAAGAGCCCTCCTCTACACCTCCATGTCCAACCACGCACCAACCAGCTTGAAGCGAAATAGTTTTGGATTCATTTGTTCCTTGGGAATCCCAACTACAATCTTCAATTCCCAATCATGCACAAAGTCCATAATGAAAGCCTAGTATTTTTTGGCATTTTCCTTCCTTTCCAATGTATTGCCAAGGGCTCTGTGTAGAAGAAAAGGGTGCCATTGGTGAGGCACACCCGAAAGGCCAATCCAATCACCATCAATGACGACAAAGCCTTGCCTTGGCATTGTACAAGCTAAAATCTCCTCCAAATCAACTTGCCATTTTGTTTTGACACATCATTCCATCACCCTTTGAACCTCCTCATGTGAGCTGAAATGGAGGCCCCATGCACAAAACAAGGAAGAGATGTTTGTATTTGTGCGATGACGAAATTTGGAAACCAAAAAATCAATTCCCAAGAGAGCCTGGACCAAACTAAGGAAGAACAAGTCACTTGTGACGAAAAAATTCTTCAATCTTTCATCCATGATAGGTCCCCAAAAAGCCATCTATTGTTTCAAGGCGTTGAGAGAAAAATTTGCTTCCATTCTCCTGTAGACACCAACCTTTGGCATGCTCCAGTGAAAGTCTGCAAAAACATAATGGATGAAAACATCAAAAATGGGAAGGAGTAAATATGCCTCGATCACTCCTAGGATTCAAAGCCCCTGTACCATCACAAAATGTGATGATGTCACTCCACCTCAATCGGCCGCATCATTAATGAGGCTAACATCAGTCACCACCTTTTGGCCCTCCTACCAAATCTCTACTATATTTGAACCAAAATGCTTAGCTACTCTCATTGCCATTTTAGATAGTTGATCTGCTAAGGTGTTACCTTCACAGTAGATCTGAGAAATTTTAAAATTTCAAAAAGTTGTCGAGCTTGGTTCAGATTATATTGACTATTTTGTCAAGTTCCCAGACTTCTGCTTTTCCATTGGCAATCACATTTACAATCACCTGTTAGTCCCCTTCCAAATGCAATCTTTCTACATGTAGCTTGTTTGCCAACTCCACTGCTAGGAGTGCAGCTTGCACCTTCACCTCATTATTTGTGTCATCCGCCAACTTCTTAGTCTCAATTGCTAAAATGTTACTGGTGTCATCTCGAGCCACGCACCCAACCCCCGAAGGTCTCGGATTACCCTTCGACGCTCCATCTAAATTTATTTTTATCCACCCCTGATTAAGTTTACACCACTGAACTGGAGCCCTTGCACGAACCGAGCGATGAACCCCCAAAGACCCATTAACGGGTTTTTAGAATTTAAAATTTATTTGTATATAATTGTTATAATTTATTATTGAAGAATTTTTACTTCTTGATATTTTTAACATTTTTTAATTTTTTTTACAATTCTACACAATATCTTGTTTAAAAAAGGTTATTAATTTATTTGTTGTTGAAAAGTTTGAGTTAGCCTATCTCCATAGCACACATATATTAGGGTGGCACCATAACTACCATCAAGAAAAAAATAGTAACATAGAAAACATACATATATATTTCAAATTGGTAGAGTGCCTCTAACATACTAGATAAACAATGATCATTAATTTGACGCCTTTTAATTAGTATGCCTGAACAAGATTAAGAAAAAATTGTAATTAGGTCAACCTATCCTTAATCATTATCACTCCTCCATAGTGATTGTAGGACAACCCCTCCTTAATAGTGATTTTTTATTGTGACAAGGCCAACCCAACTTATCCTTAATGAGTAGTTCAATTTACCTGTAATCCTTAGCTTCCACATCCTTTATTCATCATACTAAACTCGATTTATCAAAGCAATTATTCTCTTGCTCTATAAAACTAAAAGGAAAAAATGGCTAAATTGGTTAAGAATAATAAAAGGGACTTGATTTGTAAAATAGTAGAATTAAAATAATATTGCTCTCTTAAATGATATTGATAGACTTTTCTACATTATGATTGTATGGTGGATATAGAATCGAGATGCTATAGTGTTCACAAATTGGACATGTTTATGTACATTAAAATCACTCTTGTATGCTAGATTGGGTCTTTCATTGCTCATTTGGAAATACACTTTAGTATTTCCACCATAACAACCTTAGTTGACACCCAAGGAACTTTAGGTGCAACTTAAATCAATTATATTTCAGCATTACCTATTATTTGTATATAGGGAAAAAACATATTTGACTCATACGTCAAAGATTTATTTCATTGATTAATGAATCTTCAATTCTTTTACATTCCTAGTTTCTCAAAACCTAAATAAAATTATAGTTTTTGAGTAGATATGCATGTTTGTGTCATAAAGTTGTAGACAATGAATCAATTCTAAACATAAAGATAGTGAACCAATGTTAGTTCCAAATAAATATCATGTTTAGACGACCCCATTTAGAATAACAATATGTTGTACTTGCATAGATGGATAATCACAACTATTGCCTTTGTTAGAAGATGTTTTGAAATGTCTACCATTACATTGAGGTTTTAAGTTCAATTTTGGTTTTATAGTAGCATAGATCTCTTCATGTTAAGTGCATCTCCAAAACCTCAAGTTATAATTGTAAAGGTATTCATCTCATATTTAATTGGGATAGTTATTGTTTCCATATTAATTGCAAAATTTGAGCATACATTCAATAATCTTGTAAGAGAGGAGGACCACCACGTGCAAGGCCCCAGGTCACAAAGGGCCAAGATGCGGAAGGCTTCCCTAACTTACCTCAGCTTAATGGGGTGTTAGGATATGCGAGACAAGAATGATGAGGACTATAAGGTCCTTCAATCACTCTACAGACCCAAAATGCAAAATGGGGCTAGGCAAGCCAGTTTTTAGGTTCAACACTGCGCCTTAGGAAGCTCTCTGCCCGAGGAAAAAAGTGTGGTCCTTGGACAACAGCGCAGCGCACTGGTGTCTCTAAAGTGTGTTGGCATCCATACAACCAGACAACTATAGAGACAAGGTCAAACTTAAGAAAATAAGCTAACGGCCCAACTAACATTACTAAAGAGCCAAAATAATGTGATTAAGTAAATGAAATACTCTTTAATGTGATAAAGCAAAAATGCAAGAGTTAAGGTGTCAAGAAGGATCTCACAAAAAATCTCATTCGCCAGCTAGCTCCTTGAGAACATGTTCACCTACACACAAAGAGAAGGAGAATGTTGGGTGGTTGTATAGGGGCCTACCTCAGTCAGACCCTGCTTTGGTGTTTCCACCTCCATGGACAGCCAAGAAATTGAGTATGATAAAGAAAGTACTATAAAAGAGAACACCAAAAACACTACAAAACAATAAGTGTGCTTACTCAACCAAGTGATAGAGGAGAGGAAAGGGAAGCTTACTACCTCCACCAAGAGCACTCAATGTTGGTTGGGGGAGAAAATGAGAGTACTCGAGCCTCTACTGCAATGGTGTTGTCTCAAACTTGCTCTATCGAAGTGATGGAGTGATGTATTTGCTGCAATGGAGTGCTTGAAGTGCTTGAAGTGCTTGAAGTGAGTGCAAGAGTGTGAAAGTGAGCTTGTGAATGAGGTGAAGAAGTTCAACTGAATGCTTAGAGGATGAAATGCTTGTTGAAGGAGTGAATTTGAAGAGGAGATGAAAAATTTCCATATTTGGGTTGGTTGGCTGAAGAGGGCATTACAACTTGACTCCCAATGAGAAGTGTAACACCTCTACAGGTTCAACTATAGGAATCTGCTAGGGATGTAAGTGTGCCATGCAGAGTGTGCCATGCAGACATCTATGCATCATGCGGGCATCTCTTACAGAAATGCCTCCACCGACGTTGAAAACAGGCGCCAAGTGGGATGCAAGCAGTGGGCTTAGGTGTAATTAATCCTCTGAACTTGGTTTTCTAAGGTGGATAAAGGAAAAAAGGGAATTTGTGTAAAGGGTGAAAATTCACTCATACATTTTACCCCCACTTTAGCAAGCACGAGTACAGTTGATGAGTTCTCGGTAAAGTAGACCAAGGAAGGAGTAAGGTTAGAAATGTATACCTGAACCATCGAGGAAGCAAACCACAATCTGGAAAACTTGAAGGTGCAAGGCAAGTGAAGGACCTCATAGCTTCTCATAACTATGAAGTTGAAGAATGAAAGCGTCTTATAGGCCTGTGGACCTACAAGGAGGCAACCCCCAAGATCTCTCGCATGAAGGAAGCCCCGTGAAGCAAGCGCCTTATAGGCCTACAAACCTACAAGGAAGGTGTCCCCCAAAAACTCTAGCATGGAGGAAACCAAAAGGAAGTTCCCTATAGGATCTTAGGCTTGTAGGGAGGTATCCCCCAAGATCTCTTACATGGAGGAAACCCAAGAGAGCAGACTCCGCAGAGTCAGGAAGCGGTTGTGTAGGCAAGTAAGCGGACAGTCGCACGGATCATCGATAATTTGGAAGTTTTTCAAAGGGCTCCCTCGAGAACCCTTCAAAAGAAGAAGGGTCCACTCAAGGGACATGCTATTTGAAAAGCGAGGTCTAGCCAGGTTGCCCCCAAGCTAGATGTGAATGATTTCACTCAAGATAAGATCTTTCAAAGGGGGTCCCTTGGGAACCTGTCGTGAAGAAGGGGATCCAATCAAGGGACGCATAATTTGAAAGCAAATGTTTTCTTTCTCAAAGCGATCCATCATCAAGGGATCCTTTTGAAAGATGTTCACTTCATCAAGAAATTTGAAAGGAAGAATATTCCCCCATGTGAGGGGAAGGTCAAAGTTGTTCCCGCTTCGGAGGAAGGTTTTCAAGTCCTTTCTTTACGAACCCATGATGAAGGAAACATGTTCCAATAGGGTTTCAAGTTGAGAATGTGATTCTAAAGAAAATTTTGTGAAGATATTTGAGAAAATACTTGTTGGTAACGAATGCATTTTCTGGAGATCAAAATGTTGAAGGGAGGTGTTGTCACACATGAGAGGGACAACTCAAGCAAAGAAGAGAGAAAGAGAAAGAGAAATCAAAAGAGAAAAACACAAACAAATGGTACAGGGGGATCTGGTTTAGCGAGGTCAGATCTATCCATGCTTATATAAATAATAGGTAACCACAGTGCAAGGCGAAAGATCATCAATCCCCAACCAAATCAGGGAGAATGAACAGAAAACAAAGTAAAAATAAAAAATTGGGTCAACATGGAAGGGAAGCCTGAATTCCCCCAACACTTTTCATTATCCCCAATCTATTGAAAATCAAGCATAAACATGGAAGAATGATGATACAAATAGAAGAAGGTTTATGACACAAAAGCCATGTCTGTATCCAAGCACCAACATGGGTGATGAGGGTTATCTAGGCACACATAGCATGATCATGGGGTAACACATCACAAAACAAACACATAGACACAAAAGATCAATAAGAGGTCTCCTCCTAACACTAGTTGACCAAGAGGTCATTTGCTTCCCACTCTAGGTCATCGTAGGGGGAAGGAGGACAAGCCTGCAATGGTGGGATGTTAAGAGGAGGAGCATCTAGCCCTCCCGCAACAAGGCCCAAGGAAGAAGGTCCTGCAAGGTCTTCTTCACCGAGCTCTTGTGGAGCTAAGGTTAGCGACTTCGTGAAGATTGTTGACAAGGCTGAAACTTCATCCATAGAGTTAAACATGCACCCTACAGGAGTGCCATGTCTAACTTCATTGGATGGGGTATGTTGTGCCTGAGATTCGCCACTAGGCTTGCCGAATGACTCGAGAGCGATGACAAATTCAAGGGAAACTGGGACTAGTTGTATTACCAAGACAGAACAAGTCAACGTGGGACAACCTTGCAGAGAGGGTGGGCTCCTCTTATGTCCTTCGCTGCTAGAAGGACCACACCCCACCTTTTGCTTCATTGGAGGAGATTAACTCCCCATAGATGAGGCTAGAGGTGCAGAGGAAGAGGAGGAAAGAACTATAGCAGACACAACCGAGGTATTAATCATGTCCGTTTGTTTCAGGAAAGCCTAGATATATGGAATGGACATCAACAAAGGTGGCTCCACCAAAGGAGTGATGAACACCTGCACCCCCTTGAGGTTAGGTGTGTTTGCACTCATAGTGGAAGTTGGGAGCAACATAGAACTAGACTAAAGAGAAGTGGAAGGAAGGGGAGAGGGAGACACTACAAGAGGCCCTGAAGTAGGGGTGGTCATCTCTTCCTCCTTCCTTTGTGGGGTGGCCTACTCAACCAAGAGAGCCTTTCGCCAACGCTTGCGCTCATGAACAAGGTGGTTTCTATGACTCTTTGAGCTGGAGGCTGGAGGCTGCAAAGGAACAGAAGGCTCCTGCTCAACCATGGGAACGTCCACTACATTCGTTTCTGACGGAGGAACATATTCCTAAACGGGAGTAGGAGGAATAGGTTGAGGAGCAGCAGGGGGAGTCGGCTCAAGAGCCTCGATAGCGAGCCTCTTCCCGTTCACTACTTTGGAGGTAGGAGTGGTAGGAGGCCACGAAGGTCAAGACAAAGAAGACTCTCCTTAGGAGACCTTCCTATTATACCAAATGGGTCTAGTCTCCGTCGGTAGAACAAGAAGTTTCAATGCAGGACGCTTAGGCTTTCACCAAGAAGGCACCATAGGATTCTCCTACAAATGAGGAGCAGAATTTGATGGTACCATAGTAGAGTGAGAAAAAGCGTCATACTGACCAACAAAAGAGGAAGAAGGAGGATCTCAGGACCACTTCTCTTCTTCCTTCCTTTGTGCCTTAGCAGCATCGCTATCAGCTTTTAAACAAGCCCTATGTGAAACAACATAAGGCAAGGGAGGGTATCTCACTTTCGGCCTTCGACGTCTTTTTTTATAGTTCTGATATGTTTGATACACGAGGTTTGTCCTAGGTGGAAGGGTACCAAGGATCACATGCCAAGAGTAGTCCAAGTAGTAGCTACCACGCATAACCGGTGGTTTATAACTAGTGTCATGGTTTACATGTACGAAACCCTCATGGATAAATTTTAAACATTTATGCACAACTGAGGATACCGTGTTCATTGTCACCAGCCAAGGGATACCCAACTTCACCCTAAAGAGCTCAGACCCAAGGATAATGTCAAATAGGAGTTTCACAAATTTAGGTCCAACTGAGATTGATAGGACAATACTACCTAAAGGGGGCACAAAAATCCCATCATGGGTGTGGATGGTGCTCATAGGTGCATCATACCCATCTTTATGTAAGCAGTCAATCAACATAATCTCCTCAGTTATTATGTTTACTTGTGACATCGGATCAAGAAGAACACTCACTATGATGTTTCCATTGATCCGCGCAGGGATATAAAGAGGAGATGGTTCCCTGTTAAAACCCATTGGCAAGTCATGTGATGTAAAGTTTATACTCATACCATTGTCCACAGGCTGTACAAAGGGGATAGGTTGATGCAGGAAGGAGGCCATTATGCACACTAGGTGATGCTTCCACAGAGTCCCTAAAGGTTAAAGGATAAGACTAACCCAATTAAGGTTTCGCTATGTAACACCTTCGAAACCTTCCAACTACGCCAACTAGGGGTCATAGGTTGGGTTGTAAGGCAACAGCCTCACAACACTCACACCTACAACACTCCTAGAGTACGAGGAAAGGAATTTTCAGTATCAAAAAAATAGAACCAAAATGGTTCGCCTCGAGTTCATCAAAAATGTAAGAAAGGGAGACCAACATGTGCAAGGCCCCAAGTCACGAAGGGCCAAGATGCGAAAGGCTTCCCTAACTTACATCAGCTTAACGGGGTGTTAGGATATGTGAGACGAGAATGATGAGGACTATAAGGTCCCTCAATCACTCTATAGACCCAAAATGCAAAATGGGGCTAGGCGAGCTGATTTTCAGGTTCAACACTGCGCCTTAGGAAGCTCTCTGCTTGAGGACGAAAGTGCGGTCCTTGGACGACAGTGTGGCACGCTGGCATCTCTAAAGTGTGTCGGCATCCGTATAGCCAAACAACTATAGAGACAAGGTCAAACCTAAGAAAACAAGCTAACGGCCCAGCTAATTGTTACTAAAGAGCCAAAATAATGTGATTAAGTAAATGAAATACTCTCTAATGTGATAAAGCAAAAATGCAAGAGTTAAGGTGGCAAGAAGGATCTCACAAAGAAACTCGTTCACCAGCTAGCTCCTTGAGAACACGTTCCCCTACACATAAAGAGAAGGATAATGTTGGGTGGTTGTATAGGGACCTACCTTAGTCAAACCCCACTTTGGTGTTTCCACCTCCACAGATAGCTAAGAAAGCGAGTATGATAAAGAAAGTACTATAAAAGAAAACACCAAAACCACTACAAAACAGTAAGTGTGCTTACTCAACCAAGTGATAGAGGAGAGGAAAGAGAAGCTTACCACCTCCACTAAGAGCACTCAAGGCTGCTTGGGGGAGAAAATGAGAGTACTCGAGCCTCTGCTACAATGGTGTTGTCCCAAACTTTCTCTACCGAAGTGATGGAGTGATTTATTTGTTGCAATGGAGTGCTTGAAGTGCTTGAAGTGAGTGCAAGAGTATGAAAGTGAGCTTGTGAATGAGGTGAAGAGGTTCAACTGAATGCTTAGAGGATGAAATGCTTGTTGAAGGAGTGAATTTGAAGAGGAGATGAAGAAAAATAACCATATTCGGGTTAGTCGTCCAAAGAGGTCATTACAACTTGACTCCCAATGAGAAGTGTAACGCCTCTATAGGTTCAACCGCAGGAATCTACCAAGGACGTAAGCATGCCACATGGATGTCTATGCATCGCACGAGCGTCTTTGACAAAAATACCTCCATCGACGCTCAAAATAGGCACCAAGTGGGATGCAAGCAGTGGGCTTAGGTGTAATTAAGCCTCCGAACTTGGTTTTCTAAGGTGGATAAAGGAAAAAAGGGAATTTGCATAAGGGGTGAAAATTTACTCTTATACAAATCTATAATATGTTAGGATTTTTTTCAAATATATTGTTCGATTTGGCCAAATGGTTATTTACTCAAATGAGTTTTCTACCACATATATATATATGTATAACCTATAGAAATGGACTAGAGAAAATTAGCAACTTAAAAATAATTTGAAATAATAAAAATTACCATTATAGAAGAAGAAATTGCTCTTAGCACCACCACACTATTGAATAATATGCCTCTTTATCATTTCATGCAATAATCCTTATATCCTTTATATCTTAGCATGTATATATAAACTAGCTAACTAAAACAAAAAAAATTTAAAAAAAATCATTGAACAAGTAGCTTAAAAATGAGGCATTTAAATTAGCACAATAATATATAAATATATGGTGAAGGAATAAAACACCTAATGTTATAACCAAAAAAAAATCATAATGTTATAACATATAACTTATGAGTCCTTATTAGAGAGTGGTGTGATAGTGACAATAAAAGCTTTAAAGGTTCAGGAAGAAAGCTCAACTGACACTTGTTGGGAGAGTGGATGCTTTGTGAAAAAAAATTGGCTTGTATGCCTAAGAATGAACTCCGTATCCCACTTAATTAGCTATGGGTAGAGGGATCGTAGCATAATCAAACTCACATAGAAGGAAAAAATAAAAAGCTAAAGATTATTTTGGAATGGGAATGAAGTTGCTTAAATAGGTTGGGAGCTCAATAAAATACATGATTGGTAGGAAGGAACTAGCAATTAAAATCATAATTTGGAGGGATAATTAAGAGTAATTGGTGGTAAGTAGAATCAAAATACACCTAGACTCTCAATCAAAAGAAAAAATATTGGTAAAACAATCAAAATTGGGAGTTCTCATGTGCTAATCTTAAACACTGAGGTTGTTCAATTTGCTAAGGTGGGTCAACTATATTAGTAGGGTAGGTCATCTAAGTGAACCTTGAGATGCTTGAGTGACCCTAAGAAAGCTCATGTGACCTCACTAATCAAATAGTTGGAAGTATGTGGTGGATGTACATGTGGTAGATGAGTATGGTAGATGAGAATGGTAGATGGAGTACTTTGGTAAGTGGAATTTGGAATTAGCGGATAGTGGAGTGGTAGGTGAAGTACTCTAGTACTTGACATTTGGAGTGTAGTGATTTTTCTTTATTTAGAAAATATTAATGTTTCTTCATAATATTAATATTAGTGGACAAGTATTTGTCCATAAATATTAATATTTTACTAAAATATTAATATTCTACCACTTATGATCACTTTTTATGAAATCGCATGGTGAGAATGATCCACTTAACACCTATAAGTGGCTACAAGGATATTATTTTTTAAAAAGGTTTGCATCATGTTGTTAGATCTTTTCGTGGCTGACATCACGACACTAAAAATTGCATGTGCTCACTAAATATTCCATGCAAGGCAGATGTTACACCTAGTATTTTATTTATTAAGCAAAAGGAGGAATATCATACCAAAAGGTAGGTAGTGTCAGTCCTTTGCTTTATTTTATATAATTATATACAAAGATAATTATTTACAATATTAGATTCTTCATGCTAAATTTTTTAACCATTATCTCATCCATAGAGTATATGCCATCTTCTAAGATATGGTATGAGTTGGATGCCAGGGATATTGTAAGTATTTTCAAAATTGAATAGATAGTGGTATGAGTAATAATTTTTTATCTTCTTAGCTACTAACTGGCATGTTCCTAGAATATACATGGTGCAGGAGCACCTGCCAAAGTGCCAAAGTGCAAGCTTATTTTTAAGTTTTTGGTTAATATCCATGTTGTTATGTTTTGTAAGGTTTTGGGGACCATCTTAATGGTGGTTGAGGGCCTTTTTGCTTCTTAGATAGAAGTTGAATAAGTTTGGATTCATTTTTTGTGGTCGTTTCCTAAGCACTAGACAAATGTTGCAAAACACATTGTGTTTTACAACATGTTTTTGGCCGCTCTTAGGCTTGGAGAAGGAAACCTAACCATTTCCAATGCATTGTAAAAGAGATCTCTCAACTTTTGAAGAAGGTTGGATGTTTTGGAGCGTGGCAGTTTTGTTGTGAATAATCAAAAAACAGTGCTTTTGGTGTAAAAATACAGTTTTTCCTATTTTTGTTTTTAGAACAACGGTTAGATGTATTGAATAGGGTGATTTGTGAGTTTGATAGCATGTAAAGGAACCTCTTTAAGCACTGATTTGGCACATTAGATATTTTTTCCCATCACTTTCTTCCTATTTGTAAATTTATGTGTTTTTTTTCTTACTGTTATGACTGGTAACTGTGTTAAAAATGGAGTTTTAGCCCGCACTTCCATTGTACCAAGAAGTATGCAGACCATGGAAGGATGGATAAAGTCCATTTGTGTACATATCTTAGAGGTAGGAGTCTTTGTGAGTTCTGGTAGCATGCTAAAGAGCTTTCCCTAGGCGAGTTGGTTAACACCCGGCTAGGGAAAGACAGTGAAAAGTTAGTTCTTACGTTGCAGGGGTGATGTATCTTCATTAAAGAAATGTGTGTAGTGGTTGTAGGGGCCTTCACAATGTTTTTCAAGAAGGCAGAGTCTTTGTCTGATCCTTTGGAGGTTGGAACAAGTAGAACAGTCCAAGAAAAGAAGCAAAGAAAGCCCTAGTTCTTGCAAGAATAGGGTACACCTGTGTACGGACAGAAAATGGTCCAAAACCAAAAAAATCTGTTAGAGCTTGGAATTTGAGCCAGGGTAACAGAAGCAAGTCTAGCCTAACTAGGTGAAGGAGAGGAGTGATAAGCAATTTTCTAGTGTGAGGAGGCCTAAAAGGGGCTCAAACCTAATAGCCCTTCCCAAACCCTAGACTAGGGTTTTATGAAAGCGATAGAGAAGTGGTGTAAGGAGGTTGAAAAAGGACCTTCCCTAGAAGGCTTTGAAGCTAAGAAAGCCTATGCACACCCTTGCAAATGAGGTTAGGAAGCATTTGGAGGTTAACTGGTCTTTAAGCTTATTAAGGGCTAGATGGTGAATGTGAGGAAAAGCACCAAGAATTGCTTGGTAGCAGTAAATTAGAGATGATAGCAGGGTTGGAAAATGAACCAGGGGTACCTAAAATAGCAGAGGACCTACAGGTTGAATGGTGGATGAAGTGACACCAAGGGTTTATCAAAGGTGAGACCCAGAGCATTGAGATTGTGATTGTCTCAATCCTACCCTATCTCTATCAGATTGGTATCAGAGCAAGTTAAAGATTTGGGAAAGAAATCTTGCATGTCAGAAATTGAGTCAAGTGATTCTTCCACCATGGTGACCAATGCAGAACTGGCTAAGATGGTTGAAGAGCAATAAGAAGACAATAAGCAATTGAGGGAAAGAATAGCCCAACTTGAGGCAGCAGTGAGGAGTGCACAATTTGAGGGAAGAATTCCAAAAGAAGAAGAGGTTGCAGAGGAAGATAAGACCCCTGAACCTGACCCTGCTTTGAAGGAGGAGCCTTTCTTGAATGCATTAAAAGCTTTGAGTGGAAAAGCACTTGAGGCATACCGCTTTTTAGTGGAAAGATGGAACCTGACCTAGTCATGGACTGGATAGAAGGCATGGAGAATCACTTTGAGTGTGATGGCGTCACGGAAGCTCAAAAGGTGAAGGTTGCTAATTCAAGATTGAGAGGATCAGATTTGACATGGTGGAAATTTGTTCAAACTGAGAGAGAGAAAGAAGGCAAGCAGTCCATATTAACCTGGAAAGGAATGCTTGCTAAGGTAAGGGAAGCATATATGCCAGATGATTATGAGATCCAACTTCACAAAAAGAGGCAGAGTCTAAGGCAAAAAGACCAAGATGTCAACACCTATATAGAAGAGTTTCAGAAGCTTTGTATGAGGTCTAATGTGACAAAGGATGAGAGCCTCAAAGTGGCTAGGTATCTCAATGGTTTGAAGTGGAATATCCAAGAGGAAATGGCCTTACTAAGTCCCAAGACAGTACACCAATGTTATCAATTGGCTATCAAGATTGAAGAAAGGAACAAGAGGAGGCAAGATTAGGCTTCTAAGGGCAGAGGCAAAGGCAGAGATCAAAGAGGACAGTGTGGTGGTTACCAAGGAAGAGGTAGTGACCAAAGAAACTGAGGAGAATCAAAACTCACTGAGCATGGAGGTGAAACATCTTCAAGAGGAGGATTTAACAGAGGAAGAGGACCTCAAGGAGGTTCAAATAGGGGAAAAGGAGTAGGTAGAAGTAACTCTTACTTTTCCACCATGAAATGTTATCACTGCAATCAGCTAGGTCATCCAGCTTATAGGTGCCTGGAGAAAGCATCCTCTTCAAGCAATGAGAAAAGAGTGGCCTATGCACAAGAGGACACCATGAGTCCTAAGGCAACTGAGATCAGTCATATAGAATCTAAAATTGGAGAGAGTCTGATGTTTAATAAAGTGTTGATCAGACAATCGGTCAAAGAAGAACCCAAGCAAATGAGAGCTTTGTTTAGAGCAAGGTGTAAAATACTTGGTAAAGTATGCAAGGTCATTGTGGATTCTAGTTCTACAGATAATATAATCTCAGAGGAGGCAGAAACTAAGCTAAAATTGTAGAAGGTACCTCATACCAATCCCTACAAGGTCGCATGCCTGAATAAATGGCAGAGTGTTTTAGTGAATGAGCAGGTAACAGTGGAATTTTCAATCGGAGGATATAAAGACAAGTTGGTTTGTGATGTACTACCCATGGATGCATGCCATCTTCTGCTTGGCAAGCCAAGGCAATATGACAGAGGTGCTATATATCATGGGAAGGAGAACACCATTGAATTCAAGAAGGATGGAAGAACCTTCAAGCTACAGTTATTGACTAAGGAAGATGAGGGGCAGTGGTAAAGAGTTTATCAGCAATCTACATCAAGGGGGTGAAGGTTATGTGGTTTTAATGCAGTCCAAAGAGGAAGGAAAGGCTGAAAGGAAAATCTTACCAAAAGCAGTCCAAAAGTTACTTGATAAGTACAAGAGTATAGTGACTGATGGAACACCTGCAACTCTACCACCAAAGAGAGCAATAAGTCATCAAATTGACTTCATACCTGGAGCCTCATTGCCTAACAAAGCAGCATACAAGCTTACACCTAAGTAGAACCAAGAGGTGGCTAGGCAAGTGGAAGAATTGTTGGGTCAAGGTCTGATTCAGAAGAGTATCAGCCCATGTGCAGTCTCGGTGGTTTTGGCAAAAAAAAAAAAGTGGTAAGTGGAGATTATGCACTAATTCTAGAGCAATTAATAGAATCACAATTAGGTATAGGTTTCCTATTCCTAGAATTGAAGACTTGATGGATTGTCTTGGAGGTGCAAAATTCTTCACCAAGTTAGATCTTAAGAGCAGGTATCATCAAATCAGAATCAAGGAGGGTGATGAATGGAAGACAGCTTTTAAGACAAATGATGGCTTATATGAGTGGAAGGTGATGCCATTTGGCCTCTCAAATTCCCCTAGCACGTTCATGAGGCTAATGAATGAGGTGCTTAAGGATTTCACAGGGATCTTTGTAGTAGTTTATCTTGATGACATACTGATTTTCAGTAAGACAACAGAAGAACATTTGAAACATGTGGAGATGGTTCTTAAAAAGCTGCAAGAAGAACAGTTAGCAATCAACCTTGAGAAGTGTGAGTTCTTCAAACAAGAACTTGTGTATCTAGGCTTTGTGGTATCCCAAGGAACGTTGAAGATGGATCCAAGCAAGGTGGAAGCCATCCTAAACTGGCCTACACCAACCACAGCAACAGAGGTAAGGAGCTTTCATGGTTTAGCTCAGTTTTATAGGAAATTCATCAGGAATTTTAGTGGTATATGTGCACCAGTTCTAGATACCATTAAAGGTGGACTAAAAACAAAGTTTAAATGGACTCAAGAAGCTGATAGAGGGTTTGAAAAGCTGAAACAAGAAGTGGCAACTCAACCTATTTTGTTATTACCTAGTTTTGATAAGTTGTTCACAGTTGAGTGTGATGCAAGTGGAGTAGCAGTAGGAGGAGTACTTAGTCAAGAAGGTAGGCCTGTAGCCTTTTTTAGTGAAAATCTCAATGAGGCCAAGCAAAATTACTCTACCTATGATCTTGAGTTATATGCTTTAGTGCAGTCCCTTAGGAAGTGGAGGCATTATTTGTTTCCCAAAGAGTTTGTGGTCTTCACATATAACTAGGCACTCAGTTACATCAACACCCAAGAGAAGCTGAGTAATAGACACTTGAAATGGATGGAATACATCCAAACTTTCACTTTTACCATCAAGCACAAGAAGGGACAAATGAATAAGGTGGCAGATGCATTAAGCAGGAGAATGTTGACAGTGCAGGAAATACAACTGAAGAGCATTGGGTTGGAGAGCTTCAAAGACCTCTATGGTGAAGATGAAGACTTCTCAGAAGCCTACAAGGTATGCTCTAATTTTGAGAATCATTTTCATAGCTAGTATGCTAAGTATACATTGCAAAATGGACTGTTATTTAAGGGTAATTTGTTATGTGTCCCAAGAGGATCACTGAGGGAAAATCTTATTCAAGAGAAACATAATGGCAGTCTTAGTGGGAATTTTGGAATAAATAAAACTTTAGAGATGGTACAAAGATTCTATTACTGGCCTAAGTTGGCAAGAGATGTTAGGAAATATGTGGATCAGTGTGTAATTTGCATGAAAGCCAAAGGGGGAGCCCGCAATGCGGGTTTGTATCAACCTTTACCCATTCCCAATAGACCATGGGAGTGTGTTAGTATAGATTTTGTGGTAGGACTTCCCACGACTAAGGCAGGGTTTGACAGTATTTATGTAGTTGTGGATAGATTTAGCAAGATGAGTCACTTTATCCCTTGCAAGACTACACATGATGCTAGCTACATTGCCCATCTTTTCTTCAAGGAGATTGTAAGGATCCATGGATTGCCATTAAGTATTGTTTCTAACAGGGATGTGAAGTTCATGAGTCACTTTTGGAAGACTCTATGGAGCATATTGGGAACAAATCTGTCTTTTGGATCAGATTACCATCCTCAGACCAATGGCCAAACAGAGGTGGTTAACAGAGTGCTAGGTAATCTATTAAGGTGCTTGACCAAAGAATATGGACAGACATGGGATATGGTAATTTCTCAAGCCGAGTATGCTTATAATGACAATGTAAACAGAACTACAAGGAAAAGTCCCTTTGAAGTGGTGTATGGGATGCACCCAAGAGGCATTTGTGAACTCGGAGATTTGGAATCAATGGAGAATAGGAGTGGACATGCAGAAGACTTCACTCAGACCATGAAGGAGATTCATGAGCAGGTTAAGAAGACAATCATAGCAGCAACACAAAAATTGAAAGATAAAGTTGATGTGTCAAGGAGAGATGTGCAATTTGTAGTAGGTGACTATGTTATGGTCCATCTTAACAAATCAAGGTTTCAGAAGGGAATGTAAATTAGAATACAGATGAAAAGAGTGGGCCCATGCAAGGTGTTAGCCAAGTATGGAAAGAATGCATACAAGGTAGAATTACCATCAGATTTGGGCATATCTCCAGTATTTAATGTTGCTAATTTGATCAGGTATAAGGGAACAGTCAGTGATGAAGTTCAGAACAGCTAGGAGATCTTTAAGGATATCAATAATATACCCCTTCCTAATCAAGAGAAACCTCAGGCAGAGAAGATCTTGGAGTCCAGGGTGAAGAAGGCTACAAGACATAAGGTGTACACGGAACACCTTGTCAAGTGGAGGAACAAACATGAATCTGAGGCTACCTGGGTTGAGGAAGCTGACTTTAAGAAGCTAGGCATTTATCTATCATTGATGTCACCTCAAGTTCCTTGATCTTTGTGCTAAGAGGGGGAGAATGGTGCAAGAGCACCTGCCAAAGTGCCAAAGTGCAAGCTTATTTTTAAGTTTTTGGTTAATATCCATGTTGTTATGTTTTGTAAGGTTTTGGGGACCATCTTAATAGTGGTTGAGGTCCTTTTTCCTTCTTAGATAGAAGTTGAATAATTTTGGATTCATTTTTTGTGGTTGTTTCCTAAGCACTAGACAAACGTTGCAAAACACACTGTGTTTTACAACAACACATTTTTGGCCGCTCTTAGGCTTGGAGAAGGAAACCTAACCATTTTCAATGCATTGTAAAAGAGATCTCTCAACTTTTGAAGAAGGTTGGATATTTTGGAGCATCGCAATTTTGTTGTGAATAATCAAAAAATAATGCTTTTGGTGTAAAAATACAGTTTTTCCTATTCTTTTTTAGAACAGAGGTTAGATGTATTGAACAGGGTGATTTTTGAGTTTGATAGCATGTAGAGGAACCTCTTTAAGCACTTCTTTGGCACATTAGATATTTTTTCCCATCGCTTTCTTCCTATTTGTAAATTTATGTGTTTTTTTTCTTGCTGTTATGACTGGTAACTGTGTTAAAAATGGAGTTTTAGCCCGCACTTCCACTGTACCAAGAAGTATGTAGACCATGGAAGGGTGGCTAAACTCCATTTGTGTACATATCTTAGAGGTAGGATTCTTTGTGAGTTCTGGTAGCATGCTAAAGAGCTTTCCCTAGGCAAGTTGGTTAACACCTGGTTAGGGAAAGACAGTGAAAAGTTAGTTCTTACATTGCAGGGGTGATGTATCTTCATTAAAGAAATGTGTGCAATGGTTGCAGGGGCCTTCACAATGGTTGTCAAGAAGGAAGAGTCTTTGTCTGATCCTTTGGAGGTTGGAACAAGCATAACAGTCCAAGAAAAGAAGCAAAGAAAGCCCTAGTTCTTGCAAGAACAGGGTACACCTGTGTATGGACAGAAAAATGGTCCAAAACCAAAAAAATATGTTAGAGCTTGGAATTTGAGCCAGGGTAACAAAAGCAAGTCTGACCTAGCTAGGTGAAGGAGAGGAGTGATAAGCAATTTTCTTGTGTGAGGAGGCCTAAAAGGGGCTCAAACCTAGTAGCCCTTCCCAAACCCTAGACTAGGGTTTTATGAAAGCGATAGAGAAGTGGTGTAAGGAGGTTGAACAAGGACCTTCCCTAGAAAGCTTTGAAGCTAAGAAAGCCTATGCACACCCCTACAAACGAGGTTAGGAAGCATTTGGAGGTTAACTGGTCTTTAAGCTTATTAAGGGCTAGATGGTGAATGTGAGGAAAAGCACCAAGAATTGCTTGGTAGCAACAAATTAGAGATGATAGCAGGGTTGGAAAATGAACCAGGGGTACCTAAAATAGCAGAGGACCTACAGGTTGAATGGTGGATGAAGTGACACCAAGGGGTTATCAAAGGTGAGACCCAGAGCATTGAGATTGTGATTGTCTCAATCCTACCCTGTCTCTATCAATACAATTCTCCAAGAAGTTGTGTATCATCATGTTGTATGATCCATTCAAGTTGGCTATGAGGGAAATGGACTACAATGTTTAGTATGAATAGAAGATTATTTTCTTCAATATTGGCCTTGAAAGGAGTTAATTAGCATAGAAGGATTTTACATGATGGACTAAACATGGTGGTAAGATCTTGTAATTGGTGGGACCCATATGGGAAATGGCTTATAATATCTTTACAACTTAAAATAATATGGGTCTCCTTATACTTTCTGACCAAACGCCTTAAGAAAATTAATTGTCCTTTCATAATTATTAAAGACAAAACATGAATCTTCTTAGTACCTAGAACCATTAAATATCTTCCCATCCATTGTTTTGAAATATAGCCATTGGATTATAAAGGAGATAATCTTATAGAATCTTTCTTTGGCATGCTTTAGGAAGATCTTTAATTCTTTGTATAGCAAAAGTCTAAGGATCTTCTAGAAGAAGATTCCCATTTGTGTTAAACTTTCCAATAACATGGACAGCCTCTATATTTTGAGGAGGATTAAGAAATTTGATCTTTTTGTGATTTCCTAATATTACCCCAGTATGAGGAAATGAAAAAGATTCAAACTATCTTAAAAAATCCTAACCTAGAAGGATATCAGTTTATATGCTATCATCTTGTCAAAAGTTACAAAGGGAACCGAAATCTTCTATATTTAAAAGAATATTGTTGGCTTTTTTCTACACAGTTTTCATGATGCCAAAACCCCTTACTATGATTTGTTGAGAACTCCAATATACAAAAGGAAAAACATGAATTTTGGCAATACTGATTGTAGATCATGTATCTAGAAGTGCAGAAAGATTCTAACTATATCCTTCTAATTTGACATTGATTATTGGCTTATAAAAGACTTTTGGACACCAAGAAGACTGATTATAAATCAAACTATTTACAAGATTAAAGAGTTTGGTATTCATTTGGAAAGAATATTCTTCTACAATTAAATCTTATTTTTCTTCTTCATTTAGGACATGCATCATACCTACATTCAGATGAGAATTTTTTCTCCTTTTTATTGTTTTGACTCTAATTTTGGCTTTGGCTTTGGCTCTAGCTCTGACTCTGACTCTGGATTTGGTTTTGACTCTAGAGTCTCCCACACTTCAACTGATTTAGTTTTGATTAATCCATTGGGTCTACCTTTTATTCTACAAACATATTTTGGGATGATTATTCATGTGAATCTTTTTCTGCATACACTAATTCATCCACAAAAACTAGTTCACTAATCTCTTCAATGATACCTACTTCAGCTATCCAATATTTTTCCAAAAATGCATGTGAATGTTCTTTAGCCTTAAAGAGAGCTTGTTTTTGGATTATTTTTTGAGATACTAGCATAGATGGCTTAGGTTCATCATCAAATAATCATTTTCTTCTTTGGACTATAACCTTTTTCTTTTCTTTTTGAGGGACTACTTTCATTTGTTCTTCTTCTGAGCTATCATGATTGGTTTGAGCCACTCGTATCTTTTTTACATATGATTTTACTTTGTCAATCTTTTTTGATACAATATCAATCAACACCTTTGTATCAGTAACTTCCTTTTCCTATTTTCTTTTAGAATTGTGTTGATTATCATATATTTTTTATATATGATTCATCTTTTGATTGACTACTATATAGGAAATTGATAGAGGTATTGATGCTTTTGACTTAATGTGAGAGAGTTGAAGTGTCACACAATACTAGAATGATCTATTATAAAGATATGCTCAGGATGTCCATATTGAAATTATGGGAAAGATATTCATTACTAACTTCATAGAATATAATGAGCTAGATAGTGATATTCTATTGGGTTAGTTGTTTCTTACTAAATATGAACCATTTATTCTCAAGAAATCTCAAGTCTCTTTGAGACATGAAGATGTTCAAATCCAAATTCTAATTTTAAAATTGGTAAATTAAACATTTGAGAATAAGCCAAATGAGAGCAAGAAAAAGAAAGAAATGATGAAAGAAACCCAAGAATATCATGAGTCTGCTAATTCATACGTTGAAGAACAAGAAGCATTCAAGGAAATCAAAGAAAAGTTTGAAAAAGAATGTTGCAATATGAATCCTTTGCAATTCTGGAATCTTGAACAAGAAGAATGTGAAATTTAGATAAAACCAGAATGCAGGTCAGTGATACCCCATGAACCAGCATATTTAATGATCCCTACAGAAGTTAAAGAGATGGATGAGCATTTACAAGAGCTTCTCGAAGGTAATTTTATAAGACCTAGTAAAATTCCATTCCCATGTCCAACATTTCTTGTCAACAAAAGAGCAGAAAGAGAAAGAGGTAAAAAGAGATTTTGTATAAATTATAAGCCTCTAAATGATATTATTCTACCTTTCAATTATACAATTCCATTTAGTTTAGATTTGATAAGAGCTGCTAACAAAAGGAGATTTTCTACGTTTGACTACAAGTCGGATTTTGTTAGATCGAGATAAAATAAGAAGATAAGTATAAAATAGCATTTTTATTCCCTCAAGGACTATATGAATGGAATGTCATGCCTTTTGGATTATGCACTACACCATATTACTTCTAGAGAATAATGGATTGAGCATTAAGACATTTAAAATAATTTCATGTTGTTTATATAGATGATATAATAGTTTTTTGACAATGAGACTAACTATTTGGTTCACTTGTAAAAATTATTTGCAGAAATCAAACAAAATAGAATTTATCTATTTGAAAAAAAGATGGAGGTTGGAAAACCAAAAATTGGTTTCTTGGTTTACATCTTGATTAAGGTAAAATTAAACTTCAACTTCATATACTTCAAAGGATTCAAGAAATTCCTAATATATTTGTAGATAACAAATAGATAATGGATTGGCAAAAGACGGGAAAATTATTCAATATTTACTGAAAGATGAAAAAAATGGATGGGATGAGAATGTAACAAGGGAAATACAAAATATTAAGCACAAATGAATGCATCTACCAGCTCTTTAGATTCCAAATAAAAATTATCCTTTGTTCTTATATATAGATGCTTTTGATAATATTTGGTCTGCAATTTTGATACAGGAGACACCTGAAGGGAAACAGGAAATTTGAGGATACAAATCAAGAACTTTCTTAGATACTAAAACACAATATCATATCTATGAGAAATAAATCCTAGTTGTCAAAAATGGGATAGAAAAGTTCAAAATATTTTTGAAACCTGAGCACTTCATAGTAAGAACAGATAGTCAAGCAATGCAAAGCCTGCTAAAGAAAAATCCAAATAAAGACATAGCCCAAGGAAGAATTTCCAGATGGTACTTTGAATTTCTTGGTTATAATTTTGATATTGAATAGATAAAAGGAGAAAATAATCCATTGGTTGATTGCTTAACCAAAGAACTTGCAGGTGTAATTTCCATTAAACAAGATGTCACCAAATACTATAAAGATGAAACAGGAATGATTAGGGAATATCCTAACCTTCCTCTAACACTGATTAACTTGTTTTGATAGAAGGTTGAGAAATCTGCGGAAAGGAATCATGCTTCATTATGAAGCACATATATATGAAGAAGAAGAAGAAAGATTTAATTAAACTTTTTGGACTAGAGGAGGATCCCATTACATACGTATGTCACAATCACTATGTAATGGATATACAGATTACTAGGTTTTAATCCATGTGTCGTTCTGTAAGGACAAAAAATAATTTCTTAAAATGTTGTAGGTTTGGGTTCATTAATAGCATTACTTTCTTACAAACAAAATTTGAAGACAATGTTGACATATTTACTCCAAATTTCCTCCTGGCATGAGGTAATTCTTTGATCACTTCATGGTAATCTTTTCCATGCAATATTTGAAGGAATGTGTGATTATTTACTCAGACCACAAGGATATGGAATTCTCAAAGTTGAATTTTATCCTCTTCGTTACCCATGGTTTCCTGAAGTCTTGATCAAAGATATGTCTCCAACTTGTCAACATATCCAAGAGGAAAATTAGCGAGAACATGCACTTGGCAATATTGTGATTTCAGCCACATTAAGATCTGACAACAAGATATAAACATGTTTAAACAGCAAAATCTTTGTAGCCACTTACGGGTGTTAAGTGCACTGATCTCTCTATACTGTTTCATAAAAAAGTTATAATACGTGGTAGAATATTAAAATTTTAATAAAATGTTAATATTTCATATTTATTAATATTTATAGACAAATATTTGTCCACTAATATTAATATTATGAAGAGATATTAATATTTGCTTAGTAAAGCAAAATCACTACACTCCAAATGTCAAGTACCAAAGTATTTGACCTATCACTCCACCATCCACTAATTTCAAATTCCACTTACCAAAGTACTCCATCTACCATTCTCATCTACCACATGTACATCCACCACTCTCATCTACCACATAATTCCAACTACCACATGGACTCCATTTCCTATAAATAATGCCTTATGAGCTCATTTGAGGCATCAAAGTATTCTCATTCCATTATGAGCTTGAGCAATCAAAAGAGTTTGGCATCTAGAGCAAGAGTGATCTCTAGAGTCTTAGGAAGTCAAGTGTGCTTAAGGTCTAGCTTGTAATGCTGACAAGATTTTGGAAAAGCAAGTAGTCATATGCTCTTATCTTGCACCTTGTGCGATCTTGCTAATCATAAGTTTATTTGTAATATGAAATCTAGAAATATTGTAATGATCTTTGTATATCAATAAGATCATATTCTCTTATCTTCTACATTTGTTATAGAGAGCTTCCATTTGTAATATTTTGTTCTAAATTGGTATTGAAGAGCATATGTTATAATGATGCCACATTCAATAATCTATGATAGGATTTTTTTCAAAGATATTGTTCGATTTGGCCAAATGGTTATTTACTCAAGTGAGTTTTCTACCATATATATATATATATAACCTATAGAAATTGACTAGAGAAAATTAGCAACTTAAAAATAATTTGAAATAATAAAAATTACCATTATGGAAGAAGAAATTGCTCTTAGCACCACCACACAATTGAATAATATGCATCTTTGTCATTTCATGCAATAATCCTTATATCTTTTATATCTTAGCATGTATATATAAACTAGCTAACTAAAATTTAAAAAAAAAATCATTGAACAAGTAGCTTAAAAATGAGGCATTTAAATTAGCACAATAATATATAAATATATGGTGAAGGAGTAAAACACCTAATGCTATAACAAACAAAAAAAATCCTAATGTTATAACATATAGCTTATGAGTCCTTAACACAAAGTGTTGTGATAGTGACAATAGAAGCTTTAAAGGTTCAAGAAGAAAGATCCACTGAGACTTGTTGGGAGAGTGGATTCTTTGTGAAAAAAAATGGATTTTATGCCTAAGAATGAACTCCTTATCCCACTCAAGTAGCTATGGGTAGAGGGGTAGCATAATCAAGCTCACGTAGAAGGAAAAAATAAAAAGCTAAAGACTATTTGGGAATGGGAATGAAGTTGCTTAAATAGGTTGGGAGCTCAACAAAAAACATGATTGGTAGGAAGGAACTAGCAATTAAAATCATGATTTGGAGGGATAATTAAGATTATTTGGTGGTAAGTAGAATCAAGACATGCCTGGACTCCCAATCAAAAGAAAAATTAGTGGTGGAACAATCAAAATTGGGAGTTCTCATGTGCTAATCTAAAACACTAAGGCTGTTCATTTTGTTAAGGTGGGTCAACTATATCAGTAGGTTAGGTCATCTAAGTGAACCTTGAGATGCTTGAGTGACCCTAATAAAGCTCACATGACCTCACTAATCAAAATTTAAAGAATGATTTTTGGCAAATATGAGGGTACGAATGCAAGGCAAAGGGTTGGAGAGACCAAGGAAAATATAGGAGGGGATCCCAAGAGATCAGTAGATGCTCTCACAATCAAAAAGTTTGAGAGAGATTTTATTCATACGATGTGGGTCATGAGTTGAAATGCTAAATCATCATCAATCTATCATGTATGCTCATGTAATATTAGACCCTTATAGTGTCATTATGCATGGCACTGTAGCCACAAACTTGAGTCTTGTGAGAACTTGACTACCCTTGTTATTACCTCATAAATGTCACATATGAAGCCTAAGCTTTTAATTTCGGTGTATTAATATGTTTTCAGTATTTATAAATATCTTAAGGAGGTAACTTCATGTTATTTGAGAGTGATTTGGCATTATGGGATTAAAATATTCTAGAGGTCTCTATATAGACATAGGCGATATCTTGGACACGATTAATAACTTATTTTAAATTACATTTCATTTGTATTTGGAATTATAATTTAATTCTGTAGATTTTAGTTACATCTGAATTTGTAGAAGACATTATGGTGAGAGAAAATATCTTGGAATTATCCTACTTTAAAATCAAACTTACCTTATTATTCAAAAAGAAAATTATGGATGCTCATCTCACCTTGAAGACAATAGATGCATGTCAACAACTACTTAGAGATTAGGCCATGCAAAGTAGAGTTAAGTTTTTAACTAAAGGAAGGGTTAGAAGGAGGGGGTTACCACATTTGGGATTCATTATTGTAATTTGAGATCTTGAGAAAGGGAAATGAAAGAGAAACCAAAAGGGCTTGGATTTAAGGAGTTTTGAAGCTCATGAAGTGTTCTTGAATTTTGGAAGAAGGATTGGAGCTTGGAAAGAGAGTGGCTATCACTATATTGCAACTCTATAGATTTTGCAAGAGATAAGATTCTACTATTTTTATTCTTCTTCTTGTTTATCTCTTCTCCATGAAAGAAATGATATTATTATTGATTTCATAAGCATGTAGAAAGGTTATAATTTCTTTTAGCCTTTTGTTTTTTTATTTTGTTTGAAAAAGTGTTCTCTCCATCCATTAATGAAGTCATGAAGTATTTATGGTTGTTTATCTCCTTTGTGCATACATAAAATAATGAGATGGTCCCCTTGTATGTTGAAATGGTTTTTTTAGGCTTGCTAAGGATCTTCCCTTAGCATGTATAGTATTGCCATAATTTTGGAAGGTAAAGAGTATATTGATTCTACCCATGAAGGATAAAGAATTTTCTAAGAAGGGATGATTTATGATAAAGAGGATATAATGTATAATGATGTGAATTTTTTATGTTGCCTACATGTTTGTTATAGTTTTCATCCTCGAGAGGGTAAGGTTTTATAAGATATGTTTCAACTTTCATTTCATCCTCATGGAGAAAATGTTACTTAAGCATTGATATTCCAATAGGGAACTCATTAAGGTGCACTGTATGGATTTGAGGTCCCTAGTGATAGGCACTCTCTTTCCTTTACCAACAATGATTTTGTGTCTTATCGTTCAAGCATATTTCATATTGTTCTCAAGATAACCCTCAAGTGTTTAATATATTCCTCAATGTTTCCATGAGCCTTATTGGAAAATATATGTGTGAAACCATAGTTAATCCCTCTTATCAAGGAGGGGTGATGTTTGAGAGCATCACATTGGTCAAAAAGGAGTTATAAAATTATTGGTTTTGAAGCTTGAAAGGTGTACAACTTGGACGTATTTCCCTACTTCATAGTGAGAAAAAATGTATATCATATTGTAATGAATGTTTCACATTTATATATGCAAAAATTTATCAAATAATAGTTTATCGAATCCTATATTTGGAAATGGATATGTAATTCCAATGTATTCACTTTCAATTCATGAAATTCTATAAATGAATTTTATGAACTTTTATAATGACTCGAGAATTTATAAACTTGAAAATTTAAATTTTATGTTTTTATAATTTAAAATATGGATCCTCTTGTTTGGAAAAATTATGAATCAATAGACTATAGTGTAAGTTCAAATATATTATAAATCAAAACACATGTTTCGTTGCATTTTTTAATGCTTTCTTTGCTTATTTTACATCCATGGTGATTGGATAAGTGATTGTGTGTCTTTTTACTCTTTGTAAGTTGCTTTCTTAGAGCATTCATAATGGAAAATTTTTAGTATGGGAAGCTCAATAAATATGCCATAAATCCTATTTGTGAATTTTACCTCTAGATTCCATATATTTTATGTTATTAGTCACATCTAACTATTGTGATTGTGTTTGGTTCTCATATTCGCACCCTTGTGTGAGAATTTGTGAAGAGAGCAATGGGAGAATTGATATAATTAGCCTTAACTTAGAATTAAAATAATTATATATATATATATAGATTTTAGTTGGTTACACACCATAAGTTGGGGACACTCAGCTATGGTGTGACTATAGATTATGTGATATTGTTTGAACCTATGATACCAGATAAATGTTGATGATATATTTTGTTTTAGAGTGGTTACTTGTATTATATCAATGAGTATAATTTATTTGAAATCATATATACACAACATCTAAATTGTTTAATTTTTGGGGTCATTTTATAAAACCGTCATCAATAATTGATTGTATTTTAAATAAAAAGTAGAGTATTTCAATTTTTTTAGTTTTGGTGTCTTTGAATTTAAATATAAATTTTATGCTATAACAATTTATTTTTTTACTTTTAGCCAACTTGATAAATGATAATTTTTTGTTTAGATGTATGTTTTTTATAATATTGTAATTTGTTATATAAAAATAAAAATATTAATATCTAATATAATTAAATTGTTTGCATAAAAAGGGGCGAGGGCCTAGCTCGATTAGCTAAAGCATCTTGTTGCAGGCAAGAGGTCATGAGGTCTAGTCTCCCCCCAAACCCATGGTACCAGAGGGCGTGTTGCACCAACGCCATTGGTCACATGAAAAAAGTTTACTAGGCGCACTACAGTTTATAGGGGAGCGAATACCCGACCAATTCCTGCAATCTAAAAAAAAATGTTCACTTAAAAAGTTCTCTTTGCTTTTGCATGTCTCACTCATTATTTTTAATGGTTTTGTTTTTAAATTACAATTACACCCATATAGATAAGTGCATTAATACTATTTTTTATATTACAATTAAAAATATTATAATTAATTGTTTGACTTAATATTTATAAGTAATGCAATTAACAATAAAGTTTAGTCTTTTTAATACAATAAGTAATTATATTACATATTTATCATCTTCTTAGCACTTATTTCACCATTAAAGAGTTGAATGTCAATTTTGACTTCTATTTTGTAAAATCTTCTATGAGATGGTCCTCCTTGTTGATACTTGGTTTTGTCATATTCTTTTTATTCTTCATAAGGTCAAGAGATACTAAGCTTCTCTATCAATACAATTGTATGCTCTCCAACCTATCAACCTTTCCTTCTACTCTAGATAATTTTGAAACACCATCTTCTAGTTTCTTAAATAATAATAAAATTTTGCTACTTCTTATGGAGAGGCAAAAATATAATTGACATCTTTATGATAAAATAGTCATATATTTAAAATAGTGTAAATATGAAATTAGGTTTTTCTACTTTATTTCAAATCTTGTACCCATGTTTTCATGTTTCAATTCTTCTCCAAGATCCTCTTGACCACCCTAGATACTCCTCTAACAAGAACATAGTACTTTCTATCTATCTATATATATATATATATATATATATGTCTTGTTTATATTGAATCAAAGTAGTTTTACAAAGAATAAGAGCTCCAACAGGAATTTAAAGGAAACAAGCATTAACAAGCCATAAGTAAAAGGTAGCAATAAAAAGGTTGGAAGAAGCAATCATTTCATATATTGTACAACTTTTCTTTGATAAAACTTATTATTGGCTTGGAATTGTAAGACTCGAGCTCTTTAATTTATTGAAGCTTAACCATGATCATTGAATTCTTCTTGCATAAGACTTGGAGATGCGAAAACAAAAAAGCCACCTGAAGAAGGAGGTTAGAGTAAAGCCTTAAAGTTTCAGTAGCTTGATGATAGTTCTTAGAAAACACTGTTGAACATCTAGTTTTCCATATGTTCTTTAGTATAAATTGTCTAATAGAATCAGCAATAACATTGTTATACATACCAAAACCATAGATATCTTCTTACCAAGTTAAGAGGTGCCTATGTTAATTTAAAATATTATTATATATATTGCATATATTTATATATATTAATTGGTGAGTTGTATTTACAAAGGGATGGAATGTGAACTATATATATAGGAAAGTACTTCTAGGGGGGTAGCTTCCCTTTTATATATTGTGTCCAAAATCCTTGGTAAAAAAAGTTATGTAGATATTTCAAGATGTTACAATATGTCAGAGACTTATTTTGATCTCTTCCAACCGGGCCAACAATTGGGATGAGAGGAGACCAACAAAACTAGAAACAATTTTCTACAAGTATTCAAAATTTTGAATGGTCAATCCTTCCAAATAGGTGTTAAGGTACAAGCATAGGGATCTATTTTTCTTTATGTCCTCTCTAGGGAAAACAACCTTGATGTCATGCATGGAACCCTTTATGTTATAATTTGAAATGGTCATTTTGGACTTTTCCACCGGCGATTCATCAAGACAATATTTTGTGCCTTGTAAGATCAATGATGAAAGTGAGGAAGTCCCTAACTAAGTTGAAGTAATGAATATGTCATGAAGAAATTTTCCCAACAGCAATCATCTCCATGATCTAGCCACCTACTTCTTAAGATTATGTATCTCAAAGAGGTGTCATAGTTGGCAACAACACCTCTTTTGTAGCACAGTTACACCACATGTTATTCATGACCTCTTTGTTTGTCATTTTATAATTGCAAAAAGCATCCAAAAAACTTTAAATGACCTACCAAGCCTCATACATGCAATTATTGTCCTTTACACACTGAATTATCCTAAGAATATTTAGGCGGCGGGAAGATCAATGATATCATCTCTTGGGGTAATTTCAATGTTCAATATTTGTGGTAGTCCATTCCATGGGTTAGGTTGGTTAGAAGTGAATTTTGAGTGAGGTGAGTTGCATCCAAAGTTGGTCAGAAGGTCCACAACCATATTATCCTCCATGTATACATGTTTTATGGAGAAGTCTTTCAATTGAGAGAGGAGTGATCTAGTGAGGTCTACCTTTTTTTAAGCTTCCAATTTATCAACTTTTTTGAATTTTATTGTACTTATGTAAATCATAAAATTTCCTTTGATAGATTGTTGTATTCCAACATGTTCAAAATGCATAGATTAAGGTCATCATATAACACTTCTAGCTCTGCTTCATTTTTGGTTCCAAAGGGAATATATTTTGAAGACACCTAGATGAGGATTCTTGAATTGTTCCTAATTAAAGAACTAGCTCTAGAGATCCTAGGATTACCTCAGGAGGCCCCGTCAAATTAAGCTTTAGCTTGCCACGCCAGGGGCCATCCATTTTTTCCTTCTTTTGTTGATCACACTTGACATTCTACAGTGAAGTTGAGAATCCCTTGGGGATCATCAAAATTTTCCATATTTTAGAGATCTCATCATCCCATGAAGTGTAGATTTTGGAAGTGGTAGTGAGCTCTTTTGTATTTATAAATTCACATATTCCATTTTTTACTCTATTATGGGTTTTTTAATCAAAAGGGTGACATCATTAAAAATCTTGTAGTTACATTATTTCTAGATATTGCATATTATCATAGATGGAGAGACATGCCTAATACCAACCCACATAGTGTTTTTTTTTTAATTAAGGCTATTCCTTGAAAAATTTCATCAAATCATTATGTATCATATTAGACCAACCAAATTTTCCTTTGAGTCATGACTAGAATTTGGATGCTAAAGGAAATTAAGTAAGATATGATCAATCATCTCTTCATCTGAAGTGTAAAGTGGACATCGAGAAGAGCCAAAATTCCCACATATTTTAGTTGGTCACCGATTAAGATTATTTTGTTTAGGGAAAACTAGGAAAAGGTGCCAACCTTAGGGAGGGATTTTAGCAAAGATCCAAAGGATGCTTGGTATACCCAATTTTATTATTCAACATATTGAAGCTCGTCTTGCACAAGTATCTTCCTAATTTATAGCTCATCTATATCTTCTTCATTAGTCAATTTGGTGTCCCTACAGGCCAACATATTTACTAATTTTGATTTTATCTATTGAGATGAAAGAGTAGTGTTAAAGTTGTGTCATTTTCAACTAGGTTCATTTTGCTTATGCTCCATATTCAACCACTTTCCCCCCTAGAGATTAGTCATCATATCCTCACAACCCTACAATTCTAGATATGAATTGAGAACTAATTCATCGTTCCATGAATTAGACAAAAATTTGGTGGTTTGACCATTTTGTATGTTCTAGGAGATATGATATGTTAGAGATGTTGACATCACATCATGAACTACCAAATTTGAGAGCCACTAGGAGGATTGTCTATTGTGAGGATCCTATTAGAATTATAATTGTCAAGATATCTTTTCTATAAGATCTAGTTCCATAACACTGAGGGAGAATCATAAAATTTTCATACTACCTTTGCTCACAGTACCAAGTTTTTTTATATACATTGAATACCATTTCATCAGCCTCCTTTGATCTTCTAACAATGTCCCAGTTGATAAATGGGATCCTTCTAATTTTATTCGATCTATCCCACAAGAACTTTTTATTATATTGTTGATTTCTTAAGTCACTCTTTTTATGAGTTGAATGCAAGAAATAAAGTAGATAGGGATCGTGAATAAGACAAATTTTTCCATGATAGTTCTACTAGCCAAATTTAGTCATCTACCTTTCCAAATTTTAGTTTTTTCCTTGTAGAAACCTATAGTATCTTTCCATGAAGAGGGTCTAGAAGTGTCTTTCAATAAAGGGACACCTAGGTATTTTTTGAGAATTGATTATATCTTAAAGCCTAGAAAATTAACAATTCTTCTTTGCATTACATTTTTCACATTAAAAAATTAAATATTTGACTTGTCTCGATTAATTTATTGAATATAAGTGGAGGAGTATGATCCAATTTCCCCTTTATGAAAGTTTCCCTCTCCAAATTTTTAGTGCTAAAATTAATGGTTTCATTGACAAACAGTTGGTGAGTAATGAGGTCAAGAACCCCGGCAACCTACACACCATGTCATTCACTCATGTAAGCCAAGCTACTAATAGACCTACCAAGAGCCTTTTCCATGATCAAAAAAAGAAATGGGATAGAGGATATCTTTGTTTAAGGCCTCTAGAAGCCTCGAAGAAACCATGGGGAGTCCCATTGACATGAACATATTATCTAATTATTGAAATACATTCAAAAATTTAATCTAGCCATGATTTCTCAAACTCAAATACATCAAGAATGTGTATAATAAATAGCCAACTTACTCGATCATAGGATTTTCTTATATCCAATTTGATGGTCATGATTTTATGATTTGATGCAATTAAGGAGTGGATTTCCTCATGTGTAATGATAATACCATTTGATATATTCATCCTAGGGGTGAAGCCACTTTGTTTAATAGAGATGATGGAAGATAAAACATATTTAAGGTAATTTTCCATTACCTTGGAGATTATTTATAAATGATATTGCATAGAGAGTATATATGTATGTATGTACATACATATGTGTGTATGTATATTTATCAATATATATGCTTATATGTATGTATGTATGTATGTATTTTGGAGAATGTCAAGATCAAGAGCATGAAACAAACTTCCAAAAGTGAACGAAATAATCACAATAGTATTTATATCAATATACAAATGAATAGGTGTAAATACAATGATCAAGCCTTGCATATATAGGAAAGGATGAAGAGGTGAGAAAGTAGGAGTGAAACTCTTACTACCCCTCCAAAGATGAGCCACTTGTGAGCTCACTTGACTAGTGGCATGAGAAAGTATCAATAGGTATTTAGATTTATGATGAAACATGTCTCAACCATATGAAGTGAGACAAAAGCAAAAGAAACCTAAGTAAACTTAAGCTAGGTGTGAATAGGTCAATCCTAGAAAGATGATTAGCTAACTAGGTAAAAATTGACTCTATTTACACTAGAACCCCCCTTAAGTGCAACTTAGGGAGTAACGTATGCACTAATGATGAGTCTCAGCTACTAGGCCATCTTAGGTACTCATGTATAAATTTTTCATAAAGTGGAATAAAGGAGAAAAACTTAGTGGGAAATAGAAAACCCTCTCCAAAAGAGAAATGATGCAAATTATGCAATAAAATATACAAGTGAAGAAGATATAAGGACTCGTGATGACCCCCAAGGACTACTTATATCACATAAGTACAAGAAATGTTCCCCCTATAGGAGAGATAGAGAGAGGCTATGGAGCCCCCTATAAAATCACATAACCTACAATGTTGAGTGATGCTCAAAGAATAATGTAGAATGTGATCCTTGAATGTCAAGCAATATTTATTCCTTGTGGAAGAAGACAAAATACATATAGGTGCATGAAATCTTCCCATGTGAGAAAAATACATCTCTAAATTATGCACAATATCCAGATAATGGTGAAATCTCTAAATTTTTCTCAAATGCTCCATGTGAAGGCTGATGTAGAATAGAAACCAAAGATGTAGATGGGTTGATAGCAAAATTTATGTGGTTGTCATCAAAGTTGTCTACCAACTCTATAATGGGATTCACTAAACAATTTTGATATGCCATGTAAGTAATTGTGTCAATCAACTATAGTGGAAACACAACTATGAATATCTTGCTACCTTAAATCATGAGAAACCAATAATGTAGGAACACTCAATATTGAAGAAGCAAAATATGAAGGAGATGTGATATCAATGTAAGGTGAAGGAATTGATTAGGAGGATATAACACTAAGGTTCAAATAACCAAATTGTATCTCCTTATGCATGTTGAAGATATTAGTCATTAGAACCAAAGAAAGAAAATGAGTGTAATCTGGAATCAAGATCAACATGACCCATGGCAATGATGTCTTTACTCTACAAATCTCTAATAATCACAAAATTTGGTGTGAATTAAACTATTTTTCTTGTGCCACTATGTATAATATGATAAATGGAAATTATATTATTGGATAAGGAAGGTACATAAAGTACATCATTGAATGGTCCTTCTCAAGTTCCAATAGATCATTTTCCAAGAGTTGATATATAGGTGTTATTCACCATCAATATTGGTGGGAATGAACAAGGCTCAAATATGGAAAATAGTTCCTTGGATGCAACCATGTGGTGTGATGCCTCAGAATCAAGAAGCCACTTGTGTGATGTGTGGTTTGCAAAAGAAATGAGTGTCGTACCCTTATTCTTATCCTTTGTTGAAAATGTGGATGCGAGAAGGGAAGAATCACCTATCTTAGGCAATTGAATTTGATTTTATTGAAGAAGAGTCTTCAAGTCATCAATTTCATTTTTGTAACATTGGTGTTCTTCATGTCCTAGTCTTTTATAATAAGTACATTTGGGCTTGTCCTTAGAAATTTTCCCTTTTGACTAGGGAGATGAATCTAATGAAGTGTCTAATTTTGATCCCTTAGCTTGATCCTTAGTTTTTTTCTCTCCCTTAGATGATTGAGAAACTAATTCTTAACTTTTTGAAGAGGTGATAGTATCTATAGAGATTAATTTAGATTGTTCTCTTGTGAGTCTATCACAAAACTATTCAAAAGAAAGCATTATATGTTTTGTTCTAAAAGCATCTGTTGTAGAGTAGAAAGAAGAAGCAAACATTTGATAAGGACTTTATAGCTTTGAGAAAATCAAGAAGACACATTTTTTATCTGTTTTTTTTTTACCACAACTTTGAAGTCTAGAAAGAAAAGACTTAAATTGAACCAAGAAATCTTAAATATAAGAGAAGGCATCAAGAGACAACATTGTTAATTCTACATCCAATTATATAATCTTGAATTCATCAACTTTAACAAAGAGATATTCAAATTTGTCCCAATTTGCTTAGGGTTTGTACAACTAGAAATATGAAATTGTAAATTATCAAAAACAAGAAGACCTATTAGTCATATTGCTTCATCTAACTTGTTATGATAAGTAAACTAATCAAACTCTCTAGTAAACTACTTTTGTTGTCCATTAATCATTTACCATAATCCCTTAGATTGAAGTAGTTGTTGTACTTTGACTTTCCATGTGTGGAAATTTTGTGGAGTTAACAAGTCAATTTTTGGATCCATTATGTACACACAACAAGGAACTTGAATTATGTCTTACCAAACCCTCCAAATTGTATTATATATGAATCTAGACCCCCCAAAAAAGATGCAAGACAAGATTTACAAGTTTTGGTTAAGTTTGGAAGCTAAATCGTAAATTTATAACTCAAGGAGATTTTTGTAAATATTTAAAAATAAGATTTCCAAAACTTAAATTTACTACAAAGTTGAAATCCTTCCAAAATTATGATGAATTTCAAAAAAATTGTCATTTTTTTACAAACTGGATGAAAGTTATACCCCATTGAAAATTGAACAAATCACAATATTTTTTGGAGGTTAAAAAATAGATTAAAAATTTACTATTTTGAAATCATCTCAATGCTACTTTGTAAACCAACTTCTCATTGAATGTCTGCACTTGAAAAACCAACTCATTGTTTGCAAGTTATGCAAAAAAAAACCCTCTTTAAGCACTTTGATAAAGCCTGGTGGTTAACTAATCATAGCATAAAATGATAACAATACTTGCTAACTATAAAATGTTAGTAGATACAAAATAAGTATTTTTTGAATAATAAGTGCTAACATTAACTTAGGAAAATAAAAAGGGTTTTGACTAAGTCGAGGAGTATATAGCACAATGTGGAACGATGACTGATTCAAGAGAGATGGTGTAAAAATAGTTGAGAGACCATTGGATTGGAGGCTATAAACACGTAGGGACAAACATGAAGAGGCTACACAAATGTAGGTTATGGGAAAAAGCTCAAATGGTTGCCTATTTGTGTCATGTAGGTGGATGGAGGTGCCTATGAAAATGATGATGGCACCCAATAAGAATACCTCGAGAATGCCCAAAATAAATTGGATTCCTTTGATGAAGCTATGAAACCCTTGAATGGAATGGTGAATCCTTCAAATATGATGACCACGAAACCTGTAAATAGGCTGAAATGGCTAAAATATGTCTACAACAAAAACATTTTTTAACCTCTGAACATGCCAAGAGAGGCCAAAATCCTGCAAGATTACAAAAGTCGACCCAAAAAAATGCAAATGGGAAGATTGGTAGATTGGAAAAGGGTAAAGTTGGCAAAGGGTAAAGTGGCCCTCTATCTAAAAAAATCAATTTTTTACCACTTTTCATAAAAATAGGCACAAAAGTTTAAAAAATTGTAAAAAATTGTAAAAAATCAAAATTATCAAAATTGATGAAATGAAAGGTATTTTTTCTTTTACCAAGCCTTCTAGATGCAATGGCAATGTCCATTTGGCTCCACGACACTCCGTTGATAGGACTATTTGTGAGTCACCTTTATGTGGGAAGGAACATGCTCTCATGTCTTTGATACCATGTTGGAGAATGTCAAGATCAAGAGCATGAAAAAAATTTCCACAAGTGAACAAAATAAGCACAATAGTATGTCTATCAATATACAAATAAAGTGTAAATGCAATGATCAAGACTTGCATATATGGCAAGGGTGAGGAGGTGAGAAGGTAGGAGTGAAACTCTGGCTGCTACTACAAAGATGGAACACTTGTGAGCTCACTTGACAATTGTGCGAGCAAGTGTCAATAGGTGTCTCAAATCATGAGGACACATGTATCAACCATTTGAAGTGAGACAAAATAAAAATAAATCTAAGTAAACTTAAGCTAAGCGTGAATAGATCAATCCTAGAATGGTCATTAGCTAACTACGTAGATAATTACTCTATTTACATTAACATATATGTGTATATGTATATATGTGTATATGTTTATATATGTGTGTGTATATGTATATATGTGTATATATGTGTATATGTGTATATACATATATACACACATATATTGTTGAAAACAAGGTGGAACTAAGTTACAATATTAACTTATGTATGTGTATTTAAATTTGAAAATAAGATTACCAAATCTGGTTATATGTAGATTGTGATTTCACACTCATCATAATAGAAAAATCAACAAACAAATATGACTCCATATTAACGTGGAGAAACCCTTTTTGAAAAAAACTTCAGACAAGAAATGAGGACAAGTATATTCTTTATCTTCAAAATAGATACACCATAATACACATCCTTGTTGATCTCCTACAATGAAGATGCTTCCATACACCTGGAAATGACACAAGATGATACTACCATCTGAAGGTTCCAATTTATAGAACTTGTGGGAGGCAAAACCATAGTGGTAAATTGAAACAAGAGGTGCCAAAACCACTTGTAAAAACCCATGCCCCTTCCTTGGAAAACCATGAGTCATGATAATAAATTAATTAATATGCACAAGGCTTCAACATGGGCACCTAAGCCATAGCCCCTTCAACTTCTGGAATTCAGGATGCTCCAGTGACTATTCAACTTCTAGATGGAGAACCAATAGACACTTGTTTCCCTCCAAACTTGGTGACCCACTCAAGAATTTGTTGAACACTCTGGATAACTAAGAGGGGGGTGAATCAATTATCATAAAACAATTTTCTTGACTTTAATTAATTTGGAGCAAACATAAATCAATCAAATAATAATCTAACAGATATGAACATGAAAGCACATAACAACACCATGCACAATGAACACTAGAATTTACGTGGAAACCCAAGAAGGGAAAAACCATGAAGAATGCTAATTCTCAATTATAGAACACTAGTTAAGGTGACATCGGTTAAGGTGATTTTTACAAAATCTCACTACCAAAAATGCTCACTACATGTAAGGCTCACTATCGGTGGGATCACTGCCCAATTAATACAAAAACAAAATAGTCTCACTAACAAAAATGAACTGATGAAGCTGCATCTACATATGCATGAAGTCAGTTATGATTTAGAGCACAATATCTATCTACAACAAATCTGGTCAAGAATCTTTTGTCCATCTTCCTCACACAACCTCTGCAAAATAGATTACTTCTTCCTAACACTTGCCTTCAACTTTCTTATCGCATAATCCTTTGCACCATTTTATCTACTCACATACACCATACTTCTCACTTCATCGAACAAAATCAACTTTTACTTATACCATTCCATTGCCTTCATAACCTTCTAAGTCAGCTAAACACAATATCTTCATAATCTCCTAAGTCGACCTAGCAAAAACATGTCGGCATGAAGAACAACCTTGAAATACCTTATGCAAAACATGTGGGATTGAAGAACAATCTTGAAATATTCAATAAGGCTTGGCACACAGGCACTAGACCCAAAAGACAGGTCGCACATAAAGATCTTCTTACCACATTACCAAGGGACCCATAAATAGGTCATACATAAGATAGCATAATTAACTGAAGATAGAAAACCTTGAATTACATGAAATATATTTTGAAGCTGATGGGAATGCCACAACCAAGACCAAATCTTGATTATCATCAATTTCAGTACCAACTGGAGAAACATAATTAGACATACCAAAACTTGTAAAATGTTGCATGAATGTCCAGATAGCAAGGATACTCAGAGTAAGCTTTGAGCACAGCAGCCAACATCAAAAGATTAGTCTTCATTATTCTGCATTAACTAACTTCCATGAATGTCCCAAAAAGAAGTATTGTCATATCCGGATCAAGGATAACATCCACACTACATAACATCATAGCACTCAATAGGATAGATCATTTATGTATATCATCTGAAGCACAACCTTCCGGATCCAAGGTTTTGACATCAATGACAACAATGCTAAGTCATCTCAACAACTTCTCAACAATCTCCCCCTTTGGCATTGATGGCAAAACAACAAAAACTCAAAAACATAAAAAACTGCAAACAAAAGACTCTAAGCGCTCCCCCTTTGTCAAGCAATTCAATTCCTCTTCTTTTTTTCTCTTCATTTTCTCTCCCTTTTTTCCATCAAAGGAAAAGGTCCAAATAAGAACATGCAGGAGATCAAGTAAAAATAACACTTCTCACATGAAAATTTTTCTTGTACCTTTCTCTCACAGTTGGAAGAATCCTCTTCCAAGCTTGTACTACATAAACCATTTTGGCACACATACTTTCTAGTAGATTCAATAGCATAAATGAAGATGACCAGTCTAGAGATAGGCACTAACATTCACAATCCTCTGCATCAAAAAGTGTCCTAGAGAGATGATCCAATTGGACCTCTACAATTTCTTTGACCAACCAGAAATTTCTAACCAAATATTCCCTGTCTCTGAGTAGACAATTACTCAACTTGGAAACTCACCAACTCTTATTCTTTTTTTTCCATTTTTATCTTTGAAGAAGTCAAAACACTTTCCAATATCATTCAATTCAAATTCAATAGCTTCAATTTTACTTCTAAAGTTGTCAATAGGAGCAAGCCACTGGAGACAATACTTGTAGATGCCAGACATCTCCTTAATGCATTCTCTTGTATCACCAATGTGCTTGGATAATTTTTGTTTGGCTTCGACACACCTTCTCTCAATCATAGCTTGGATATTACGACCTTCAAATCCTTCCCACAACAACCTTTCTTCAACAACTTCTACCAAATCATCTAATAACAAGTCAGAAACAATAGAAACGATAGTACCCTTTTTGAGCAGATAATCAACTAAGGCATCTTCAATTTTAAGCCTACTGATTGGAGAGCAGGCATACCATATTTCACCAATATTTTTCATATCACTTTCATCCAACACCGAACAAACTTCATCTAGATCGAAAGAGTCAAATCTAGGCAGAGACTTTTCTTCCTTCTCCTTCTCTTCTAAGATAGTGATGACATCCTTTGTGTCAATTTTCCTCCTTTTAGGTTCCAGAGGGGAACCACCAATGATGAATTCTAAATACTTCTTACCAGAGGAGGAACCCTCCTCAAATTGACTGATAGGCACAACACTAGACACTATCACACCGGAGCACAGATCCATCTGTAAGGATGAGAAATAAAATTTGCATGCATTTGCTTTATCTTACATACATTCCAAATATTTGTAAACTTTCTTTTCGATAGGGATGTCAAACTTCCACTTAACATTCTCCTTTGTCAGAACTCTCAACCAAAGACATTCTGACATTCTCAATTAGGTTTTCCATTATTAGGATACACACGTCAAACTGTTTATTTTCCTTCACCATCTTATGTGCAAGATACACATCAATAGCTGATGTAGAACCTTCATGATTTCTAAAATAGATTTTGTAAGTGATACCATAAGCAACATACCTTACTGCAAGATCAGAAATAGTATTTATCAATAGAGCTCGAGGGTCTTTGTTGATACCAATAAGTTTTTCCATGTCTTTGTATTTCATCGCTTTCTTCCCAGGAAGGTCACCAACACTGCACAATCCAGTAATAGCTTCAATGGCTTCCTTAGTGATCAGATAGGGTTTGTCCAAAATGATGTTGCCATCCTTGAATCGACTCAACAGGAACAAGATAGACTCTTTATCAAAAATCTAGGGAAATTCTCCCCATAAACTGATACCCATGGTACTTACATTCTACAATTCATCAGTCTTCAACCCTAGTTCCATTTCCTTCATCTTTTGATGATCAAATTCATCCAAATCTACTCCCTTCAACCTTAGCAAGATACCACCACTAAATTCACTATTAACTAACGCAGATTCCATTGTTGCACTTAGCTTCTTCAATCCTTTTATCACTTAGTGAAACCTCTTTTCCTTCTTTGCAAACTATGAGAAATGATTTGAAACTCCACCTTTTATCCTTAATTTCTCATGATGATTTTTCTGCCAAAAACTTACATCAATGATGCCATCAATAGTACTTTACTTTTCAATCAGTCAGATTAAGCTTCATCATATATCACCAACCGGATTGAACTTAGTCATGTTGAAAACACATCAATATTACTTTGGAGAGGGGGAACCAATAGGATATGTATAGCAAACCTCCCCCTGAGCCAAGGAAGTTGGCTTAAATTTCGAAAGAGCTTGTACCGAGATCTGGTACCACAGAAGAGCTCCCCACACTCATTTCCTTTTTTCTTCCAAACCATGATAGTCTTCTTCTTAGATTCATCTAATTCTGCAACCTTCTTTTTGTTTTCAGGCTTTTTTGGAGCAACATATTTGCATGTGTTAGCATAATGTCTGGGTTGACTGCACTTGTAACATCTTTTTCCTGACTTAACTGAGTGAACCCTAGATCTACATTGATTAGCTTTGTGACCATAACCATAGAATAAATAGGAATTACCATGAAAGAGATTATTCACTCCATTCCTTCTAGCTGGATTAGATAATTCACTTCTGAAATGATTTGCTTTGTGACCAAACTTGTGATAGTTAAAGCATTGAATACTTGTTTCCTTCTTGCTTCTACACTCTACAGCCTTATGTCCAAAATTTTTGGATAGAAAGCAATAGCCATTAAATGCTAAGTACCTTTGAGCATTCGGTTGCCTGACCAGAGTTCTTTTTGTAGGTGTTCTAGAGTTCTAGACCTTGCTTATTACAATTGATCTCTCTTCAACTTCAACTGCTATGTCTTCACCCTTAGTGTTATTTCACCAGAGAAGCCAAGTCCTCCCTTATCCTTGTGACATTTATGCAAGGACAAGAGTTGATCCATAATTATGCTACTTTCACATACTCTTGCTTTTGATTTCAGCCTTCTTAACTCTTGATCTAACTTCTCATTTTCTTTTGAATTTTTTTTGATGGTATCCTTGAGATTTTCTTCAGTCTTCTTCCATTCTTTCATTTTATGTTTAATAGTAGCTTTGAGATCTTCTTCAGTCTTCTTGTATTCATCCAACCATAGCTTTAGATCCACAACACTTTCCTTTGACTCCTTTAATTCATGGTTGACCTCTCTGTGTCTAGCTTTGAATTTCTAGATTTTCTCCCTTAGCTTTGAGATACAAGCATTTTCCTCCTTGATTTTTCTTTCAATTCTTCATTTTCAAATTTCATGTTTTCCATATCATCTAACGTTATCTTCAGCTCTTCCTCAAAGTAATAATCTCTTTCCATCTTCTTCAAGCTACCAAGATCTCCCTCAAGCGATTAAGCTCTATCTCCAAGGGACCAAGCTCTAATACCAATTGTTGAAGAGTCTAGATAACTGAGAAGGGGGGTGAATCAGTTATCATAAAACAATTTTCTTGACTTTAATTAATCCAGAGCAAACATAAATTAATTAGACAATAATCTAACAAATATGAACATGAAAACACATAACACCATACACAATGAACACCAAAATTTATGTGGAAACCCAAGAAGGGAAAAACCACGGAGAATGTTAATTCTCAATTGTAGAACAACGGTTAAGGTGATTTTTACAAAGGCTCACTACAGATAAGGCTCGCTGCTAGTGGGCTCATTTCCCAATTAATACAAAAATGAAATAGTCTCACTAACAAAAATGAACTCATGAAGTTGCATCTACGTATGTATGAAGTCAATTCTGGTTTAGAGCACAATATTTATCTACAGCAGATCCGGTCAAGAATCCTATGTCCACCTTCCTTGCACAACCTCTGTAAAATAGATTACTTCTTCTTGACACTTGCCTTCAACTTTCTTATCACATAATCCTTCACACCCTTTTATCTGCTCACACACACCATACTTCTCACTTCATTGAATAAAATCAAATTTTACTTATACCATTCCATTGCCTTCATAATCTTCTAATTCGGCCAAACACAATATCTTCATAATCTCCTAAGTAGGCCCAACAAAAACATGTCGGCATGAAGAACAGCCTTGAAATACCTTATGCAAAACATGTTGGATTGAAGAAAAATATTGAAATATTCAATAAGGCTTGGCACACATGCACCAAACCCAAAAGATAGGTCGCACATAAATATCTTCTTACCACGTTACCAAGGGACCCATAAATAGGTCATACATAAGATAGCATAATTACCAAAAGATAGCAAACCTTGAATTACATGAAATATATTCTGGGGCCAATGGGAATGCCACAACCAAGACCAAATCTTGATTATCATCAATTTCAATACCAACCAGAGAAACATAATTAGACATACCAAAACTTGTAACATGTTGCATGAATCTCTAGATAGCAAGGATACCCAGAGTAAGCTTTGAGCACAGCAACCAACATCAAAATATTAGTCTTCATTATTTTGCATTAACTAGCTTCCATGGATTTCCCAAAAAGAAGTACTACCATATCTGGATCAAGGATAACATCCACACTATGTAACATCATAGCACTCGATAGGATAGATCATTTATGTATATTATCTGGAGCGCAACCTTCTGGATCCCAAGTTTTGACATCAATGACAACAATGCGAAGTCATCTCGACAACTTCTCAACAAAATCTTCACATTCCCAATGTGAATGCTTAGGAGGGATAATTTTGTCCTCTAGTGATGTGTAACCTCCACCAACATTAAATTTCCTCTTGATAATGCAATTACAATATGCCAATATTAAATAAATTTCTCACATGTCCCCTAGGATACTTTCCAAGAAACATTGAGACATAAAAATGGCATAGGTTTGTAAGGTAAATGTCTCCTAACCCCCCCCCCACACACACACACACACATATATGTATACACAAATATATACATATACATATATGTATATATATATATGTGTGTGTGTGTGTGTGTGTGTATGTAAATACATATGTATATATGTATATAGATACATAAATATATATACACACACATACATATGTATTTATGTAAATAGATACATAAATATATAAACACACATACATATGTATTTACATACATATATACATGCATATATATACATATATAGATATATAGATATACATATGCATATATGAGAATATCATTTTTAATAATTATCTAAGCAATGTTTACTTCACTAGTTATTACATCTAAATGATTTTTCTTTATTATTTAAGTTTTTGTGGATGTGAACAATGTTTATTTATTTAAGAGTTATTTTATTTTATTATATGTACTTAAATAATTATTTTATATTTAGTTTATTTACTTAAGATGGATTGGTGTGTAAAAGAACATAGATAATCTTTCACCCACAAATCTCTTGTTGCACCTATGGTGGTCATGTTCATAATAGAAATTGGTGTGTGAAAAATTGGATGTTGAGTGCTCAAAATAGAAACATGACTTTTCCTTCAAATATTTTTTTTAAATTAGCCCATCTGATGAGTTATTTATAGATTTTGGAGGAGGAGGATTGATGGTTGAAATTGATGTGGAAGATCAATAGTTAGGGATGATCTAGAGGATTGCATACATGAGAAGCCTTTGAGTGTCACTTTGTGATAAGTGCGCTTGAAAAGGTCCATAATCTAAGGTATTTGAAGGGTTGATATTTTCTTGAAGAAAATGGAGGGTGGGGATCCAAAAATTCATTTTTTGGAGTATTGTAATTTGTGTTGAGTTATGTGCAAGGTTACCTTGACTAATCATGATTTGGATTGTGCAAATGATTAATTGGTCAACTAATGATTTGAGTGGAAAATAAAAATTAAATAATTACATTTATTTAATACATTTGAAATGAGAATGATGAATTTAGATAAATAAACATTTAATTAATTTGAACATTAAATGAAAGGATTTATTAAAATTAAATAAATTATTAGAATTTATTTACTTAATGTTAGGAAGATGACTGAGTTGGTTATTAGATAATTAGTTTTATTTAATGAATATTAGAAGAAGATATATGTCAAATGAATCGGGTGATGTTAGGATAACATAACATTTTTTTAAATAAAATAAGGCTTATTTCTTACATTTCAAATTTTATTGGTAGCACTTGTCTAAAATGCATCATTTAAAACATTGAATGGTTGTAATTAACTTTTTCAAAATTACATTATCATAATTCATTTACTTATGTTGCCTCAAATTATTTATCCATATAATATACAATTAAAAATTAAGAAGCCAAAACTTTTTTTTAAAAAAGAAGGGGTAAAAATTTTATTCAATCAAAATCAAAGTACAAGCCAAAGCCAAAGGCCCACCAAAGCAAGACAACCACCAAAACAACCAACACGAACACTACATATACCTGTCCTCCACTAATAACCTCTCTAGAGTCCCCAAGTAATCAGAAGGTAACTCATCCCTTCCACTAATATCCCAATCGTCCACATTCTCAGAGGCCCACTTCGCCAGACAATTGGCCACTCTGTTCCACTCTCTAGGGATATGACAAAAGGAGATAGAATCCAAGGAACTGCAAAGACTCAGAATCTGCCTGACCACAGAAGCCAATTGCCAACTAACATCCTCCAGCTTCTGGTTGTTCAGCATATCCACCACAATCTGAGAATCAGACTCACAAATGATCCTCCGCCAACCTAAAGAGTATCCACGCTCAACAGCTATCTTGATAGCAAGGGCCTCCATCAGATTATTAGAATGCTGCCCTTTGTAAATAGAGAAGACAAAAACAGCACCACCATCGTTACCTCTACCAATACCCCCAACACCAGCATGACCAGGGTTCCCACGAGAAGAACCATCAATGTTAATTTTTAAGACCCCCACCAGGGGAGGCGTCCACCTTCCATCGCGACTGACCCGTTGCCTGACATGGCGGGATCTTCTACCAGCAAGGCTTCCCCTGCTACTATCCCCCAAGTTCAAATTTCGCAAAATAGCCAGATCACCAGGATCAGTATTAACAGACATATCACACTTAGCTGAAATAGTCTCCTGGAGCCTGCTAAGAATCTTCTTCCACAATTGAGAACTTCCCAAATTGGAGCCACAAAAAACTCTTCGGTTCCTCTCCAGCCAAAGGTTCCAGAGAATGAGAGTAGGCCCAATAGACCAGGCCACCTGCAGGAAAGAAGTCTTTGTAGGAGGTCTGCCCAAACTTTCCCAAAAGTCAATCAAGGAGGTAGCATGAATACAACCATGTTGCCAAGCCTCCCACCATCTATGCCACAACTCTCTAGAGTAAGGGCAAAGAAAGAACAAGTGAGAGGTACACTCCTCATTGCAAGAACAAAGAAAGCAAATAGAACGACCCTAAAAACCTCGCTTGCGAAGATTTTCCCAAGTGAGGCACTTCCTCTGAGCAACCAACCATAAGAAAAAATTGCATTTGGGCCATGAGAAGTTGTCCCAAACCTTCTTCCACCAGTGCACCTCAGCCGGACCATGTAAGTTCTTGTCAAGCATAGTGTAGCCTTGAGCAACAGTGAATTTACCTTTTGGACTAGGACTCCAAGCCAGAACATCCCTCCCATTCAGAGAGCTGCAAAGTCTGTCCTTCAAAATTCTAGCAAGAACATCACGATCCTCATCAGAACCACCCAAGGGCCACTCCTGAGGATCCTTCCAGCAAGCCACCGTCACCTGACCAGTACGCTTGACAGTTTTAAAATGCTCCACCTTAATCCAACCGGCATCAGAGAAAATATGGCAAAGAGGCTGAAGCTGAGGAAAACTAGAAAGAATGGGCGGGTGGCCATCCCAAGAGTCTTGCCAAAAAAGAGCATCAGAGCCTCTATTACAGATCCAGAAGAGCCCCTCCTTAATCAGCTGAGCACCCTTCTTAAGAGTATCCCAAATACAAGAACCCTTGCCCATCAAATGAAGACGTGGCACATCAAGGCAATCAACACCGGGGATATACTTGTGGGCCAGAATCTTAGCCCAATCCTGATCCTGATTGTTGCACCACCTCCAGTATAGCTTGGCCGCCAAGGCAGTGACAGCAAGAGCCATAGACCTAAGACCAAGGCCCCCAGCATGCTTCGGCCTGCAAACAGACTCCCACTTGACTAAGCTCCATTTCGAGGAAAGAAGGTTGCCAGACCAGAGAAATTGCCGAGACAGAGCATCGAATTCCCGCACAAAGGCTGATGGGGGAGCCTGCACACAACACCTATAGATGGGGAGAGACTGCACCACAGTCTTTAGAAGAACCATTCTCCCAGCAGAAGATAGCCACCTGTGAGTCCAATGACTAACCTTACTCCGGAATTTATCCAAAATTCCCTGCCAGTAATCTCTACGCTGGGCTCCCAAAGCCAAAGGGATCCCAAGGTACATCAAGGGGAGAGAACCAATCTGAAATCTTAAGATCCTAGCAATCCTGCTCTGAATACGCTGAGGAGTATTAAAGAAATAAATGGAAGACTTGTCATCATTAATACACTGACCTGAAGCCTTCAAATAGATGTCAAGAGCTCTCCTGAAGTTCACAGCCTCACTAATTCTAGCCAGGCCCATCAGCCCCGTATCATCCACAAACTGAAGATGAGAGTAGGAAGGAAGAGAGTTGCTCCAGCTCCAACCACGGATAAGACCCTGACTCACCTGAGATTTAATAAATCTTCCAAGACCCTCTGCCATGATAATGAATAAGTAAGGAGATAAAGGATCCCCCTGCCGGAGACCCCGAGAAGCACTAAACAGATCTGAAGGCTCCCCATTAATAAGAACCGAGAAAGAGGCAGAGGTAACACAACTAGGACCCAATTCACCCACTCCTCAGCAAAGCCAAAAGCTAGGAGAGTTTTTTGTAAGAATTCCCAACTCACCCGGTCATAAGCTTTAGACATGTCCAGTTTAATAAATATAGCCTTCTCCTTAGAGTTGGCCATAGAATGAATAGCTTCCATGGCTATCACGATGCCATCCAAAATTTGTCTCCCTTCAACAAAACCACCCTGCTCAGCAGAGATCAGAGAACCGAGGAGTGGTTTGAGTCGCTCAGCAATCAACTTGGTGATGATCTTGTAAACCACATTACATAACGTAATAGGCCTGAATTGCGCCAGTCGATTAGCTCCTTCCATCTTGGGTATGAGAGCCAAGAAGGTAGAATTCATGGACTTGAGCATCTGCTTGTTCCTATGTGATTCCTGAATCACCTCAAGGAGGTCAAACTTTTTAATTTCCCAAAACTCCTAAAAGAACTCAATCGGAAACCCATCCGGACCAGGAGCCTTGCCTTTTTTCATATTAAACACCACTTTCTCCAATTCAGGTAACAAGATAGGACATAAGAGAACACCATTCATCTCAGCAGAGACCAGTTGGGGAATACAATCCAAAATGGCCCCCTCCTCAGCCCTAGCAGCAATATCCTCCCTAGAAAAAAGGTTAAAAAAATAATTGACAGCTTCCCTGGAAATATCAGCGCTGGAGGAAAGTTGAGCCCCATCTTGAGAAACTAGAGAGGAGATAGAGTTCCCCTGCCTCCGAGCCTTAACCGAATTATGGAAAAAAGCGGTGTTCCTATCTCCCTCCTGAAGCCAATCAATGCGAGATTTCTGCTTCCAGAAGATCTCCTCCCGAAGCTCCCACTCTTCTAATCCCTTTAGAGCCAAAGACTCAGCAATACTAAGGTCTGAGGTCAACCCCTGGTCACGAATCTGACGAGTGATGGAATCCAACTTGGACTGGGCAACCAACTTCTGAGCTTGTAGGTTCCCAAAACACTGTTTATTCCATCTCTTAAGCCTGAACTTCACATGTTGAAGCCTCTTAGTGAAAATAAACATGGTCGTCCCATGGGTAGGCCTCCCCTCCTGCCACCAATCCAACATAAGATCATGCAAAGATTGATCTCTTAACCACATCAACTAAAATTTGAAAGAGGGATTTTTGGTGATTCCATAAACGGTGACAGAGAGCTTGATAGGCCAGTGATCAGAGCCCCTCCAGTCAAGAATTTCAGAACTTGTGATCAACCTACTATTCAACCAATAGCAGGAGACAAGAAATCTATCAAGCCTCTCTGAGATAGCCTCACCACCACATCTCCTATTATTCCATGTAAATACACCATTGGTTGGCTTCACATCAATGAGATTCAGGGTGCCAATCATATTCCTGAGCAAATTTGCAGAAGGGTCCAGCCTGGCTAATCCACCAAGTTTTTCATCCAAGCAGGTAACAGCATTAAAATCACTAGCCATAATCCATGGGAGGAATGGATCCAAGGCCCGAATGAATTGAATGTGAGCCCATATACTAGACTTACCTGCCATATCAGTAGGAGCATAGATATTGGATAAAAGACACCTTTCTCCAGTCGCAAAACAAGAGGCAACCAGAGAAATAGAAGAGCGACTAGACATCCACCATAAGGGGGAAACTCTCCTCGGGTTCCAGAAACAAGCCACCCCCCCTGCACTATTCAAAGCACCCACCCCCTGCCAACTGCCTTGGGGCCAGATACGCGGAGCACAACTCGCCAAACCGTCAACTGAAAGCTTGGTTTCTTGAATGAAGACCACATCTGGTGATTGAGATTCAATTAATCTGCGAATAGCCTTTTGTCTAGGGATGTTGTTCAACCCCCTTACATTCCGTGATAAAACAATCATTTATGGGGGTGGGAGAAATGAGAATCAATGGGTTTCACTGACCCCGACTCAACCAAAGTATCACCCATGATCTTAACCTTCTCTTGATCAGTCTTCCTTCCACTCTTTGACGGTTTATCAAGAGGCCCCTTCTTAAAGGATTTCTGTTGTAAGCCTAAAATAGAAGGAGCTTTGTTACCCTTTACAGATTCTGAAGCCCCCTTAGGAGCAGGGGGATCAGGAACCACCACAACAGAGCCCAACAGAGTCTGAGACCCCTGGGGAACCCTGAAATCCTGAGCTTGAGAAGACAAAGCCACAGCCATCTGATCCACTTGATGAACCTCTGAAGATAAAATTTGATCCTCTTTCTTTTCATTCTCATCCTGAACTTCATGTAGACCCTTATCTCCAGAAGAGATCTCAACTGGAATGCCTTCCTCTTGTGTCAAATTATCAAGAACTTCAAACCTGTTAAAAGTATCTTCATTCTGTCTATCCAGCCAAGATCTCTTTTTTCCTTTGCCTTTATTACGGGGCTTAACCGGAATAAAACCCTCATTATCCATAGGTTCATTAGGCATCGGGGCCTTTCCCTTGTCCCCCCTAGGGGGTTCAGGGGCAGCCCGGGGGGAGGGTTTAAATCTGGGACATTTGCGGTGCAAATGACCGTATTCATGACAAATTCTGCATCTAAAGGGTAGGGTCTCGTAATCCAGCTGTTGGATCCAAGAAGAAGATCCCATGCGAATTTCCATAGAATCTGGTAATGGATTATTTAAATCTACTTCTACACAAATGCGAGCAAAAGAAATTACCTTACGATCTTGGGTTTGTGAAGCCGATCCCACAGGTTTGCCAAGAAGCAGAGATATTGAGTGAAGAATATCTTCCCTCCAGAACTCCAGAGGAAGCCTCGGCAGCCGAATCCACACAGGAACCCGGGAGGGGATCTCTTCAGCAGAGTTGAAGCCCATGTGCCAAGGCTTGATGAAGAGCCCAACTTGGTTAAAGAAATATGGGCCCCCTTCAAAAGCCCTATTCCTATCCATAAGATTTGAAAAGATAACCAGAAAGTAATTATTAGCAGCCAAAATAATCTCCATATCCCCTTTAGGGTTCCAAACCCGACAAGCCCAAGATTCCAACACAGGCAGAGAAAGACGAAGGCCCAAAAATTTGCAAATAAGGGCATGATTACACCAATAATCAACATCCTCCGAAACTTGCTCAGGTTGAATAATCATAATTGGACGATCCTCGGATCTCTCAAGACAGCCATTTACTTTCTTCAAACAAAACATCCCTGTTGAAGAGGGTATTCCATCCCCAGATTGTGGTTTACCCAACTGCTCCTTTACATTGGCATGCATTGACGAAGACGGCTCAGCCATCTCCAAATCTCCGGATGAAACCTGAGCCAAAAAACAATCCCGATTCTCCATAGACCGAGATCACAGCCACACCAAGAAAGATAGAGCCGAGGCCAAAGACCCTCAGGCTCAGAACACAACACACCTCCCGCAGTGAGAACCACCACGCGCAGCCAAAAGACGCAGGAACAAAACCTGCCCACAAGCCAGGCAATGGTCGCCTACCCAAACGACCTACGCACCCCCGAATAAAGCAGACCCACCCCCCTTGAGATCGCGCCAGAAAACTGCCCACCGAGCACAGAGAATGAACAGCCAGGAGAGCTAGGGCATGCGGGCCCTAGCTCGCACCAGGATGCCGCAGAGAGACATCGCCCCCGTCCACTAAAACCTTCGTGAAGGGGGATGAATTAACCCGGTTTGATCTAAGAAGCCAAAACTTCAATTTAACATAATTATTATATTATTTTACTTGTATTTCCATTAATCTTCTATTGTAAAACAAATACTATTATTTCATTATCAATACCTGTCATTAGGTAGATACTAACGCATCCACGATCTCTTAATTGGCTATTGATTGTTGTATTTGTCAACAATCACAAGTTAGATTTTTTCCATGTGGAGCAAATATTTATCTTTTACAAAGTTAAGATATAAAATTTTCAACGAAAACTTTATTAAAATATGAACTATTGACAATCTAATTGGCTATAGAGTTTCAACTCTTTCTAGAGCCTTCACATTGTTCAACATAAATAAGTACTTTTAAAACAATAAAATATTGGCAATTTAAATGTATTGTGTACTAATATTTGATATGGCATCTTGTTTATTTAAAAACACACACATGTATTAAAGTTTCCTTGTACCTTGCTGACAAAAGAGAGCACAAAGGAAGGAGCCATCAATTTATAGGCTTGTTCAAACATGGATTAGATGTGTTTAATTATTATCCAATCATAATGCACCACACCATGTACAACTACCAAAATGTTTTGTAACAATAATAACAGCTATAATGTCATTTTTTTCTTTAGAATTTCCTAAAGTGGTGTGTATTTCCTGTCAAAAATATTGTATGAACTCTAAGAACTTTTGATTGAATTTGTACCTTAAACCTCAAGAAAATTTCTACACACTTGCTTATGAGTCATAGATCTCAAGGCATTATCAACGTCCCATAAAATATAAAAATGCCTAGTCTTTCAATAAGGGTTTATCTTTATTCAAATGTTTGGAGAGAATCATCATAAGATAAAAGTATGATAGTGTAATATAAAAAAATGGCGAGTTTTAGCAAGTGACGTTAAATTGAAGATTTTATCAAAATTCAAGCAGGGGTGGGAATAGGAAAGGAGTTTGAACCATAGTGTGTGAAGTTTGGTTCCAAGTTTGGCTTGTAAGAACTTGGAAATCTCTTCTAAGAGGCGGAAGTCGAAGTGATGCCTAGAAGGAGCGAAAAGACCTTGAATCGAGTTTCAATAGGTAGTATTAGTATGGAAATTCTAGATGAGATTCCCTACATTAAAATCCCAAAGAATTTTCTCAACTCTAAGGCCAAGAATTTGAAGAACATTGTTATCATCAAGTTTATTGGTATTAGGCTAACTATTAAGAGGAACAAAACTTGGATTTTCCAAAATTGAAAGGGATCCTGCTTGAAGATTAGTTTTTTGGTGCTATGGTTTATTCAAATAATTTTCCAATCAGAATTGGAATGGGATAGTGTGCTTAAGGGAGGTCCATGGTCCATGGGTAATTCCAAATTGTATTCTAGAGCTTGGATTCCTAGTTTTGACCTACATCTAGAATTGATTCAAGATACCCCACTTTGGATCAAACTTTATAAATTTCCACAAGAGATGTGGTTGGAGGAAGTATTTCAACTAATCAAAAATTTATTTGGGGAATATGTGAATTTATCCAATGCCTATGGGGGTAATGTTTTGGCATCCTATGCTAGGATCTATGTTAGGTTAAATCTAATATCATAAATAAAACACACCATCATTCTTTCCTCTGTATTGGGTGATTGGTTCCATGAATTGGAGTATGAATGCCTCCCAATCAAATGTTTTCAATGTTGGAAGATTAGTCATATTGCAAGGAACTACAATATTGTAGTGGCCAAGAAGAAGGAAAATAATACACACTTCTCCTCCAGTGAGAATGATTTCTTCGAATAAGGAGATTTATTCCTTGCTTAATCCATAAGTACCTGCTAAGGAGGCTCAAAGTGTTAACTCAGTGGAGAGAAAGTAAATTCTATGTCCCTCAATCTTCTCAAATGTTGAGGAGTGATATGAGTTGCATATTAGGGGTGTCCTTAGGGATATGGGAAATATAAGCCCTTATGAATATGTGCAAGATCCTAGTGGAATTGTGACTCTTGTTGGGATCATTGATTTGGAGGGAGATCTTAAAGGGGGTGTAATGATAATGAAATAGGGAAAGAGGGTAGATATGATAAATAAAATTCATTGAGCATTACCACAAGGAGGAGAAAAAGGTTTGAGAGGAGAAATTTCATTATTGTGGATGTTAGAGGGCAAGCAACAAAGGAAGGAAAATAGAAGTTAGCAAGGCGAAGATGAAGGCTTTGGAAGAGCTAGAGAATGGGACTTAGGCATTGATGAAGAGATTCATCAAGTAAAGAGGTGAGAAACTCCCTAAAGGGAAGAAATCATGAAGATCTTGAGTTAGAACATTTGTGGCCTCAATGGCTCAGAGAAATGTCATTTGTTGAAGTAGCTCATCAAGATTAAAATTCCTGACATTTTTATCCTCTAGGAGGCAAAGGTAGAAGGAGTTAGTCTCAAGGAAATTCTCCCATAACTTTGGAATAATAAATAAGGAATATCGATGGATGTAGAAGGAACTATGAGTGGTTTGGTTATACTCTTGAATAGGCATTTCTTCTCAATTTTATTGGTTGATAGTTCTCATTCTTGTCTCACTGTGAATTTCAAGGATCTAAATGGAGATAACCATATAATGGTCTCTAATGTTCATGATCCTAACATTTATAGCCTCTTTGGGCTCTTTGGAGTTCACGAAATTTCATAAGGATCTCTCTTTAGTTGACATAATCCCTAAGTTGGGATGGTTTACATGGAGAAACAAGAGGGTAGGGGATGAAAACAAAAAGTGTAATTTAGATAGATTTTGGTGAATTCAAAGTGTCTTCTCACCTTAGTAATTTTTTATGCAGAGGTTATTCACTTTTTTGGGTCAAATCACTAGTTTATAAGTATGCATATTAACAAAAATAGGAAACCTATTGGAATACACTTCAAAATGAAATCCTTTTGGTTTAAACACTCTAGGTTTAAAGAAGCTTTAGAAGAGTGGTGGAGAATGGATGTCAGGGGGTGTAGGAGGTATATAATTTATAAGAAGTTGATTGAGATCAAGAGGTGAGAAAGAATCTAGAACAAAAAAATAATGGGGAACCTTTTATAAAATAAAACAAAGGTGCAATGACTTGAAAACTATTGAGGCTTCCTTGGCCCTAAATGGCCTCACCCACAAGCTTAGGGAGATGGACAAAGAGTTTTCAAAGAGCAAAGAATAATTCTAAGAATGGAGGAATTCCTTTGGTAGTAGAAATCTAGAATCAAGTAGTTGAAGGAAGGGTATTAAAACACTAAGTTTTTTCACTTGGCCACAAATATCAAAAGACAAAGTAACAAGATCATAAGTATTCAAATCCCTTCTAGTTTGGTTGTTGAGGATGTGGAAGAAATCAGAATAGAAGGTTTTAATTTTTTCAAGTAAATGCTTGCCTCAAATTTTCCAATTAACCAGGAGGCTCAAGAGGCTTTGCTAAGAAATATCCTAGTGATAATTAATGACTCTTAGATTGAGGAATTATTGTTTCCCTTGTCTTAGGAGGAAATATAAAGAGATGCATTCTCCCTGGGGGATACAAAATCTTTAAGTCTGAATGAGTTCCAAGCAAAATCTTCTAGAACTTTTGGGATATAGTTGGGGAAGATGTGTAGAGGGTTGCATAGGAATGTAGATATAGAAGATCTATTATGAATACTTGGAATTAAGCATACATTTCTCTCATTCCTAAAAATAAAACTTAAAATAGTTCAACGAGTTCAAACCAATTACCCTCCACAATTTGGTGTACAAAATTTTCTCTAAGGTAATGTTAATAAGACAATAAATACTTAGAGGGTATAATTTGTAGGAACAAATTGGTTTTCTTAAAGGTAGGAAAATCTTGGACAATATTACTTTGGCACATGAGACCATATATTCTATTAAGACAAGGAAGAAAGAAGGTACGATGGTAAAGTTGGATATAAATAAATCCTACGGCATAGTCTCGTGGGATTTTCTGATAAAATCCATGTGTAATTTTAGATTCGGCGAGGTATGGTATAAATGGATAAACAACTACATCTCCTCCATCTCTTATGTAATGTTAATTAATGGTGTTGTGGTAGATTTCTCAAGTGCTAAAAGGGGTCTAAGGCAAGGTGACCCCCTAAATCCCCCTTTTTTTTCCTCATTACTATGGAATTTCTATGAAGAGCTTTGAAGAAGTAATCCAACAATGGGAATCGAAAAGGGCTAAAAGTTTCTAGTGGGATAAGTAGCAAGACTCACTTGTAATTTGTTGACAATAAACTTCTTTTCAGTGAAGTCATTGCAAGGGAAGCTAGATGCATAAAAAAATTCTTAATGCAATATGAGCAAGTAGTTAAACAAAAATTAAACGTGATAAAATCCAAAGTTTTCTTTTTGAAATATTTTTGTGAGGATATCTTGGAGATTCAAAGGATTTTAGGGTTTGAGGTGGACAATTTTCCTAGAAAATATCTGGGTATATCATTGCTAGATAAAAGATCTTCAAAAGTAGAATGGAGAAATGTAATTGATCAAGTTCAATGGAATTTGGCCTCTTGGAAGGGCAAATGGATTTCCATGGTTGGCATGATAACAGTGATAAAGTCTTCTTTGGTGTCAGTACCCATATTTGTGATGTTGATTATTCAACTCCCTAGCAAGGTGGCTTCGATCTTAGATAAAAATTGCCGCATATTTATTTGAAAAGATACTGAAAACACTTTCAAATACAATCTTATCAAGTGGGAAGAAATATGTAAGACAAAAACAAAAATTAAGGGGGGTGTCGAGCTCAAATATTGCAAGAAGATGAATAAGGCTCTAGGTGCCAAGATGGCATGGAGATTTTATAAGGAAAATAAAAAGACACCAGAGTAAGGCTCTCCAAGGTAAATATTTGTAGAATGATTTATACAACCTTTTTAGGAATTCTTCAATTCTACCTATGGGTTCCAACATTTGAAATTTTATTAGGTATTGCAATAATCTTATCAGTTCAAACATCAAGTGGGAATCAAGGAAAGGGGATAATATTATTTTTTGGCATGACTGTTGGATTGAGGATCAAGCATTGAAGGACATTCAAACTTTGTGTTTGCTAGCTACTCATCTTGAGCTTTGGGTGGTGTGAAGGTTAAAGATTATATGATGGGAAACTCTCAAATATAAAAGGTGGAAGACAATAATTTATCTGATTGTTGATCTTGACAAAGCCTATGATGTTCTCCTAGAAAATATTACCAAATGGTCTATTTTAATTTCAAACAATGAAGATAAGATGGTGTGGGGAGATCATGGCAATGGTAAGGTTTTGGTTAGCTCAGTTTACCAATTTTACTTTTATAACATTAATGACAACATCAAATCAATGTGCATGATGTGTAGAAGCAAAGGTGAGGATATTACCATATTTTTGTTCATTATGACTTGACCTAGAAGGTATGGTGCTTATTTATGGATAACTGGGATTCAATATGGGTCTTTCCTCCTCACATTCCTAGTATCATAAAAGGATGTTATATCAAGATTAAAATTCTAGGCTTACAATTCATTTGGAACAATGTGGCTACCTTGATTGTTTAGAACTTGTGGCTGGAATAAAATATGAGAAATTTTTAAGGAGTAGAAAAATTGGTGGAAAGAATTTGGGATTTGGTGAAAAATAATATCTCAAAGTTGGGAGAAATATATAAGGAGGAAGATTGGAATTTAAGAGAGAATAAGGTCAACTAGGTTAATGCTTGGCCTCAGTTTAGATGGTTAGTGCAAGACAAACAATTATAAAAAATGAAGATGACTAAATGTGTTTGGTAATTGCCTAACACCAGTTGGATTAAATCAACAGTGCAACCCAAGGCAATATAAGGAAGGCTAGGGCCAGTGGTTTTTTTTAAAGACCTAATGGATTATCCTATAGGTCTCTACACAAATGATTTTAATTTAGATATAAATAATATGTTTGAAGCCAATGTTATGGGGTTTGATGATTTCTAGTGAAAGGGGTGGAAGAAATTATGGGTAGAGGGAGATTCAAAGTTGGTCATTGGGGAAATGAGAGGAGAATTATTTTAGAATTGGATATTGGAGGTGATCATTTAGGATGGATAGTTAATGGATAAGAAGTTTTAAGATATTAATTTTTTGCATATTGGAAAAAAGGGCAATCAAGTAGCGGATTGGGTTGTTAATAAAGGAGTGATATTTCATGACAAATAATGCTCTACAACTAAATGTTGGTTGGATGGTTCCTTGCATAGTGATATTATATTGATTCAATTTTATATCATTAGGATACCTCCTAATATTGGGTTGTGAGAATGATAGTTGGAGACTTCATAGGTAAATTAAGATATGACAGTGATTGATGTTTGTAGGCAATGTGATCTAGGATGTGGGGACCCAAGATGAGTAATGTTTGTGTAATTTCCTATGGAGGGAGTGTTGGCACCATTGCCTCTTGGTTCAAATTTTCCTCTCTTTTTCTCTTGTCCTTCAAGGGGCCATGGGCCCTAATTTGTGTTCTTCCTTTCTACTAGTTTCATCTTTCTCTTTTGGTTCCTGAACACGCTAAACCTAGTTTTTTGGGGCTATGTAACCTATTTCAATTGATTTTTTAATGGTTATTAGATCCTAAAATAGGTAATATATAAAAATATAGGATTGAATATGTCCATGCCAGGAATTTTCTTGGTTTTTTCTCTATAAACTATAAACTTTTTAAGGAAAATTCCTTTTATTTTTGTTGCCATATTTTCTATGTCTACCCTTCAATTTTGCATTTACAATTTTGCACGGGTTTTAACATTTTCCTTACACATTGGAGGATGCGATGGGATGATTACATAATTTTTTGTGACTCACTTTGATGAAACATTTATGGCTTGCAACAATTTCTACTAGCCATGAACATTATAGTGAGCATGGTCATCCTAACCAAGATGAGACATTAGTCAACAATAAATCATTGGTAGATATTTTGATATGCATAGTGTTGTTTATCCTAGGAGAATGATACCCACTAATGAATAAAGACTGGGAAAATTTTCCTTAACCATTTACTTTGTACACAAAGCCTAAGTAGTAGTAGTCATCCATGCAGATTTGTATGCACTCTTCAAATGACTTCCCTATAGATTACCCAATCTTGTTGAATATAATAATTTGTATAAGGAATTTGAAGAAGGTGGAAATTGTCTTTTCCACAAGAGAGATTCTCCACCAATATTCCACTTATTGGGCCCACATACCATGCTAGTTTTTATTATCCAATATTTTATTAGCCAATAGTGCACCTTCAAGAGACAAGTACCTCTAGTAACTATGAAATTATGTGTCATTTGTTAATCCTTCAAACCAATAGCACACTATTTCATAATTATCAGAGGTACTTATCTCTTGAAGGTGTGTCATTGGCTAATGACAACCAACATATATTATATCTATTTATACTACATTATATATTATATATTGAATTATATTATATATAATTATCTTATTATATATAAATATGTTATATAATATATTATATTATATTATATTATATTTTATCATATTATATTAATGTATAATATATTATATTATATAATCTATGGTATCAAAATGTTAGGGAGGTCCATCCCCTCATGCTTGGTATCAAAATATGACCATGTTTGATATGTACTCAAGTTTGTTTCATCATACTTTCGAGTTGGCAACTATTCTCCTCTCAGTCTAGCATGTAAGGGAGAATGTGGCAATGTGTTGAGATGATAGTGACTTTCTCCCCTACCCTACATGTTGAAGACAATATAATGGTATCTATCAAGGTTTCAAAACTATACATGTTTCCATCCTTAGCATTAAAGTTTGTAATGTCTCTGTAGACATCTAAATTTAATCACTTCCATATGATTAAATTTGTTGCATTTACGTCTATCATATTAATATTAATTTATTAAATTAATATTACACCCTTTGTCCCATACCGATAAAGTATTTAATTTAATAATTAATACTTTGTCTTTTACCTTATTCCTCTCTAAATTAAATAAATACACTAATTTATTTAATTTAGTCATTCTTCCTCTTTTTGATTTAAAAATCAATTTAAAAATTCCTCACTTTCTCTCTCCTTGTCACATCATCCTACATTTGCCACTTGCCTCTAATCTTCTGTTAATTAGCCTAATCCAATATTTGCACAACCTTAACCAAAATCATTAGCTAAATTTAGTACCACTTTTTGGTCAATTCTTCCATTTTTCCTTTTTTATATTGACCCCCTTTCCTATGTGAATTTTTAATTCACATTTATTTTCTCTAGATTCCTCTCCTTTAAATGTGAATTTTTAATTCACATTCCATTCTCCCAAGGCTTCTAGAAACCTTGGACTTGTCACAATCTCCACATGTGACCAAGTCCCACCCTTTTGGAGCCCACCTTTTACCCTCTAGATCATCCTAGGAATGTGAATTTTTAATTCACATTTATCTCCCCAACCACCTTTCCTTTTCCCATGTAGATTTTTGAGGAATTCTAAAATTCCTCAAATGTCCCTTTCACTCCCACTTGGGGACAAGAAATCCCTTTTTGTGGAAATCCTCTCATCCCCCAAGGTGCATGTCCTTTTCCACCTCATGTACCTTTTTGACAACTCATCTCCACCTCATATCCTCTTGTCCACTTCACCCTCCACATGTCAAGATGTGAGGGCTTGTGGATTCTCAACCCACCATATCCCTTCATCTTGACCTTGTTGGATCAATCTTGACCCTTGAATTCTCTAGAGAATTCAAATTCTTCTATAAATACCCCCTCCTCAAGGGCATTTCCAATTTTTTGCACTCTCATAACTACATGTTGTCCATTTGAATCCTCAAGCCTTTTTCAATCATTCAACCATCTTTGTTCATCATTTTTCATATTGAAGCTTGCATTTTAGTCACTCAATCCATCATCTAAGGAGCGCACAACCAATCCAAGCAAGGGCCAATCAAAGAGGTATCAACAACAAGGGAGGTAAAAGTGTTTGTGTTTTTATCTTATTTGCATTCCTTTTTGTTGAACCACTCTTTTGGCTAATCTTGAGGTGTCCTTGTATTTTGTTATTCATGTTTCTTAGTTATTTTGCACATTCTTAAAGCAGTAGGAATTCCAAGGTATACATTTCTGGCACGCCCGGTGGGACCCACACACGGGTCTTGCATTTAACGTTTCTTTGAGTTAAGATTTTTGTAGGAAAAGCTCGCAAAAGTGCGGTAGCGCCCCCACAAAAGTGCGGTAGTGCCCTCGCAGAAGTGCGGTAGCGCCCCCACAGAAGTGCGGTAGCGCCCTCGCAGAAGCGCGGTAGCGCCCCCGCAGAAGCACGGCAGCGCCTCCGCAGAAGTACGGTAGCGCCTCCGCAGAAGTGCGGTAGTGCCCTCGCAGAAGTGCTGTAGCGCCCTTCACAGAACTGCAGCAGTGCCCTTCACAGAACTGCGGCAGCGCCCTTAATAGCACAGTTTGGAGGGAAAAAGGGGCGTTTTGGCTTCGTTTTTGCTCTAGTTTTTTGCTATATTCACGTAATAACTCTCTAACGTTGTTCTGGCAAGAATATTGTTATTTTTCACTAACGTTTTTGCAGCACATTGTGGCAAAATTTGACCAAAGGCGAAAAAAAAAAGGACAACTAACATTTGTTTGCAGGGGCATCTACATAATCAGACTTTCAAAAATTATCTTTGTTGCTCTTAAACATAGTCTAATCAGGAGGATTAAATCTCATTGTTTGCTGTGGTTGTTTACTTTTGTGTTACCCAAAGGGGCATTGATTTGTTTTCACTTTCCCCTTGCACTTCGTGTGAGCTTGGGGAGTAGTTGAAAATAGTTGGTGTCTTCTTTTTAGTGGGACCTGCTTGGGGATTTCATCACCCCAAGGGACGATTCCAACCACGTGTACCGGCGGAGTATATAAAGGGGGGAGAACGAAAGTTGTACCCCAATCCAGTTGCGTCGTAATTGGCAGAGTGTCAAAGCTAGGGTGATACCTAGATAGACGTGAAGAGTTGGTCTGAGCCTTTCAGTATCTCGCTGGGGTTCCCGACTCACGCTTGTGACGGACTGGTGTTCACGGTTGTGCCTCACGTACTGAGAGTATATCGAGGACTCCCTAGAAGCCTTGTGCATCCTAGATTAAGACTTTGTCTTGCCATACCCGTAATATTAATCATAGGATGGTGCTTGCTTGAGGTGTTTTCTTGTGAAAATTCTGTCAAATTTTGATATTTTTGACTTGTTTCATCATTTTGAGTCCTTGCCATAGCTTTTTCCATCAAAAACCAAGCTTTGTCCCCACAGAAAAGTGGTAGTGATTTGCTGCAGAAAGGCAGTAGCGCCCCTGATTTGCTGCAGAAAGGCGGTAGTGCCCCTGATTTGCTGCAGAAAGGCGGTAGCGCCCCTGATTCACTGCAGAATGCTACCTATGCCCCTGATTTTGCTGTCAACGCCCTGAAAGTACCCCATTCGGATTCATTTAGCCTCTAAATCACCACTTAATCATTCCCAACTATTATCCCTTTATCCTAAGTCTTCATTTTATCATTTTAAGCCTCCCAAAACCTCCATTTCATCCGTTTAAACCTCCATCCCATCACTCCAAATTTTCACGAATCACCTCTAATCTACCTTTTCATTTTAATTTTCCATTCACAAGTCAATACCCTCACCTAACAAACATCACAACTTTACCATTCACACCTCCTAAACACCACCCATAGCCAAACCACCTTAACTTTGCATTACAAAGTGGTTATCTAAATTGACTATAGCGCTTGAACTTGATTGTTGGTCTTTAACTTCGACCCCAATCAATTTGCCTCCATCTTGAGGTGAATTCGGTGTTGCAAGTTATCATCCTCGGCCTAATCAATCCATTCCTAGCTTAAGGTGCATTCGGTGTTGTAATCATCCTATCGATCAATCAAAGCTCTAGGGTTACTAAAGGTAATCTCACGTGATCAAGTTTGAGGTCTCTCTCTCACGCCTTCCAAATCCTATCCAATCCAAATCCAATCCAATCTAATCCAATCCAATCCAATCCAATCCAATCAAATCCAATCCAATCTAATCCAATCAAATCAAATCCAATCCAATCTAATCCAATCCAATCCAATCCAATCTAATCCAATCCAATCCAAATCCAATCCAAATCCAATCAAATCCGATCAAATCTAAATCCAAATCCGATCAAATCCAAATCAAACCCAATCCAATCCAATCTAATCCAATCCAATCAAATCCAATCCAAATCCAATCCAATTGATCGAAGTCCAATTAGATCCAATCCACACTCCATCACAATCAAATCATTTGACAAAGGCATTAACCTACTCATCTAGCATTTGCATGCCCGTTCAGACCCGTTCACAAGCAAAGAAGATGGCCGACCTTCAAGCTCAAAATGCCCAATCCAACAATCCTCAAGATCCCAACAACACCTCATCAGATCCCAACAAGGGTACCAACATCTTACATGACCCTCACAATGGTACTTCATCACACTCCAACACTGAGAATCAGAATAACTCGCCACATGGAGAAGAGAGCATGGTTAATCAACCTGAACTCACACTTGAGGAACATTTTAGCAATCCTGCCAATGTGCAAATGACCGACCGTTTGCTTGCAAAACATGGGGAAGAAATCTTGGCCCACTTGATTGAGAAGGGTGTTAAACCTCCCTCCAATGTTGACTTGTCCAAATATAAGGGTGCCCCATCTCACGTACTCCAAGGGTCCCAAAATGCACCCGAAGGTTCATACTTTTCCAATGTTCCTCCAATTGAGGGTTGGCATCAACCTGAATTTGGCAATGCCATCCTTTATCAGGTTAATTACCCCCCACATGCTTCGACCTCAGCTATAGGTGGATCTCAGGTGCCCGATCCCACTAATCCTTTCGCTTATGGCATGCCACAAAACATTCCGCAACCTCCGCCATTAACATTAACCGCACCCCCTCCTTTGAACCCACCTACGGTCAATATTGGGAGTACCTCCTTTGCTACATCACTTCCTCCTCCTGGGACCACCAACACGCCACCTCAACAGGTTCCCCAATCTACTATCCCACCTCAAATACCACCATAAGGCGCACCCCAGCTGAACATTCTGAGCGGAACCCAACAACCTCCTTTACAAAGTGTGCCCACACAACCCCCACCGTCTCATCCGCAACAACCTATACCCAATACTTTGACCTCTTCACAACAACCATCCTACCAACCACAAGGCAATCCATCTCAACTGCCTACCCAAACCATATCTCCCTTTCTTGCATCCCTTTTGCGTCCAAAGGTCCAACCACAACATAATATCCCACCTCAGTCCACACATCACTCAATGCCACAACAACAACCTCCACAACACTACTACCACCATAATCAACAACAATTTCACCAACAACCATTTTATGCAACCTCCCAACAATCACAACAATATCTTCAATACCAACAGGCCAACACGCAACGTCCCGTCCAAGTCCCTCAGCAACCTACCCCACACCTTCACCAAACAAATTCATATTATGCCCCACAACAACAACCCCCATATCAACAAAACCCCCTACCTTACCATCAAGTCATGTCATCATCCAATCATCCAAACCCACATTTTAACAATCCAACACCCTTTCAACAAGATCCCTCATCTTTCTATCATCCATATCCCCCCAACCCACCACCAGCTAGTTCGGACTTGTTGGAAATCAAAGCTGCCCTTAAGGACCTTCAAGCAGGGGGCACAAAACAATCATTTAAATTTGAAGATATATGCCCATATCCGTTCGATCCATCCATCTCATTGATCCCATTCCCTAAACACTTCGAGATTCCAAAATTTGACAAATACAAGGGAGACAAAGACCCTAAGGCCCACTTGCAAGAGTTTTATGCACAATGTCAAGAAGTCATGTATAACGATAACTATCTCTTACGCCTGTTCCCAAGAAGTCTAGCAAGCCACGCCCTAGATTGGTTCATGACTCTTGAAAAGGGGTCTATAAAAACTTTTGCAGAGTTATCAGAACAGTTTGTCTCCTACTTCTCCTTCAATTTGCGGAAGGATACTGACACCTTAGATCTCTTAAAAGAGAAGCAACGGGATGGAGAAACCTTTACCAGCTACCTCCAACGATGGCGTGCATTAGCCAGTCGAATGAAAAATCCTTTGAAAGAAAAAGACATGGTCACTCTTTTTGTGGAAAATTCACATCCCGACATGGCCCACAATTTTAGACTACACTGTGTCACCACTTTCGCTGAGATAGTGGAAAAGGGACCTATCCTTGAACGTGCCCTTATCACCAAAGGACACATTAAAATACACAGTCATGACAAAGAACGGTCATTCGGAGATAAATCACGATTTTGGAACAAAAACAAAAATGCAGTGAATGATGGAGTGACAGACACCAAACATGTCCAAGTGGCTAATGCATCCCAAGGGCAACAACAGTCTGTACCCAACGCCATATCAGTACCGCAGGGGGCACCTCGTCCCCCTCAACAGTCAAACCAAAGAAATCAGGGGAACACCAAACGTCAATACACCCAATTGGGTGAACCCTTGAGTGTTGTTTTCAATAAATTGTTACAAATCAATTATCCCATCACATATCCTATCACCAAACCATTCGATGAGTCCAAACCCAAGCCGGCATGGTTTAAAGAGAATGAGTATTGTGACTTTCATAAAATCAAGGGACACTCCTTGAATAAGTGTCAGGGTTTAAAAAATTATGTCCAAGATCTCATTGATCGAGGAGATATCAAGGTTGACCCCAGTCAACCTTCGTCGTCCAATGCTCAACTGCAAATCTATCAAAACGCCTTCCCAAACCATAGTCAAGGTCCTAGCACCTCCACTAGTCATCCCCAAAATAACAGCACCAATAATGTGAATTACAAGAATGTGCCCTTTAATTATGAAGGTGTTATTCATCACATTGAGCAGGTGGAACCCCGAGTATCCATGATCCACGTTAAAGCCAAAGACCCACAATGTGCTGTGACTACGCGACGAGCCCGCATCACCGTCCCTGCAGCCTCCACATCCGTCCTACCCGCTCCTATAACCTCTCAATATAACATTCTTGATCACCTAAGGAAGACCCCCGCTCACATATCCATTTTGGATTTGCTTAAGTCCTCCCCGGTACATCAAGAGATCCTCAATAAAGCCTTGCAAGAAACCCATGTCCCAAACGACATCGACCCCACACAATTCCAAGCTTTGGTGGGACACTTGGCTTTGTCTCACCACCTCCATTTCAGCCAAAATGATATGCCCAACATTGGCATCAATCACAACCGCCCCCTACATATCGAAGTCATAATTGCCCGTCATAAAATAAAAAGGGTCTTGGTAGATAATGGATCTGCCCTTAATCTATGTACTTTGAAATTCATAAAACAGATAGGGTATTCTCAAGCGGACCTAAGCAACCAGATAATTACAATCAAGGCTTATGACAATGCAGAAAGAAATTCAGAAGGAATTATCAGTCTCCCTATCCAAGTGGGACCTGTGCTCCAATATACTACCTGCCATGTCCTTAATCTGGACTTACCGTATAATCTCCTCCTTGGCCGCCCATGGCTCCATGCTATGCAAGTTGTTCCATCCACATACCACCAATGCCTCAAATTCCCAGTTAATGAACAGGAGGTCACCATCTATGCCGACCCCCAACCATTTGAGTATTGTCAAGCTTTAGAAGCATCTTTCCCCCATTTACATTATTGTCCTGGGGTCGAAATGGGGGCATCCCATCCATCATCAAATCCATCATCCTCCAACCCATCATCCACTGAAACCACCACTCCATCCTCCGCCACTAATCCCTCGGTCACTAGAGTCCAGATCATCGACAAAGGGTGTGATGAGTATGAGATGCATACGGATCTCAATGTAGCCACTATGCCACCGTCACCACATGAGTACGGTCAACCTTCACATGCTATACAAAAGGAAGACAAGATCATCACCTTCAGGAAAAAACATTCCTACTACCACCTTCAGATCTCCGAGTGTCAAGGTCGATGCGCCAGAGGAAGACATCAGCCAATGGGTCTACCGAGAAGAACCTGAGCCAGAAACTCCTCTAAAGAAATATTTTCAGGAAAAATACCCTTGGCCAGCAAAGTTTGTGGAAAAACATAACTATCAAGGTAGAGGCCTGGGTAAAGAGGAACAAGGACGCTTGCAACCCATTGATACACCACAGTCACCAAAAAGAGTAGGCATTGGGTACGACAGGAAACAGAAAAGCCCTGCAAAATCATCCAATACTTCCAATAGTATCATCATGGACGATGGCTCATTGGAAGACATACCCGAGGAGGAATCCATCATACAAGCATACGATGACGTTGACAACACTGACTTATCCTCCATGTTTGAATGCCTATCTGTTTGCACCATCAGCCTATCCCTTTGTCACCCTAAACTCATTGATTGGGACCTAAGCAACACCACACCTGTCAGTATGCCAGCGGACACCTATGTCAACCTTATGGGATTGGGGGAGGATGAACACTCCAGTCGCAAAAGTAAGAATAAGAAACATAAAAAGAGGTCATCTAGTGAAAACCTCCCTGAGGCACTTCCTGACCTAACAAAAATAAAAATAAAAGACGCATCTGAAGGCGAAAACCTCAAAGAGGCGCTGGAAGATGGAGATGTTCATCTTCCCCTTATGGGAACTCAGCTATCTACCAGATCATCTATCCTGATTGAAGAAACGCAAGAAGTTAATCTGGGAACCGCTGAAAATCTGAAGATCACCTATGTAGCCAAGTCACTCTCCGAACAAGAATATCCGATCTTTGCGCAGCTACTCCGAGAAGGCATCATCAATTTTTCCTGGTCATATTCAGACATGCCAGGCCTAGACCCTGCTTTAGTGGTTCACCACTTAGACATTCGCCCAGACGCCAAACCCGTCAAGCAAAAACTTCGTAAGATGCATCCGCAAGTTGCGTTGTTAGTAAAGAAAGAATTGGAGAAGTTACTGGACGCAGGTTTTATCAGACCTATTGACTACTCCGAATGGATCTCTAACATAGTTCTGGTTGCTAAACCAAATGGTGACATTCAGGTCTGCACAAATTTTAGGGATCTCAACAAAGCCTGCCCGAAAGATGATTTCCCTCTTCCTAATATTGACATGTTGGTTGACTTAACGGCAGGGCATGAGATGTTGTCCCTCATGGATGGCTTCTCCGGTTACAACCAGATCTGAATTGCACCTGAAGACCAACACAAAACCGCCTTCACAACTCCTTGGGGCACCTTCTGTTACAATGTTATGCCCTTCGGTCTCAAGAATGCGGGGGCAACGTATCAAAGAGCTATGACCGTTATCTTCCATGACCTTATCCACATTATCATGGAAGACTATGTTGATGACCTATTAGGGAAATCCAGAACACGAGCCGAGCACCCCACCATTCTGAAGAAGATATTTGAGCAACTAGAGCACTATAAGTTGCGGTTGAATCCAAAAAAGTGTGTCTTTGGTGTCACGTCAGGTAAATTGTTGGGTTTCATAGTCTCCCGCAGAGGTATTGAAGTTGATCCTGCCAAACTAAAGGCTATTTTGGACATGCCGCCTCCATGCAATCTAAAGCAGTTAAGGAGCCTCCAGGGAAAAATGCAGTCCATCCGGCGGTTTATAGCCCAGCTTGCAGATAGATGTCAGCCGTTTACCCATCTTTTGAAGAAAGATTCTGTCTTCCGTTGGACTCCACAGTGTCAAATGGGTTTTGATAAAATCAAGGAATACTTAGCTCATCCACCAATTTTGATGCCACCTATCCCAGGAAAACCCCTCCTGCTTTATATCTCTGCTACCTCAGTCGCACTGGGGGCATTATTGGCACAGCATGATGAGTCACTCAAAGAAAGAGCAATCTACTATATCAGCAGAACACTAGTCGGCTATGAGTTAAATTACTCTCCTATGGAAAAAGTGTGCCTTGCACTTGTCTTCAGTACACAGAAACTCTGCCATTACATGCTCAGTCACCCAGTCAAATTAATTGCTAAAATTGATCCTTTGAAATACCTGTTGTCTAGAACCACCTTGACTGGCCGCATGGCCAAATGGGTCATGCTGCTAAGCGAATTTGACATCGAGTATGTGGAAAGCAAAGCTATTAAAGGATAGGTTATTGCTAATCAATTGGCTGAAGCACCACTAGTAGATGCCTACCCAATAGACACTGAATTCCCGGATGAAGGAGTCTACATAGTAACAGAAGCACCAACTTGGACGTTATACTTTGATGGTTCATACACTCACAGTGGATCTGGGGCAAGAATTCTATTATTCACCCCTCAAGGTGACTACATCCCAAAATCATTCAGAATAGTGTTTCCCTGCACCAACAATATGGCGGAATATGAAGCCCTCCTCACTGGCCTTAGAATTGCAAAACACTGGCACATTACACATTTGAAGGTCTTCAGAGATTCCTTGTTGGTTATCCGGCAAGTTAATGATGAGTTCCTCACGAAAGATGACAAACTGCTACCCTATAAACGCATGGTGGACGATTTCAAGAAATATTTCACCTCCATACAGTTTGACCAAATCCCTCGGGTGCAGAATAAAGCAGCAGACGCCATGGCCACTATTGGTTCTCTGATTGACATGCCCAAGGATCGGACAGAGTGTGAGTTTCTGGTCGAGCAACTGTTAATCCCTGCATACGACATTCCTGACACTAACATGGTGTGCGATGTTGTAGGTCCTGCCTCCCCGTGGTACCAAGACATATATACTTACCTTCGTGACAACACCATACCCCCAGAACTTACACGTAACCAACGTAAATCCTTTATCCATTGTTCATCCCGATACATCATCGTTGGTGATACGCTTTATCGTCGCGGGTATGATGGGATCCTCCTAAGATGTCTGAATGAGACTGAAGCCCAAATGGTACTAACAGAAGTACACGGTGGTATTTGTGGGGCTCATTCAAATGGTATGGCTCTAGCCAAAAGAATCCTACGGGCTGGATATTACTGGCCTACATTGGAGCGTGATGCTTGCGAATTTGTAAAGAAATGTCTTTCGTGTCAATAGCATGTGGATTTGATCCACGCTCCCGCACAAGAACTTCAGCCTCTCTTAACACCTTGGCCGTTTTCTCAATGGGGTTTTGACTTGATTGGCAAGATCCACCCACCATCATCCGATGGCCATACATTCATCATCACCGCAACTAAGTACTTCACCAAATGGGTGGAAGCAATGCCACTCTCCCAAATCACCGGTACTCAGATTTCTAAATTCATCCTCTACCATATTCTCTGCAGATATAGTATCCCATCCACTATCATTTCCGATAACGGAAAACCGTTTAAAAATCAAGCCATGAAGCACCTATGTGATACTTTCCACATCCAACATCGCTGGTCAACGCCTTACTACCCTTAGGGTAATGGTCAGGCAGAAACAACCAACAAAACCCTCATCCGCATCCTCAAAAAGGTGGTCAATAACACGGGACGAGATTGGCAACTTCACATACATCCCGCCCTTTGGGCATACCGCACATCTATCCGTCCCCCAATGGGCGCCACCCCATACTTTTTAGTATATGGCGCGGAAGTCGTCTTGCCAATCGAAGTCGAGCTCCCCTCATTGAGAATTTCTTTGAAGAACCTCATCAGCGAAGAAGATGCCCGCATTGCACGCCTTGCCCAACTGGAGTTACTAGATGAACGCATAATACAGGCCTATGATCACCTACAAGTATACCAGAATCGCCTTAAACGTCACTACAATAAAAAGGTCCGCCCCAGGCAATTCCAGGTTGGTGAACTTGTGCTCAAGGAAAATCACCGCACTCAGCAAGATCGTGACAAGAAAGGCAAATTTGAGGCCACTTGGTTAGGGCCATATATCATAACTGCCAAATATGGATCTGGAGCCTATAGGTTGGCTACTCTAAACGGAGATCCCCTTGACGAACCTGTCAATATTCTTCATCTAAAAAGGTTCTACGCTTAAGGTCCACTTGGTCTACCCTATCAAAAGTCAAAAATATCAAAAAAAAAAAAAAAAATCACCTCTTGGTGGCACCTTGGATAAGTATGGATGGTGAAAACCTGGTACCAGGCGTCATCCATAGAGGGCTTAATCATTATCTACCTGGCATCCTAGTTACTTTATGTTGTCATATGCACTTTCCTCCCCACCCACATCAGCCTAGGCCGCTTGGTACTTGTTGATTGAGCATTGGACGACTCACCTTACCTATCCCTCATCCTGAGCTTTCTTATATCCTACTTTGAGCTTATGTCTTTCGTCCGTCGGTCCATGTCGTCATATAGGATCATCCATCGTGTCGGTCTTCATCTAGATCCCACCCTCTTGTCCCACTTCCATCCTTTTATCGAACTACGTTGCCCCTACGCTTTCACGTAGGCAAGGTTGGTCATTCGATCCTCCCCCGGGGCATTTGTCGGTCACGTCTTGTGTCCATCATCGGTCACCTTTGTCCTCTTTCTATTTTATCCATGGTCCTTTTCCGTGAACTACGAGGGCTCTGTGCTTTCACGTAGGCAAGGCTAATCTTTGATCAGCCCCCGAGCCCCTAGGTCTTTAGGTTGTCTTGTCTCCCTTGTGGTTGTGTCATCAAGCTATGCCTTTATCCAGCTGATCCTTAACAAGAAAAGACCCACTTGCACCAACGAATCTAATCAATTTTGAATATCCTTTAACATACTGATATTTTTGCTTAGCATCCATCACAGGTCTTAACAGGATGCATCCTTCCTAACAGACCTCATCAAGCCCATCCATCCCCTTGATCCTATGGCAAAGGACATTTGAAATTGATTATGATCTTTTTTGTTGCTTTTGGTTTTTGTTTATCATTTGGGCGCCCTATTGTCACTAATCAAGGCTGTCATAATTTATCATATTATGGCGCGTTTTGATTAATCCACATAGGGGCATATCTTGATCTTGTATTTTATTGTTTTGTTGTGTTTTCTTGGTTGTCTCACATAGTACCCACCAAGATCCCTGAGGCCTTGTGTTATGTTGAGACATCCTTTTGTGTTTGTGGTTATCTCAATACCGGACCCGAGCAAGGTCTTTGCGACTTTGTGATATTGAGATAGCCTTTTTGTCTGGCGTGTTTGTCTCATGCATTAGACACTAATTTTACCTCGGTCCTCTGTACCTTGGTGTATCGTGTCCTATGCTATAACAAAAAACAATGCTCCAAAGATGGCTAATTGAATTAGGATTGCATTTTTCATAATCACTACATTAACACTCACCCTATGGTTTTTGGTTGTGCAAATATTTTCTCCCATTCTTTCCCCTTCTTCTCAGGGTACTGATACTTTTTGACAGATGCCAAATAACATCCATCTTCACCATTACGGCATACCCACCTCTCATTACCATGTCAGTTCTTATCGACACTTCGGGCCGTATGTTACCTGCATCATGTGTTAGGACCATACATCCATCGCCACCTGCATCACCATACATTAGATCCATACATACCTTACCACCTATATCACAAAGTGTTAAACACATAATATATCACATCTTGCATACATAAAATGTTCATACGAAAATCCATCATACATACATACATCATAAATAAGTCAATTAGGCATCCATATATATATATAAATTATCATAAATCCATTAGGTACACATATAATATCACCATTCGCATCCATAAAATTATTCCTATTACATAAGTACATAACTCCACTCATCCACATAAATATTTCAATAAATCAATGCATACGCATAAGTAAAAATCATCCATAAACACATACATCTATTCATCCACATGAACATCTCATATCATAAATATAAAACATAAATAAATCAACACATGAGTGCATCCATCCACATAGACATATAGTACCATATACGCATGCATATAATTATCCATCACACAACAACCTACTCCATAGTGTCAATAAGAACTGTCTCATATCAAAATAATATAACATGTGTCACATATCCATCATACATGTATCTGTCACATGAAAAAGTACAAAATCTAGGGATATAGAACATCCCTGATATTCATCCTACACAATCCATCTTGCATCTGTCAAAAATACAGTACCCTGTCACCTCCCGAATGAACTCCCCACGTCTGATCTCTGTGGAGACTCAGGTCCTGCCCCTCTGCCTGGTGAAAAACCCGGTGAATCACTGTAGCCACGGGTCCGTGTCCCCAATGATTGTGAAGGCACTGGCATCTGAGGTGCCTGCCTGGTATAATGAAATCTTCTTCGCTGTGCTGGATCAGGAACCGCATCATAATACGCTGCCATCCAGAAACCTGCCTCTCTCTCTGCAGCCTGGACCCGAGCGGAATTCTGCTCATGTCGATACCTGTCTCGGTCCCTGGTGATAGCCCTCCTCTCCTGCTCCCATGCCTCCTGAGCTAACCGAC
>VDFB02193867.1:29420753-29559002 GCA_007258455.2 Sequoia sempervirens
ATATGGTCTTGTCACTATTTCTATCTTTTAAATCTCTACCAACAACTAAGGTAGCATGAAATGGATCCACTTGAGATGGACATTTTCTTAGTGTGACATCCAAGTATACCTCAAGTATCTCAGCACTCACCTCTTTGCTATCATTTTTAGCAATCTAATTTTTCTTATTTTGTTGTAGACCAATACTCTTATCTTCAATGGGAAGATTGTGTGAAGCATCAACTATGAGATCCAATAATCTATCTTTGTGTTCATTTATCCTCATCATCTCTATTAGTGGCATGATTTTTTTAATTTGATTAAGGATTTTTTCATGTTTACTAAAATGTATTTTGTGAGTGGATTAACTATAATATTACTTGTACTCAAAGGTAGAAGAGGTATCTATCTTATTTTAATAGGAATAGTTTTCCCCTTCTCTCATATTGTGTTAACCTTAGAAGCATATGCCCCTTTACTACCATTATGCTACTCTTTTGAAATTTGTGCTTTCACCTTAGGTATAGGTGAGATAACATCTTTGTGTGGTGGCTAAACATTTTTCACTTTCCCTTGGCAAACCCTTTATAAAAATTATGGCCTCTTTGTCCCTCTTGTTTCTCTTTAATAAAGAGGATTCTCACATTTCCCACATTGCTACTCCCATATTGATTTCCTTTATTTACCATGTTGTAATTTCTCTTAACCTAAGAAATAGATAATATAATCAAATACTTGATTTCCTCATTAAATGTTCTTCTTAATTTGAACTTGGTAGCAATGGATTCAATGTTGTGGATGTGGTATATCTCCTCTTCATCATCTAAGAATATTTTCTCATGGTATGATTCATCTTCATATCTTCCTTTATCTACATCCAACTCCAATCCACATTCATCCATATATGAATAGTCATCACTAATTATACACCATTATGATGACAACATACTTATATCTTGATTTTCATGGACATTATCATAACCATGATCTACGTTACTAAAATAATCAAAAATTCTTCTACTTCAATGATTGATAGACATACAACACACTTTAAATGGGAGTAGATTGTATTTGGAATTCCATGGACCAAGGAGTGTCATCCACATTGTGTACACCCACCTTCTTTAGAGGATTGTCCCATTGTATCCCTACTAGATAGATTTACCATTGTGCCAAGTGGTGTTATAGGGCTGAAAATATAGTTTAGGCATTCTTTCTTGTTTTCCATAGTTTTTCTATCATTAGATATCTCTTTCTCATTTTTTAAAACTTTGTAACTCAATCCTTTCAAGGAATGCATCACTTGATCTAACTTGTCATCAATTATAAGAAATTTTCTATTAAGCCCCTTATAATGGGATGTAAGTTTGAGGTCACTTATTTTGTGAACCTTCCTTTGAGGCTCTTGATTGATCTCTATATTAAATGAATTTATATCTACATCCCTCAAGGTATGGGGGTCTTTATCTCTTAACAATTACTACATATTAGTAGTGTAAGAATTGCAATACAAAACCAAACACATGGATTCATTTGATATTAGATCTGTAGGATTCTTTGAAATGAATCTAGTGAATATAGTGTTAAAGTAAGGAATATATTCATTTGATCCTTTAGTAATATTAGTGAATTCATTGATTATTAACCTTGGGTTTATCTTATCACCATAATACTCTTTGAAAACCCTTTGAAGTTCCACCCAAGAAAAATGCTTTCTTTAGGTAGACTTTTATACCATTCTTTAGCTACATCATCTAGATATTACACAAATAAATTTATGAGCACGTTGTCATCATCAATCTAAAAATCACCAATAATTTTTTTTAAATATCTCACGTGATCTTCTCCACAAGCAACATTATTTTATTGGAATTTAGAAATTCCACACCTCACTTTAGTTGGAACAAGGTTGGGATATCTAGGTATTCCTATGAAGTATAACTATCTATATCTTTCTAAATTAAGAGGGCCCGTCTAACAAGAATTTTTACCTCACCTCTTCTAACATTCTTACTAATAGATCCAATAAAAAGAGTATCTCCTCTTTTATTTATCTCACCACAAGTTGGACCAACATTCCTTAGATTCTTAATTCTTCTCTTCAAGTCATCTTTATCTTTCTCATCCTCTACTATGGATAGTTCTTTAATATCATGTAATTCTTGAAGAACATCTTGATATTTTTAATCATAATATTATTTTAGGGTCTCATTATTTGTTTCTTCATTATATTTATACTCATCATGAATATAATGAATGGAATACCCTTATATCAATAAGGTACCTCCTTTTTCTTAGAAGGAGATGCTACCTTTTTATCAAATAGTATATTCCTTCTTCTATTTACATCAATAGGAGTTTCTCAAAACAAGAAAAATTCAATTATCTTATCTTTGACATCTCTCCTCTATTTTCCACTTTCAATATTACTAGAAATTTCAAAGTATTGTGCTCTATACCACATATCATCTTCCTTTTATCTAGTAGCTATAGATTCAGGTCTATCACTATCACAACCTAATGATATCTCTCTTATAAAAGAAAATTCCTCTTTTCTAACTTCATTATAATCAGGATTAGATGACTTACCCATGTCCATTTCTCTCCATGTAGGATTTTCCTTTTTCTTCAACTCTATCACTAGATTTTTTGTTTGGATCATTGTGGAATAGTGAACTGCTCCCATCCATTTGTAAAATATTTGAATAATATTTAGGTTCTCTTGTAATGTAAATTTTCCTCCTCATGAGAGGAACAGACAAAAGGCTTTTACATACTTTATAGATAGCACAAATGACCAAAACTACTTCTCAAGCTTTAACAAATATAATAGTGGGATATTTATAATTACTAAGAGTAATAGCTTAATTAATATAGGTAATGAGACTTCCATTTTACACAACTCATGCATTGAACCAAGGACAATTATTGAGATCCCTAGTAGAGTTGCTAATATTTCGGTTCTCTAATCAATAGATAGATAGTCTAATAATTTCTCAAGTTCAATGCTCAAAAATATTATTAGGTTGGTCAATGAAGGGGAGAAAATTGGATACTCTCCCTTGCACTTCAAGGTCTACAAATCCTAGGTGGTAGACTTGTAAGACACACTAGCTAAAGATATAAAATATACTAGTATGGTAGTGTTTAAAAAATGTAAATATTCAAACAAAATGAAAAGGATATATGAGATTACAAATAATTAAAATTTATTTCCTTGTACCTTTAACATCTTAGGTATGAATGCTATAATAATTAAGACAATTAAATTATATTTGATGAATTTTCCATAATTGATATATTGTGGGTTGGGAGAAATTGTTTGTCCTACATATCAGTGCCTTATAACAGATCAAGAGATTCACTAATTTATTTTGTTCATTACATCATAATGTAATATTTTTATGTCTTATTTCTTTATTACTACCTTACAATAATTAAACTAGTCATATATGACCTTTTGGTTGAAGCTCTACTTAATAATTCCTCACAAATACCATCTCTTACTATTATTATTAAAAATATTTGTGTAAGTCCTTGAATAACATCTAATATAAAATAAAAAATTATCACAAGTATGTGAAAATAATTTAAAATCCCTTAGCTCATCAATTCAAAGAAATACTAAGTTGCAACAAAGATAATTTAGACCAAAAAAATTACTTATATTAATTATTTAGAAATTATGATACAATACAACTTCAAAAATGAAGGATACTACATAGTTTCAAAAATTTGACACTTTACCAATTAGAGTATTTCCCTACTCCTATTTCTAAATATTTATTACATACACTTTCTCCTTTTAAATAGAGGCTACAAGGAAAAACTTTCTTAGATGAGTGACAAGTTTGTCACGTTATAATTTCATGATGGATAACTCAGACCATCTGGGAAGTACCCATATAATTTACTTTGGAGAAAATCATGTTCTACTTCAAGTTTTTGAATGGTTTGGTTAGGACACAATTGCATCATAACCATGTTAGTGACAAGAAGATACTCTAGAAAAAATTAGAGTAATATGGGACAAATTGGAATTATCCTAAATTTTCCACATTAGTTGGAAGTGTCTTCATAGATGCATACATTATTGTTGGATGAGTAGATTCGACCATGATGGAAGAAAAAATAGCTATCAGATGGTTTGATACTTTCAAGAACAATCTAGTGAATGAAATAGTAATAATATAACTTGATTTTGGAAGACCAAAGAATTCTAGCTCTAACTGAATATCAAAGCCTATAAAAGTGGGGATAATGCAGCTAGAAAGGCGTATCTCCTATCCAAACTCATTTACTCATCCAAATAGGCTCCTTAGTCCTACTAAAATTGGAATAAGGCTAGAGGGATTTATAAAGGAAGTAAATATATAGTCTCCTTAGTCAAATACAAAACTTGATCAACCTTGCCACCCTAAACCACTAGCATAATGAAAGCTAGTATAATTTCTTAGAATTTATCCTTCTAGCCTATTAATGACTTTATTTCACATCATTTTTAAAGTACAAATGGAATTTGGAACTCTTCTAAAATCTTTAAATTATCCAACTTCTCTTTTAGAGATAGGTCAAACTTTCTTTAAAATGCAAATATGTCAGTCAAGATTCCATTCACTACATGTGTGTTAGTTATCTCTTTTGGAGCTTCAAGGTTGTATCTTGCATATCCCTAAATTACATTCATCATAATCAACCATGGAATTTGTGAACTAAATACATGTCTTAGAAGTTTTTCATGTCTAATTTTGCATTCCTTATCCTTCCTTAATTTATCAAAATAGCTCCATGCATCATTAGGTTTATTTAATATACTATAAATCTTGTGATCAAAAGTTTTATACATTAATTCTAATTCTTCATTCATCCCTTGCACTTTTTCTACTACTTCTACATCTTGCCCCTTTTTCAATTATTCCTTTGGGCCCTTTATCCTAAGCATTATATTATCCTTATCCTATTGAGGCATGGTATGTGGAAGTTGACGGTGTTCAACAGTTAGTCAATTCTTGCCTAGATTTTTCAATCATTGAATCAACTTTACTAGACTCATGTAGTAGTCATGTATTCTCTCTTGCAACTTATCAAAGAAAAGAGCACTACTTACTACTAGAGAGTTATCTTGAGGTGTTTTTTTATTTCCTAACCTTCACATATTTCCCTTTAGATCATCCACATCTTATACTAGAGGTTTATTATGATTAGGAGCTAGGGCCCATATGGCTAGTTTCTCATACTTGGTATTGAATTATCCTAAAACAAAGTATATATCCTTTGCTTTCTCTTCTCCTAAAATATGTTCATCAATGTCCTTCCTTCTTATATTACCTAATGTAATTGTAGAGGCAATATCTTATCTAAGTAATAGTAAGAATCCACTCTCCTTGACTAGTCTTCTACTCTCTTCTAATGTAATGTTAGATAGGTTAATTTATACCTACTTTTGATTACTCTAAACAACACCTTATTTTATCTCCTTTTGTTATTGTTCCTATTTTTCTTTAGTTCTTTGAATGTTATCAATCATTTTATCTGTAATTATCATCATCATAAATTCACTAGATTTAATGAAATAATCATATCACAAAAGATTTTAATATGCCAATCCCATGACATCTTGAACAAGTTTTTTACCTTCTTATAAAGTTATAAATGTTATTTCAATTGGAATATCATTTAGAATAGGTCTTTGAGGTAATGCAAGTATCTACGTCATTTTCTCATATTATTCCTCATTTTATATAATGGATTCAATAATATCATAGTCAACCAATGGTTTTCTTTCTTATGCAATACCTCCTTTTGACTATTTTTTTCCTTTGTTACAATAGGATATCTACCATTGGGACATTTTGGGTTGGATTTTCTTCTTCTACAACACTTCTAGAATTACATTTTGGAAAACATTTTTAATATGAATCCCAAAGAATCCACATTGTTCAACATTGTGAGCATTCTAAGGACTTAATCTTTAATATCATTAAATGATCATTTATAGTTAACATCAAGATCTTGTCTCTTCCTTTAAACTCTTACCCAATCATTCCTCCTATCAACCTCCTCCTTTTTCTTACAATTCCTAATCAGGTATTCAAGCTCACCATATTGGTGCTCATACCCTAATCTTCCCACTTCTTTTCTATTTTTCAATGAGATTATCTTGATTAAATCTTCCACCCTTCTCTAAAAATATTCTTATATTCCATCAATTTTATCTCTAAGAGTTCAAAACCCTCCTTTCTAGTGATGATAAAATTAGAAAAACTCAGGGTGGAAGGAAAGAATGATCCCTTCTTTTGTTGTCTTAAATGAATCTTATTTGGATCATTAAATTTCCATAATTCTTTCAAAGAATGCTACTTTGTCAAGGAACCAAAAATAAAGATAATGTTACTCCACTTAAACTCCATAAAGTTTGATGAATGTTCTATCTTAGTGGAGGAATCAATCTCCTCATTTATGATCAATGTTTGTTTCTTGACCAAATTTCTTTGGCCTTTGGATTTTTTTGAAAATTTCAAACAACTTGCTCCTAAGTTTCCCAAGCATATCCAAAATTATTTGAACAAAACATAATTATAATATTTGCAGTATGCATCTTATACATAATTGTACATCTAAATTGGAATAGGTGCAACATCCAATGATGTAGTTGTAACTCTTAAGGCATGGCCCCATGTATCCTTTGCTATATATAAAAAAATATAACAAAGAAAAGAATAGCACTTGAAGTAGGAGATTCTATTGTCAATCTTCAAAGGCATTACCTCTTTATGAATATCATTTTTTCGTAAAGGAATAAAAATAAAAAAATTTATTGATGTATCTATGTTGGAGTTTTGTTGTTAACACCATCATATGCATTAGCATTTATGCTTTGTAATCTACCCCCAAAACTTGACACGGAGAAAAAATGTCATCTTGAAATACTCTTAAAAAGTGTTAGTATTTAGTGGCTCAAGTTCATTAGAGGAAATATACTTTGATCTAGAGAAATTTCTAATTTGATGATTTGGCAACCATTTTACCCTATAATTGCTTTTATATTTTGTATTTTCTTTACATAGTGCATTGAAATCAATTTTACAATTGACATGTAACAATTTAGATTGAAAACCTTCTTAACCAATTTGTTGTCCATTGTGACCAAGAATTCTCTTATTCCTAACCTTAACTTTCTAGAAAAAATGGGCCATACCACTTTGTAGTTTGGATACACTAAATTTGTGCTAATAGAGACATTAGACACAACTACTTTTCCCAAGTCTAACTCTACCCTATCTTGTGATCTATTTTATGGTACACCTATACCCTAAGCATGTTTATCCCTTTTTCTAGAATCAGATAATTGACCAATTACATATTGATCAAGACCTTTTTTAAGTTAGCTAATATGGGATGAAGCATGAATCATTTTAGAAATATAAATATTTTACAAATATAATGTGTTTACAGAAAATAGAAAATATAAACATTTAACTACATAAAAAACTCGATTGAAATGAAGTAACAATTTTTAACCCTATCCCTAACTTGCTCTATCAATTTGAAATTTTAAAAATACTCAAAGGAACATACCTTTTGCTTATTATGCTTGAAATAGTATGGAATTTTTATTGCTAGTAGACACTCAGATAGTTTTTTTAATTTTATATTAGGACAAACCTTTGATGCCCTCATAATGTTTCAAATGAAAAGACCAAAAGTATTTTTTCATTTCGCCAACTCTATATTAAATGTATGTACATGTGATAGCATAAGGAGGAAGATTTAATATTCTTTATTTAATCAAACTTTAAATTTCATCCTCTAATCTTGTAGGATGACTTACTCGAACCAATGACTATTCCTTAAGATGCTTTGCAAGAATTTTTTTCTATGTGGCCCAACAAGAATCTTAAACTTTGATGCTAATAATTTTGGTCCCATCCAACCTTTATTAAAATTAACTTATCACGCATGTATTTTCATGGAATGACGTTTGTTTAGAAGTTGTGATACATCAAACAAAGTGCAATGCAATATAATTCTTCCACGTGTCCTCAATATTAATGTTTATAATTGAATCAAAATTAAAAGGGACATGAGAAAACCTATGATGTTAAGAGTAAATGTGGTGCAATGAAACTTTGCTTTAGAGAGAAAATGATAATTGTTCATTTTAATTCACAAATCAGATCAAGCTTCATGACACTTGTCATTATTTTGTAGAATCACCATTTTTGAAGAAAGACATTAGAATGAAATTCTAGTGCATTATTTTTGTCACAATGAAACCAAAACACGTCATTTGTCTTGTAGCTCATATAGGATAATACCCGTTACAACCTTAAGAAGAGGGGCCCACCTCAAATTCGCAATGTATTAAGCATAATAAATGTAATTAGAATAAGATAAAATATCCCATGTATAAAATATTAAAGCCAACTCAAATGAATGAATGAGAACATGCTAATTATGCTTGCATTCAGACCTAGAAAACTCAACATTACTTTATACATGACATAATAGTGCAAATCGCAAATGCATAAGAAGGCATGAATTGTTAAAATTATACTTCATGGCAATTGAATTTTTTTCATGTGGATAGCAAGTGGGAACCACACAATTTAAATGGGGCATAACATAGGAGACAATATTTAATAGGAGGAAAAGGCCATGACCACTAACTTAGACAAAGGGGCCAATAGATTAATGAGATTTTATTAAGAGATTTGAACCAATCTAACAATCTTATTGATAAAATATAAAATAACAACTATATCATAAAGTGACCAGGGAAAAAGGGTTTTAGGTTTTAGATAAGTTCTTTGAGATACAATTATTAGAACCTTAAGAATTGAAACTTTTAAAATTTTGGAACACTTCTAATAGGTATGTCACCATTTTAGGAATTGTATGGTCAGCCTTGTTGAGCCCTATTGAGCTAGTATAGGTTGGAGGATTATGTTATTTTGGGTCTTAAGATTCTCCATGACATGGAGCAGCAAGTAGTTTAGATTAGAGAATGGTTTTTTATTTTTCAAGATAAGCAAAAGAAGTATGTCAACACCCAAAGATTAGATCAATATTTCTTGGTAGATAACTATGTATTCTTGAGAGTGTGACTACACAAGATCCTAATCTATTATGGAAAGAGTTATAATCTTGCAACATATTGTTTGCACCTTTTGAGATCCTTGAGAGGATTGGTCTAGCTATCTATTGCTTCACCTTGCCACCCAACCTCTTGCATATCCATGATTTGTTCCATGTTTTTATTCTTAATAGTATATTCTAGATGTGACACGTGTTCTTGATTAGGGTTCCTTGTAGGCTCAGGAGGGGGAACAAATTTCTTTGGATACCATCTATATATTGCAACATCGAAGGTTGGTACTTCAAGGATGAAAATCGGATCAAGTAAGGATAATATTTGGATCAAAGATCCAATGGGACCTACTTGATGATACTTCAACTACTTGGGAGAATGTGGCATAGTTGAGGGCTCTTTATCAAAATATTTTTGTAGGCTTCTAAGAGTAAACCTAGTCTTAGTGGGAGAACATAATTTCTTTGTCATTCACACTTGTTTACTTTGTGATTATGGATTTATCTCTATAATTAAGAAAGTAGTTATTTTCTGTCGAGGCATTTTAAAAATAAATTTGTTTTGGCATCTAGGTTCTAATCATATATTGCATGATACATGTTACACTCGTATTTACATCTAAAAATGTTTATATTTTACTTCAACTTTATGGATATATACATATATGTGCATGTTCATAAATAGATGCTAATTTCTATGTGTTGGAATTATGGATATTTATCAATTATCATATTCCAATATTTGGATAATGTTCGTTAATGTTGAGCTATATTAGATTTTGATTATATGATTTATATGATGTTGCATCCCACTAGATAATTATACTTTTCTTCCACGATTATCTATATATCTATGTGTAGGTATGCTTGATATGTGAATTGAGTGTGCAAGTAAAAATTTATTCCACCACTTGACTATGTAGGTTTTGGTTATTTCTCAAATGATGGTTATATTAGGGATGTTTTATTGGGAGTAATGTGTTTTCTAACCTCTATCATACTCAAATTGAGCGTGAGATGTGTCTTTTGAGACCCGAAGTTGATTTGCATCCAAATTGGTAGTTGTTGTGGTTAAACCATGATTGTGTGATTGTATTGTGATTTTTTATTTTCTTGTCGAATTCAATTCAAATTCGATTAATGAATCTTTGCATGATAATATTGTACAAAATATTTTGGGAATCAAGAAATCAAAAAGGAAAAATAGGAATTTCTAGTTAATTACATCAAAATTGCAAGTGTTGTTTGGTTATGCCTTAATGTAGATGTGATGGTAAGAAGAAAATGTAGGGGATTAACTGCAAATTTTTGTTTTGACATAGTGTAAGATAAAGCTTATGAACATGTAAAAGAAACCAAGGTAATTAGGATTGGATAAAAATATGGATGGTGGAACTAGGTTATATTTGAGGCCTAAATATCATGTTTGATGATTGCTCTAAATTACTGCATTTTCTCATCAAAAATAAAAATGGGTGTATTGAGGTTTGTATACAAAAACAATATTTGTTCATCCACCCAATGAGGTTCCCAAAATATTGTTTATATCTCAAAGCCTTAGTATTTGTAAGTTTGGGTGTGATTCCTCTAACAATTAGGTGCAATCTCAAGTCATTCTTATTGATGGTGGTATTAGCATAACCAAAATTAAGTAGAACAATAGATGGCATTAATTCTCGTAAAAAAATGAAGGTTTAGATTCAAGGTTCATTTTTATCAAGGTCTTGACCATGTTGGAACAACTAGGTGACCTATATTATTTGTTTACTAGGGACCTTTGCTAGTATAAAAGAAATTAGGTGAGGTAGACAATTAGATTATTATATCTACTAAAACATAAGGTTTAATCTTTTAAATCTTAGTTCCTAAATTGTTTTCCTATCTTACCTTGACTAAAATGGATTATTTGTAAGATTCCTTAGCACCTAAGATAGATCTAAACCTATTATAGACTATCCTATAACTAAAAAAAGGATCAAAATATGATTATGGTTAGAGGAAACAAAACTAAAATAAATGATCAAACAATATTAAGATACACTTTATCTCCTAGATCTAGCAAGTCAAATGAAGTCCATAGAACCAATACTGTAATGGCTAGTATTCACACAACCATCCATCATATCAATGCCAACATCTAAGGAAAGTATAGCACAAGATATTTCAATTTTAATGCAATTGAACCACCATATTCCATGTGCAAATTCAATATATAACTCTATGAGACCACAAATAAAATATATATCACAAAGTTATTCAATTTAGAGAAACAAACTAGAACATATCATCACCAAGATTATACCATCAAGAAAACAATAAGCATGATCCTTTGTTGATTTCAAATATTTATATATTACAATATTCTATAGGGTTTCCTTGATGACATTGCATAGGTTTGTTTTTTATTAGCAGGAAAAATATTTTTTGAAGGGACCCGAAACCCTTTACATCAAAATGCTACAAAAAAAAGGCACAATCACCCAGTAGCCAAACAACAACTAACAAAAAGAAAAACAACCAACAATGACTACTTCATATTTTTTAGGGTATCAACTATCTCTAGCTCCTAGTTATAAAAAGTATTATGCAGATTGACCAAGTCTAGTAGCTCACTCTTCTCCTCCTCGAAGGACTTCTTTTTACTTCCATGAGTTCTAGAACTAGGCCCCTTTGTATCATCTAGAGCTTTTTTCTTCCCTTTTTCTTTTATACCCTTCTCCTTCCTTCTATTATCCTTAGGGTTTGTTCTAGTAATCTATTCCTCCCTTAGCTCCTTGAGCTTCCATGTGAGGATCCTCAATCCTTCAACATGATTCTTGATTGAATAGTAACTTATTTTAAGGATATTCTTGAGATTAGAATTAATCTCTTGGATTTTATTTTCCATATCAAGAATACATATATCATAATCCTTCTTTAAAACATTGATGATTTCCTCAACATCATCCAACCTATTTTGTAGCTCCCTATTTGAAGTCCTAGATTGGACCTACTGCTCATTAGATATTTTTTTCCTAAAGCCCTCAAACATTGAGGTTGGTTTTATTAACCTCTAAGAAGAACCATTTGGAAAATTTAAAACGATTTTTCACTCCCTCCCTAGCCAACCTTAGTAAATCATAGATTTCTTCCCTATTAGCATGTAGGTAGTAAAAATATTCAAATAGAGGATTGGTAGAATTAGTGTTCTCCTTGGCAGGGCCTTTCTTCAAGGTTTGGACTACAGTCATCCTATCTTCCACTTTCTCCTTTCCTTTTCTAGCCACTTCCCCACAAGGATTAGATATTTATTTACTCTTCCTTTGCACTTTGGATCCTTCCTCCTCCTCCCTTGTTTGCGACCCCTCTAACCATGAAATAACCTTCTTTGTTTCCTACTTTGGGGAGATCTTCTTCCTAGTCGCCTTTATTTTCTTTTATTCTTCCACATAAAAGGGAATGGTAGTGAGAACTTTAACCAATTCATCCCATTCCTCCTCCTTCCATTATTCATCATCATCATCATCATAATCATCTGTGGATTTTGAACTCATGTCAGAATATTGAAAAACCTTTGGATTTTTATTTTTATTGACAATGCCCTTCCTCTTCGAATTCAACATGGGGGTTTGGATCTTTACCTACTCCATGATTAAGAGAATTAGACCCTCATGTAGCACTGGCAGCTTTTGGTTTTTCATATACTCTTTTACAGAATAATCTAGTGATGCTAAGAGAAAATAAGAAAATGAACCATCAATTTATGCCTAAAATGGTTCAAAAAAATAAAATGGGCACTCGAGATAACCATGTACCTAGCATCTAGATTTATAACTAATTATAAATTTTGCAACATCTACCAAATGGGTTTTATAGAGATTCGTTCATAGCCCCAAGAAGACAATTTCACAAGATTTTCCTATTCATTACCCTTGAATAATTGATAAAGGACTTCATCATTAGATTTCCTATCCTAGAAGAAATTTGTACCTTGCATTTGCAACCCAGTAATATTTGAAATCACCTCCTTTATTATTTCAAATTCCTTTCCATTCATGGTGAAATCTCTATTCTTTTGGAACCTTCGATAAATAGATTAGAGGATTTTGGGTCATTACCATGGAGCCTTTTCAGGTAGGGGGTCAAAACCCCTCCTCCAAAATTATCCAAACCTTTGGGTTCCTATGGACCCCGTTGAAAGGTAGGAGCTCCACATGGCTTTTGTCTCCTCCCATGGTCACAAAAAATATCATATTAAGAAAAGCACAAATGTTTTGATTAAAGGTAAAAGACGGGTTTTGAAGGGGCCCGAAACCCTATACAAAAGAGAGCAGCTAACAGAAAGAAGAAACCATTAACCAACAATCATCCTAGCGACATCAAACACACAGCCAAAAAATAGCCAAAAAGACAGAAACCAGACAACAACACTACATATTATTCAGGATCTCCACAACTTCCATTTCCTTCTCAGCCATCTTGTGCACATTCTCCATAATATCAGAGACCTCAATAGAGGCAACGACCTGAGCTTTCATTCTATTACTGGTTCTAACCCCCAGTCCACCAGTCTTTTCCTCATCACTCAAAACAATACCTTTACTCATGACTTTCTCACCCCCACCAGCCATAGTCAGCCACTTACCAATAGCCACAACATCATCCCCATAGACCTCCTTTTTCTTTTTCATCAGAGGGGAACTAACCCTAGTAGAGACTAGAATGTTTGCAACAGTAAGAGCATCACCCTTTTTCATAACAACATTCCTAATATCATCAATTTTTTCCTCAAGAGCAGAAAATCTACTTTCCCAATTCTTCTTCAAATTAGTGGTTTCCTCAACAACAGTATAAACAACAGTATTAAGGGACTCCATCATATGATCAATCTGGCTTTGGACAGAAACATGCTCAGCCTTGCTAGCAACACCTCTAATTCTAATATTAGTCCTATTGATCTCATGAAAAAACCATTTAAACAGTTTAAACAAAACATTAGCAGAATCATGGGCCGAGCCTAGCACATCAATCTCCTCTTTGTCAAAATTCTCAATACGCTTTCCCGCAACCACATCCTCATCAGAAGTACAAGGAGGAGCTTTCTAATTAGAAACATCCATACCTTTCCCAACAGGAACAGGAGTCTTCAACATCCGAATGTAGCAAGCAATTTCCTCAGCAACAGCCTTCCTTTTCTGCAACCTATCCATTTCCATTTTACTAGTACCCACCTTAGCAGCACCGACACCCCTTTCCTTGCTTTGCTTCGACAGCGCAATCACAACACTAGGAGAAGCTTCACCATAAAAACTACTAGCTAGGGTTAGAGGGAAACCCTTCTCCAGAAGAGGGTCCACACTAGACACTTTTCGTTTCCGGCTTCCATCCTCTGCAACCCACACAATTCTAGACATAGGGGGAGGAGAAGAAGCTTCCCCATAAAGGTCGCATTTTTCCTTTCCCCTCCCAATAGGAATCTCCTCCACCTCATCACTACATGTCATGTAGCCCGCTTTGTCCCCCAGCTTCTTTTTACCACTTTTACCCACAACAGGGGAAATGGGGCCCTCCTCCAAAGATGCATAAGAATCCAGAACATAATCAGCATCAACATCCCTATCTGACTCTGAATCCTCATTAAGAAAACCACAAATGTTGTTTCTAGACTCATAAAAAATAAAAAGGGAAAGAGACCCCTTTACTACCTAGAAAGTGTGTGAGGCATTCGGGTGTAATTATCTCCATATGTGTTGCTATCATAGACAAGTTTAATACCATTATAAACAACCACTGCTTCAACATAGTGATTCGTCTGAGTGCCCAATTGAAGTGCCACCACTAAAAAAAAATTGCCATCCTCATCTCTTAACACTCCCCCACATCTAGTGGCCTAGGATTCCCTTTATCCACCCCATCAATATTTATTTTTATGGACCCTTTTGGAAAAAACCTCCATACTACTTTGTCTCTAGAAGACTTCATGTTCCTAAGAGGAAAAGAGATGTCAACATTGAGTTTTCACTTATCTAAAACTTGAGACTCATAGTCAAATATCCTAAGTTTCTCTCCTTCCACCTACTTCTTAGAGACTTCAAACAAAAATATCTTTTATAACTCTTAATATTTTAATCAAGACAAGACACCTTCTTGAGATGTGAATCTCTGAACACTCAATTATTTATCTCTTTCCAAAAACCCCATGCAACATGACCTGGTTTGTTAGAGACCATAATAGCTAAAGTGAGGGATTAGCAGAAGGATAGATCCATTTCCCATAGAAATTTGAAAAGGAATTAGGGAAAACCTAGACTAAGTTCCATAGAGAATGAATTTGTCCCCAAATAGACCAAGAGATGTTGCACCAAAGGAATAGGAAAAAATCATCTCCACAGCTACTTTCACAAAGGACACATTTATTAGGAAAGACAAACCCCCTTCAACATAAATTATCAAGTCAAAATTTTGTTTTGGACCATAATCCAAAATAAAATATTGATCTTAGGGATTAATGATTGGTTCTGAAGAGACCACCAAAAAGGAGGAGGATTGTGTTGCTCCTATAGCATACCAAAATCCAAAACCACATAAAACAAACCATCTATGGAAGGGTGCCAAATTAACTTATCAATTTTTTGGATAAGGAATATGAATCTAAGAGATGAAAAGTTGAAGCTCTTCTAGAGATAGGTCAACATTTCTTAGATTTCTCCATTTCCTATCTTGAATAGAATCAACAAACCAACAACCAAAAGGTCTAATACAAATATCTTTCACAAATAGAGCCTAATGAAGTTCCTTAAGTGGAGTGTTGGCACACCACACATCATCCCATAATTTAATCCATCTTTTACCACTCCACACTTTTGCACAACCAAAAGTGAGACCCGTCTTTACACTTGTGAACAAGCGAACATATGACACTTATCCTACTAATGTCATCCTTTTCTCCCTAAAAGGATTAACTTTAGACTTAGGAAAAATATTTCAAATAGAAAAGAAAGTGGTAAGTGGGGCTAGTAAACCCATGATATGAAGGGCTTAAGTTATAACTTAAGCAATCAAGAATAGTCGATAGTCAATCAATGACAAAATAGAACATAAATTGCATGACTGAGAAAAACACTTAGTTTTAAATAAATTAGGGCTAAAACCATACCAAGAGCACAAACCCTAACCAGTCCAAACAACATCTCCAATGTAGCCAAAGGAATGACCACAACATGCAAATAGACCAATGCAACATTCTCCCTCAATGAAGAGTTTTGACATCAATGACAATAATTTGCAACACTCTATACCACAATGAAAATACACTCTACGAGAGCCTATCAAATCAATATTATAAAAAATATTTAGTCCAATCTCATCATGTTACCAAAATTTAGAAAATATGAACCTCAATTCAAACCCTCATAGTACAAAGCTAATGGATATTGTGAAAATCATAGGGTTGAAGGACATACGACCCTTGATTGTATAAAATTGAAAAATACCATTCAATATTTTACTAACCAAGATGACATCACCATTAAAGATCATCTCAACAATCAATCCAAAAATAATCACATCAACAATATCCATAGCTCACAGAATGAGAAATTAAGAACATATCAAGATACTTTTCCCAAGTGTGATCAAAATAATCTATAGATCTCTAGCAATGGCTCATCCTAAATAAATCACATTAATAACATCCCTGGCCATAATAGATCCACCTCATTTGACTCCATAATAGGTCACCTTGAAGAAGCTTTCCCCCAAGAAGCCTCCATCTCTCTTTCCAATTCTTCATCCTTAGATCATTTACAAAATTAATCCACACCATCCCCATCAAATATCTCATCCAATAATGAAACCTTTTAGGATTTTCTCCAAGGGTTTTCCATGATAGATAATCATCAACTCCAAGATAATCAAAAATTTAATACAAGTCAAATAAATTATCAAGAAATCCTAGAATGAACACCATCATGCATCCCATCACCTACCATGCCTACTCTAGAGAGTCCTATTCAAAATGCATTACCACTATGCCAACATATTGAGACCATCCAAGAGTCCCTTATTCATACCCCATTATTAGAATTAGATCTATGTCAAGAACAAAATCAAAATGCATACAAAAGCAAGCCCTAAATTGAATCAAGATCAAGTTACCCAGATCCTCCAATCTCATCCTATCATTGATCAAGATCCCAAAACTAAAGTTGATCCCATCCATATTCTAATAACCTTTGTTTCCCCAAATGAGACACTTGCCTCCCCTAGACACATAGATGATCTTCTCCTTGTTCATCCAAAACAAGAGTCTTTCTCTCTAGAAAAAATGAAAATGATGAATCTATAAAAAAGTTTGTGGGACTCCATGATTTATTTCAACACATGACCACAAAAATGATTTTCATATAAAATTTGAGGAAACAACATATTTTGAGAAAAAATTAAGTTCTTTAATCCTTAAACTCATGCCAAAGATATTGATCAACAAAGTATCATAGATATGATCCACATCTCATAGAATGATGAAGAAACATGCATGAAGACAGAGAAAAAACTAGTATCCTATCAACTCGGATCACACACTTTTTTCAAAGCAAGATTTCTTATTGATGATAAGATAACCGACATTGATTATTCCCAATAGTACAAAGAAGAGTTAGCATCTTGTTACTAGAAGAACACATATCCTATTGCAAACAAAATCTGTTAAAACATGCAGTGTCAAGGAAAAGGATTAGGCCTACATGAACAAGGTATTTTCGATCTAGTACAACCTTTTAACAATCCTAAATATCAAGGACTTGGCTATTTATTGATCAAGAACTCTAATGATGTTAGTGGTACCTCCATGATATCAGGGGAAACTTCATTTAATGCAAACATCAAATTAGGGAACATGAACACTCCTCCCATCCACATCATAAACCATCATTCCCAAATCCTTCAACCCACTAATTGGGACCAACAAAATAAAAATCCTTACAAAAAAAGATCAAATTCAATGTTTTGAAGCTAATAAATTCAAAATTCAAAATAGACACATAAAGTCAAAATGGATCCCAAAGTAAATTGGATCATGTATAGTATCTAATCCAAATCCAAATCCAATAGTTAGTGAAACAATGGAGCCATGTCAAAAAAGGGTTTGTATCAATCACAAGTGTCCATCTCCATCAAAACGATCTTCACATGCATGTGTGTGTTAATTTATAATTTCAATATATATAAGTGTTAATAGAAATGGAAAAGGAACCGCAAGTATAAATCACTTGACTCCTAAAGTAGACATTAATCTACATGTGATTTGCAATGTACAATTATAAACATGTCACCACTTGTTAGATACTACTTTGTTCTCAGCTGAGTGTCTATAGCCTTGACTAAGATGCCTTTGATCTCATTTTAGACATTGTTTTGCTAACAATCAAGTGTCCATAGACATAGTAGAGATGCCTAAATAACTCAAGTTTTATATTGTAATATTATTCTTTTCTTTTCTTTTGAATCTAAAATTTTGATGTACTTTTTCTTCTTTTAGACATTTTAAATTATAAATATCAATTTTATTTATGTTAATTTAAACAAGTATTATGTAATATATATGTAGAGTCTCCTTTTAGAATTATTTAGTAGTTTAGAGACTAGATTTAGAGAACTACAATATTTTTTCTTATTATATCTTTAATTTTTGATTGTACACATATCGAATTTCTCATCTAAGTTTAGGATTAACTAATTTCAAGAGAAATGTGCCCACTTTTGACCCTCATTTTATCTCCCATTTTCATCCACTTACCTTAAATTATGATACTTCTTACAAATGTTTGATATCAGTAGTAAGGTATGTGCACCAAGATTGGGCACACAAAAGTGACCAAATACCCAAAAATGAGAAAAACACGCTCATGTTATGAAGAAATTTAAATAATACGCTCGTGTTATGGCTCAAATTTTCTAAACTATAACATGAGTATATTATTTGAATAAAAAACATGCTCGTATTTTTAGCATTCAAAACATGCTCCTATTTTTAGCATTCAAAACATGCTCCTGTTTTTAGCATTCAAAACATGTATGTGTTTTGTCTTTTACAAAATATGATGTTTTAGTTTAGGCCAAAACATGAGCATGTTTTGGCTTTTACAAAACACATACATGTTTTGGCTTGTACTTTGGCCTCATAAAAAAATCTTAATGTATACTAGTTTTTTATTGATTCTTTCAATTTGTTAGGTACAAATACTCAATTTTTTACTTTGTTCATGAATAGCATTATCTTGACCTAGTTTTAGAGCTTTTAACTTATGTTTCACAATTTAAGTTTAAAATCTTAATTTAAGTCTAAATAAGTGAATTATTATTAAATTTAAGATTTTACATTAAATTTAATCAAATATTTTACTAAAAAATTTCTCCATTTACTTAGTTCTAAATATCATCCATGTTTTAATATACTAAAATCTATATCTAGTGTAAAATGTGATTAAATAAAATCATTTAGAAACAGATTACCTAAATGTGATATGTTTATACAAACCTATTTATACCAAAGAGGAAGGTCTATTTAATAATAGAAGAGGAAAATGACTAAAAGGGCCTTAGATATGTTTATATAAATTCACAAACACATTTGGATAGATTTGAATTAGAATTTAATACTAGGAGTAAAGGTAATATCATTATTCTCTTTAGTAAAAACAAGATCAAATTAGCTATATAATCTTAGAGTAAATGTAATATCACTATTCTCTTTTAGCAAAAGCAAGATCAAATTAATTATTAACCAAATAATTTATTGTGTTGATTAATTTTTTTTATTGAATAACTTGAAAGAATTATAAGAAAGAATGAATGTAGTCTCAAAAGAAAACTGCTAGGAAAAAAACATGAAAACAATAGCAAGACTTTACATAGTTGATTAAATCCTTGAACCCTCATTATTAGAAGGCACATGCATAAAATGATATATTCAATGGAATCTTAAAGTTGAGGAAAGCCATCAATACTAATAATAAAATTATCTCAATTGAGATCAACCTCTATATGAGAGCTAATCTACATAGAGTGAAAAAATAGGGCCTCTTTATGGAGTCTTGATTCAAAAAAAAAGTTAGGGAATTAGGGACATCATCTTGTCTTTAAGACCATGGTTTAAAGCCCCTTCCATGATCACTTAAAACCTAAAACTTTCGTGTCTTCTTGAATTTCTCTCTTCATTAAATAAATCTTGTTCAATTTTCTTATTCCATCCCAATTTCACTCTCTTATAACTAGCCTTCCCATCATCCTATTTTGGTCAAAATATATCTACCTTTCAACTAACCAACCAACTAACCAAACTTGTACCATTTCAAAAATACTTCATCAAGCAATAGGACTAACAAAAAAAAGTGGAAATTACATAAAATAATAAAGAAGGGATTGCATCCCATTAAATCATGTATATCAATTTCATTATAATTATCTCATTGGGGGTGTTTATAAAACTTTTAACATTAGGTTTATGATTCATACAAGTTTTTTAAAAATGAGCGCATAATAATTATTGTGGTGGTAGTTATTATTATAGATCTTGGGTAGTTGAAGAAAATTAAATAATTTTAATAATGATATTAGACATTTGTAAGAATGGGTATCATATTATAGGGTAAGTGTAAGAAAATGAGGGATCAAAGGGGATAAAAAGTGGACACATTTTTTCTTAAAATTAGCTAAACCTAAGCTTGGATGAGTAATTTGAGATGTGCACACTCAAATTTTTATGATGTAATAAGAATAAGAATTGTAGTTGTTTGAATCTAATTTCTAAACTACTAAATATTTTTAAAAATATCTTAGGTAGTTGAAGAAATTAAATAATATTAATAATGATATTTAAAATTTGTAAGAATATCATAATATAGAGAGTGCAAAAATGGAGGATAAAAAAGGAGTCAAAATTAGACACCTTCTTCTTGAAATCAACTAAATTCAAACTTGGATGAGTAATTTGAGACGTGTAAACTGAAAGTTAAAAAATATAATAAAAACAAGAATTGTAGTTCTCTAAATCTAGTTTCTAAAATGCTAAATATTTTTTAAAATATCTTGGATAGTTGAAAAAAGTATTAATAATGATATCAAACATTTGTAAGAATGTCATAAAATAGATAAGTGCATGAAAATGGGGGATAAAAATGGAGTCAAAAGTGGACACATTTTTCTTGAAACCAATTAAACCTAAACTTGGATGAGTACTCTAAAATGTATACATTCAAAGTTTTAAGATGTAATCATAACAAGAATTGTGGTTCTTTGAATCTAGTTTCTCAAATAATAAATACTTTTTAAAAATATCTTGGATAGTTGAAGAAAATTAAATAATATTAATGAGTAAGTGCACCAATATGGTGCACAAAAAAGGGGGTCAAGAGTGACCAATTTTTTCTAAAATTAGCTTAAGCCTAAACTTGGAGGAGTAATTTGAGATTCATGCACTCATAATTTGAAGATACCAAAATAACAAGAATTGTAGTACTCTGAATCTAGTTTTTAAACTTGACTAAAGTTTTTCAAAAATAGATAAGATTAAGAGGATCAAATTCTTTGCACACACAAAAGTGTTCCTATTTTTTTTAGTAAAATGTACCCCTCAATATTTTTAGTTGCATTTAGTATTTTCAAAAACCCATTGGTAGAAATATAGTTAAGAGTGATTACTAGAAGCATATTTTTTTGTAGTTTTTATTGAGTATTTTATTTGTATGATTTTTCAAAGTGGATGCATCTTGAAAATCATATTACTGAGCATGTGCATCACATAACTTGCACCAAAATAATAAAAAATACAAAAAAAATCTAGTGTAAAGAATGAAGCGTAGAACAATATTATATAATTTTTTTCAAATTTGGACAAGTAGGTCAAAATTTATTCAAAAAAGTCAATACATATGTCTCTGATAACTATGGAAACATTAGTGAAAGAATATAAAAATAAATATGTTAATGTAATTCAAATCTAAAAAAAATAAATGGTTAGAAAGCTTAGAAGACATGTGAAATTATGGTGGCAATTTTACTAAGATTCAATTTATAATGTGTAAACCTGATGAAGAGCAAGTTGAGAAACAAGAATGGAGGAAATAGGGTGTTGTTGCATCCTTGAAGTGGTTGCTTCTAAATCAAGTAGTTGATGCTTCCTTGTGTTGTATCCCTTGAACATTGTATCAGAGATTTGGATTGTGACGCTAGATTTCAGCAGTAGACTCAAGCAACCTTAGTCATCATCATTTTTCCCATATCAGGTTTTCCATGTATATTTGTTGTTGTGGGAATTTGTGTTGATTGTCTATTTGCATGTTTATGTTTGCATCTATAGTTTTCAATCTACACAATAAGAGTTGAGTAATAAATTTGCACAAGGTATTTAGATTTAAGGAAGTAATTTGCATAAGGTTTATAAGGGAAAAAGTTTTAAGGGATAAATTTTGGTATCTACTAATTCACCCCCCTCTTAGTAAATCATTGTGTTCCAACAATTGGTATCAGAGCAAGGTTCCCTAGGAGAAGCTTAATCAACTCGAGTAGATCCTAGATAGGTGAACACAATGGAATGTCAAGAAGGTTCAAGAAAGCCACCTAGATTTTATGGAACAAATTATGCTAAGTGGAGCTCATTGATGAAAGGATACTTATGTTCTCTTGGACTTGATGTTTGGATGTCAGTTAAGAAAACATATGTTCCTCCTACTACTCCTTCTGATGCTACATGAAAGGACTATGAGAATAATGAGAAAGCTCTGTCAAAATGAGGCGAATGAACCATCGAAGCCTAAGGCTTGTCATCCAAGCCTATGTACAAGCCAAAATGCGTACGTGTTGGGCAATATTCTTATGAAATATTGGTCATTGTGTTGTAACAAGGTCACAACAAATGACAAATTTTTTGGTTAAAATGTTGTGGAAAATTTAAATTCCAAAACATCTTAGTTCAAATAAAGAAGGTAAACAAGTAAGGTAAACACATGATAAATATTAATCAAACCCAAAATAATTTATTACTCATAGTTTATGAAGCATTAGTTAATATTCAAGTAATTCTTGCATGCATGAGTTCATTTATAATTTCAAAATGTGTAAGTGTTAATAGAAATGAAAAAGGAACCACAAGTATAACTCACTTGACTCCTAAAGTAGACATTGATGTACATGTGATTTGTAATGTAGAATTGTAGACATTTCACCAATCTTTAGATACCGCTTTGTTTCCGACCGAACATCTATAGCCTTAACTAAGATACCTTTGATCTCATTTTAAATATTTCTCTACTAACAATCGAGTGTCCATATATGTGGTAGAGATCCTTGAATAACTTACATTTGAGATTGCATTATTTTTCTTTTCTTTTATTCTAAATCTAAAATTTTGATGTACTTTTTCTTCTTTTAATATCTAAGACATGAAAGTTTTTTTGGGATGGGGGCAACATTAGAAAAGAGGTTCAAATATTAAGGGGGGTTTAAATTACCTAGACCATAGAACATCACCTAAACAAATTTAGAAGATTTAATATGTTTTATGAAATAACATGATTAAATAAGACCATTGTAAATCCAAAGAAAACAAATCAAAAATCAAATTTGATTTATCGACATTAAAAAATGATTTTGACCCGTTTGACATCTTCTTAAACCTAATGTCTAGCTCTAAACACTCAAGAAATGTCCTATCAAGATAGATTTTTAACCTAGTTACCATAACCTATAAAATATGAAAACCAAAACCAAACCATGTGACAAACTAATTTGTAACAAAAAAAGGTGGAAGGGTGTGAAAATATATCATTTAATTTTTTTCCTACTAGCAAACAAAAAATAAATTGTTCAACAAAGCACATGACACAATATTTTAAAATGACAAAAGTATAAAACATCACACCAAAATCCTAACCTACTCTAGAGATTCAAAGAGATTCAAGACTACATTTTTTACATTATTGACTTTGGTTCTTCTAAATATACACAACAATAATGTTTTCCCCATTATGATCTTAAGTCTACCAATGACATCATTGAATTCTAGAAAGAAAATTTTGTTTGTTATTTCCTCAAATTCTACACATCATTATCATGTAGGATTGACAATTAAGATAATTCATTACTTTCATGTTCAATATGAACATAAGTTTTCCTGCCTACACCAATATAATTAAAAGAATTTGTAAGATTTAGGTAGGAAAGATAAATCTTATATTCTAATAATAAAATTCTTCTAAACATCATTTTTCATGTGCAACCAATATTTTTTCAATTGTGTTACACTAGAACTCTTTCACACAAGAGTCTCCATGATGTTTCATTCAAATATCGACATTCATTTTGAAAACTATAAATTTTACATATTCATTTTAGTAAATCATAATTATTTTTTTAATTTTATATTTATACACCTCAATAAGAATATATTGTATTATCTTTTTACTTAATAATTAATTTTGATAATATTAAATAATTATTTAAAAAAAATATACAAATAAAATGTGAAATTAAAGGCATTATATTTTCACAATCTACTCATTGCCAGCAATTCACTGCCCAACAATTCACCACGGGAAAATTCACCGTCATGACAAATTCACCTCAAGGAAAATACCAGCAGTTCACACCATTTATTGCGATGAATTTTTCACGACCTAAATTGTTGGTGGTGAATTAAAAATCATAATATAATGAATTTTTATTTTTTCAATTAATTAATAAATACCATCAAATATGCATCATGATATCTAATAGACTCGCTCTATTGTTTCTAGATTAGATTATGTAAAAGTTGTTACATCAACATTTTGGATCACCCTCATAATTCATCATCATAATGATAGTGTTATAAAAGATGATGATTTACGGAAATGTGGTCCAAAAATTTAATGTGAAAACTTCCACACAATCTAATAAAAAACAATAATAATCAAACATAAAATTACAAAATACAAAATTGACAACCGTCAACAGGCATGGTTGGTTTGATGTTCGAAGCCGGGTCGTAACCAAGTGGATAGTTGTTTGATATGTCGAGTCGCTGTCTGCCTACGCGTACTAACACATAATTGCACAGTCATTTAATCATCCAATTTCCCGTGACCTCTTTTCTGCAGTAATGTACGGCCCACGAAAAGTTAATGCATCCATCAATGGCTACGGAAGGAACAAGAATTAGGTTTACTGTTCACTGCACCAGCACGTTTTTCGTGTTTTTAACGGTCAGTGAAATGATACTGCTTCAATATATTTCACCACCGTCTGCCTGACGTTTAGAGCTTTAAATTATAAATGTCAATTTTATTTATGTTAATAAACAAGTATTATGTAATCTATATGAGTGAAGAATGAATACTTTTTAATGTCTATGTGATTTAAAATAGTTTATAGAATAATTAGTTTTGTTTTAATTTTGTCTTTTGTATTTTAATTTTTTTTCTTATTTAAAAAGACGATGAGCACTCTCAATTTCTAGTTTCTTTTATGAATATATTGTATTAAGAAATTACTGTCAAGATATTTACATGTTTGTCTTAAATGCTTTTGACGGTTTCACACTCCATAATAAAGTGTTTTTTTTATCCATTGTCTTGGTAGTGCAAAAAATACACACTTTCTTCCCATGCTTCATTAGGTCTTTTCTACTACCCCGCTTCGCATTGGAGTTGATGAGAGTTAGTTTTTAGTTGAACAATAAAAATCTTGGCTCTCCACAAAATACTAGGCGCTATGTACACTTTTTGTTGATGATTACACATGGGGTTGAACTCTTCAAGTTAATATTTCTTCTTTCTCCTTAGCACGTTACCCCATATACACTTGACTCTTTAATTAGAAGACAATGGCAATATGAAGAGAAATCTCAAAAGCAATTTTCATTTAGAGTTTCTTAAAATATCTTAGTGAGTGTTATTGAGAACTTTTAAGAGTTTTTAAAGATAAGTCCTTCTTTAGATTTTGTTGTAGTAGGCAAGCCTAAAACTTTAAGCTTCCAAATTTAAGATGTTTGTGGTCTCATGATTTTTTTAACAATTGTAAATGTTAAAATATTTAAGTGATTCTAAAAAAAAACTCAAATAATTTTCTTACAAAAAATATCTTTAACTTTATTGATAGTAGATGAATGACATGTGACAGCAAAATCTTCTAAGATTGTGCAAGAAATTTTCAACTCTATCCAAAAAAACACCACTTGAAAATATAAAAAGTGAGGCCTCTTACTTTTATGAACAAGATAATAACTTATCATCTAACATTATTTTTGGTTTCATGAAACCCCTACTCTAACAAAATAGTTCCTAAAATGGACTTCATGGAACTCCTTCCTTGGTCATTTAGGCTAAGTATGAGACAAAATATAGGGTGTTTCCGTAGGGTACCATCCATGCACTTGCCCCTTAGAAACTTAAATTGAAAACTATTTTGTTTTTAAATGCTCTCATTATTCAGGAGGTGATATTTTTGTCTTATTAGAGAGTTGTATAACTTTCTTTCAAATTTTGATGGCTTATCATGAATTGAGATATTTGATTATATAGTTTTTTAATCTTCATTGATCAAAAATTTCACTTTTCCAATACTTCATATTTAAAATGTTTTAGACATAGTCTTTTCACAATCCATTAAAAAGATTTGAGAGTGTTTTTTAATTTATTTGTGCATGAATTTTTTACATCAATATTTTATTTTTAGGGTGAGAAAATGTACACCTTTTTTATTTAAATAATTACTACTTTCATTCTCTTTATTTCTTCAAATAAAAAACTAAAACTACATTATAACTAAATGTATAAAAAATAGAAAACAAACTCTATATACATATACATATATAGTACTTTTAGACTAAAGTCACACTATTCTTTATTTTATCACATAAATCTATTTTACATTTTGTTGAGCATTAATATACTATTTGGATGGCTTATCCTATTAGAGATACTTACTCTTTATTGAGATTTATTTAATCTTCATTAGCATTGAGGAAATATTTCACATTTTCAATACCTTCACATTTAAATAATTTGAGACATTGTATTATCACAATCCATTAAAAATATTGAGAATGCTTGTAAATTTAATAACATAGAATTTTAACAATTTACTAACTCTACAACTTCCCACGCGTGCTTTTCAAATTTTTAGCCATGTCTACAGGTTCTGGGGAGGTCTTTGCCTCCCCTCAGCCTAACCCCCCGCCTGATATGAATAAGATTTGTGGCCCGCATGTGGCACATGGGGATGCAGCATTTGTGTCTTGTGATTCCAATGCATTTTTTGGGTCTCCTGCTAGTGGGGACAATGGCTACCTTAAGGGTGTTCACTTATCCAAGGATTGTTGGAAGAGTGTCCTCACAGGGACGAGAAATAATGCCCTTGAGACTTTCCATCTAGAAATTGTTCAGACAGAGGAAGGAACATAGCTTTTCCTACCTGATGCGGTCATGGACAAGGTTGCCTCCTTGTTGCACCTTGCTCTAGTGGGGAGATTCTTGGCTTTTAGGGCGACTATTGATATGGTTTGTAGATGGGCTAATGCTCGGTGGAAGGTGAAGGGTAGTGTGATTGCCTCGACTATGCCCGATGGTTTATTCCTCTTCAAATTCATGGCAGAGGAGGATTTGATCTATGTTCTCTTGGGTACATGGGCTTATGGCAAACATTTTTTGACTTTGGCCAAATGGAAGTCGGGCTTCGACCCATCTATTGAACTCACTCGTATGACTCCTATTTGGGTTCATTTACCGAGCCTCCCGTTGGAATTCTAGGATGAAAGGATTTTTTCGGTGGATCAATAATTCCTTTGGTAGTTTTGTGGTGGCGGATGTGGTCACTTTGGCTAAATCTAGGTTTGTTTTCGCTTGTTTCTGTGTTAATGTCGCCATTAACAAAGCTCTCCCCAAATTTATTACCCTCAAATCTAAGTGGGGAAAATGGACCTAGGCCCTAGTCTATGAAAATGCCACCTTGTTTTGTCAAAAATGTGTCAAAAAAGGCCATGTCATCATGGACTACAAGGTTCTAACACTAAAGGAACCCTTGTCTAAAGGGAAAATCCCATCCCGTTCCTCTGATAAGGGGGAAAATCAGTTGGATCCTAGCACTAGTAATGTGGGGGAGAACATTAAAACCAATGAAATGGATGATTATCCTTTTACTGGTGGACTTTTATGAAATGATGAAATCCCCTAACCCTAGGGTTAAGATCAAGACTAATAGTATGGCTAGGAGGAATTCCTCGGGTTCTTTGGAGGATAGAGAAATCTCCCCTCCCAAGGATTTGGGTCTGGTGTCGGGTCCTTTTTCCTTTGGGGTGAAGGTAAGGCTGCCATGTCTCCTTTGTCCTCTGCTTGCATGAACTTTGGGAACAAGAATTTGGGTGATGTTGTTGCCGACCAACCTCAGTGCGTGGCTACGGTGGATTTTGAGCTGTTACTACTCTGCAACAATTGGAGATTGGGTTAGTTACCCCTACAAAGTCCAGGAAGGAGGTTGACTCCTTGTGCATCTTTTCTTCCCAACAAGATGGAGTGGAGGAATGTATTGGGGAAGTAACCAAATCTGTCATTCTCACTCTGAACACAAAGTCCTTTTCCTCTAAATCTTAGATTGATGGGGATATCTTGGAGGACTGGAAAACTCAAAAGAGGAAAACAAGAACCAAGAAAGTTGATGTGGGAACTAATAACAGAGTTGGAAGACCTTCAGAGAGACTATCAAGGCATAAAGCAACAACCAGGGATATTTCCAACAGGTAGCAATCAACCCTTGATTCAACCCATCGTAATAGAAAATGAAGTTCCTTTCATGGAACATGTGGGGGCTAAATAGTCCCCAGAAATAATTTGCTTTAAGGAAATACATTGTGGATCTTAAATTTGATGTCCTTTTGCTGCAGGAAGTTAAGATGACTTACCAGACTTTCTCTTCAATTGTTAATAAAATCTGGTCGGGCTCCACTTTCTTCTATAGTCGGGTTGATGGTGCCTCTGGTGGTATTGCCACTTTGTGGAATTCTACTAAAATCGATGGGGAAGCTTTTGCGTTCTCTCATAGTTACCTTGTTGTGACTCTCAAAGCTGACAATCACACATGGCACCTATTTAACATCTACGCCCCCAATACTCGAGGAGGAAGAAAGAGTATGTGGGAGGAAGTCTTGTCTTTAATCTTGATTGAAAAAAATGCCTTGTATATGGTGGCAGGGGACTTTAACTCCCCTTTGTTTCCTTCAAAAAAGCTTGGTGGCCTTATGGACTACACTGATAGCATGAGTGATCTGTCAGACTTCATCAGCAGGTCTGGGTTGGTCAATTTGGAGTTGCAAGGTAACCCTTTTACTTGGTCTAACAATAGGAAAGGTAACCACCTTATTCAAGTTTGTCTAGATAGGTTTTTGGTCTTTTTGGATTGGGACTTGGGGTGCAATGCTACCCTTAATGCCCTCCCTAGAACTATTTCTGACCATAGCCCAATTCTTCTCCAATGGATAAATAAGTTGTTCTTTGGCCCTCACCCCTTCAAATTTGAAGTTATGTGGATGACACATCAGGATTTCAGAAATTATATTGAAAATTGGTGGAGCTATCCGATTCAGGGGTCTGCTATGTACAAAATCTCCCAAAAACTTGATCTTATCAGAAATGAAGTTAAAGGGTGGTCTAAATCTACCTTTGGTGACATCTTTAAGAATAAAAAGATGATTGGGGACAAGCTTGATAGTGTTCAAAATATTATGGCTAAGGGCATTCTCCTTCAACCTTTGCGCGAGGAGGAATGTTGGAGGAGGAAATGGAAAGATATCTTAAGCAAAGAGGAAATATATTGGAAGCAAAGATCTAGGGTCCAATGGTTGGAGGGTGATAGGAATTCAGCTCTTTTTCACAGAGGCTAATAAAATTGGTGAAATAGTTGACTGCTACTTTAGACAGATCTACTTGGACACTGGTAGCTACCCCTTTGCTAAAGTTCAAGACAAACTTCTAAGTCACCTCCCTTCTACTATTAGTGTGGAGGATAATTTGCAACTCTTAGCCCATGTTTCAGAGGAAGAAGTCAAAGTGGTTGTGTTTGCTATGGGTGCCTATAAAGCCCCGAGGCCTGATGGTTTTCCCTTGGCTTTCTTTTAGGAATACTGGGACATTGTTAGCTATGATATAACCATGGTAGTCAAAGACTTTTTTAGAATAGGTAAACTATTTACAAAATTGAATAATACCTTCATAGTATTATTCCCTAAAATCCAGGAGCCGAAGTGTATGGCCGACTTTAGGCCTATAAGTCTATGCAACATTGTTTGCAAGATCTTTTCCAAAGTCCTGGTCAATTGACTTAAGCCATTGTTGGACAAGATTATCAACAGATGCCAAAATGGATTCGTTCTAGGTAGACAAATCCTTGATGCTGCTATTACGACTCATGAAATAATCCACTCTATAGAGAAAAGTAAGAATCAAGATATGACTTTCAAATTAGACATTTCTAAGGCTTATGATAGGGTTAGATGGAAATTTCTTTACTCGGTTCTTACTAAATTTGGTTTCAATTAGTCCCTAAAATCTAGGAGCCGAAGTGTATGGCCGACTTTAGGCCTATAAGTCTATGCAACATTGTTTGCAAGATCTTTTCCAAAGTCCTGGTCAATCGACTTAAGCCACTGTTGGACAAGATTGTCAACAGATGCCAAAATGGATTCGTTCCAGGTAGACAAATCCTTGATGCTGCTATTACGACTCATGAAATAATCCACTCTATAGAGAAAAGTAAGAATCAAGATATGACTTTCAAATTAGACATTTCTAAGGCTTATGATAGGGTTAGATGGAAATTTCTTTACTCGGTTCTTGCTAAATTTGGTTTCAATTAGTCCCTAAAATCCAGGAGCCAAAGTGTATGGCCGACTTTAGGCCTATAAGTCTATGCAACATTGTTTGCAAGATCTTTTCCAAAGTCCTGGTCAACCGACTTAAGCCACTGTTGGACAAGATTATCAACAGATGCCAAAATGGATTCGTTCCAGGTAGACAAATCCTTGATGCTGCTATTACGACTCATGAAATAATCCACTCTATAGAGAAAAGTAAGAATCAAGATATGACTTTCAAATTAGACATTTCTAAGGCTTATGATAGGGTTAGATGGAAATTTCTTTACTCAGTTCTTGCTAAATTTGGTTTCAATGATAAGGTGATGGGAATTGTTAGAGAATGTGTGGAGCTGGTCCATTATTCTATCTTGGTCAATGGGATTCCTTGGGGTTTATTTAAAGCTGGAAAAGGCATTAGGCAAGGTGACCCTCTATCACCCTATCTTTTCATTATGGTTGTTGAAGTCCTTAGTAGGAATTTTCTATTTTTGCTACACTCTGGGAAAATTCAAGGAATTAGAGCTGCCTTCACCCTCCCCCCTCAGTTTTGTAGCAATTTGTTGATGACACCTTCCTTTTTGGAAAATCTTTTGTGGTTGAAGCTAGAGAATGGAAAGGCCTCCTTCATGACTATGCTAATGCCTCTGGGCAATGTATAAATTATCAAAAAAGCAATATTTACTTCTTCAACACAAAAGCTGATCTCCAAGCTAAGATATTATCTATACTAGGTTGTCAAAGTGCTACTCTTCCGGGGATTTATCTTGGTTTACCCCTCACTGTGAAGGAGGTTACTCCTAGTTTCTGGAATATTATTTTAGAGAGAATGCAAAATAAGCTTTTGGTTGGAGGGTAAACTCCTTAGTAGTGTTGGTAAACTACAATTACTCTCGGCCTCTCTCCAAGGGATCTCGGTCTCCTTCCTCTCCCTCTTCAAGATATCGGGTTCCATGGTAGAAAAACTAGGAGGAATCCAAAGATCCTTCCTTTGGATTGGTGTTGAAGAGAAAAAAAGGTTAGCTCTTGTGAATTGGGACACTGTCTTTCATCCTAAAAGCCAAGGGGGTCTTGGGATTAGAAAGATAACTAATTTGAACAAAGCCCTCATTACCAAAATTGGTTGGAATCTTGTGTTGGGGAAAGGCGAATGGTGCAATATAATGAGGGCCAAGTATCTGAACCAAGGACATTTTCCAAGGCCCTGGATTTGAATGGCCTCCCCTCTGGGTCAAAAATTTGGAACAATATTCTAAAGTGTAGATCTCTTATGAAGGAAGGTATTAGATGGAAAATTGGAAACGAGAGATCAATAAGATTCTAGGAGGATAGTTGGATTGGGGGCAGACCCCTAGCTAATAGTAATTTCAATATTTTGTGGGAGCGTGCTAAGGTTCACTTTAGTACTCATATTGTGGATTATATTACCTCTAGAGCCAAATGGAAAACACTGGAGCATATTTTTTTAGATAGGCTTGACCTTCTCCCTAAGGTTGTTGAGCTCCAAGATCTTTTAAATAAGGCGAGACTTCCTCTCTTTCCTAAGGAGGACAAGGTTTTTTGGACAAAAAATCATTCAGGGGACTTCTCGATCAAGTCTGCTTACCATCTGCTACTAAAATTTGAAGGTGATGAGAATTTCTGGAAGAAGGTTTGGAACTCCTAGCTCATCCCAAAAATCATTTTCTTTTGGTGGGCTTCTATTCATGGAAAATTTTTAACGATTGATAACCTTGTTAAAAGGGGTTTTCAGTTTCCCAACAGGTGCACCCTCTGTAAAATGGATGAGGAGACAATCTCTCATCTTTTCATCCATTTTCAATTTTCTTCCCATGTTTGGAAAAATGTTTTTCAGAAGCTCAACATCCAATGGGTATTCGACAGGAATATTCAACAATTCGTTCTCAATTGGAGGTGCCCCTCTAAACACCCTCTAATCAGGTAACTTTGGCAACTTATTCCACCCCATATTTGTTGGTGCCTGTGGAAGGAAAGGAACAACAGTATTTTTAGGGATAAAGAGAACAGTGTGAACAGTGTGTTGATAACCCTTAATAAACTCCTTTTGGACAACATTTATGTCTGTAAGTGGAAGATCCCTAGTTGCCCCCCAACGGGATGGGACAAAACTATTACTATAATTTGGAATATTCCTAGTGACTTTCACAAGTTTGACAACTCCAAGAAGATTTCCAAAAACAACACGAAATGGAAAACTCCCAAACCACCTTGGTGCAAGTTGAATTTTGATGGGGTGGCTTGAGCTGGGAAAGCTATTGGGGGTGGTATCATCAGAGACCATAATGGTTGTCTAGTTGCTGCCTACTCAGGGAACTTGAAAGATCACATAAGTAATCAGGCGAAAAGTATGGTGCTCCTTTGGGGTCTCAAGTTTGCGCTGTCAATTGGCGTCAAGTCCTTGGAAATTGAGAGTGACTCGCAACTGATTGTGGAAGCCATGAAAGGAAAAATGGTGGATGGATGGTCAATCCAAGGGATAATTGAAGACATTCGTAATCTTCTTACTGGTTTTCAGGAGTTCACTATTCAACATGTCTATAGGGAAGGAAATGTGGTTGCTGACAATTTGGCAACGACAGGTCTTGATCAGGAGGGTCCACGGTGTTGGAGGAAAGAAGAGTCTTTTCCCTCTTTAGCATTGGAAATTCTAAGAAGTGATCTTAAAGAAATTCATCATGGTTCCTAAAAAACTCTATCTTTTGGCCCTGGTGTGGTGTTTACTAACTTTTATTAGTGAAGTTGGCGGGAGTCTTTATTTAAAAAACTGGTTGTTGTGCGGGAAGAATGATGGGAAGGATTTGCCACGTGCCACACACCCCCCTTGTTGGATCACCACAGAGACTTTTCATGATGATCCTAATGATTGATGGGGTCATTATTTTTTGAACCCCCTCGATTTTATTGATAATCCCTTCAGCCTTGTGGATTTTGTTTGATTCTTTGGGTTGTTTGGATTTATTATCGCTCTCATTTTTTATTGTGCTTTGGACTTCTTGCACAAGGGAACTGCTAGGCTTGCGCTGGATACGGGAAGTGGCATTAATTGCCTTCTTTTCGTGATTGACAAGTTACCTTTTGGCAATCATTTTTCTGTGGCCATTTCCAAATTGGGTTTTTATCGCATTTGCTCTGCTATTTTTTTGCCTTTCACTGTTCTGGTTTTTTGCAATAATCATGCTGGTGCTATGGGTGGTGACCAAGTGCGTATTGAGCTAGATAAATGTGATGAACGGAAGACGAATAACACCATCTGGCATATATGCAAGGAGGGTGGAATTTCCCAGTTTATGGAATGCATGTATGGCTTTGATGAATTCTTCTCCAAACAATTCATCACTTCTTGGGATGCTAGAAGGGTAACTATGGGGAGCATTTCCTTTGAAGTTAATGAGGAGGTTATCGCTAAGGCCATAGGTCTTGCTATGGACTGACGTAAGTGGAAGAAAACCACCAAAGTTTCCGACCAGACCAGTCTCAACCTCTTCTTCCGGGGTGATGAGAAACCTGTCAAGTTGCGTGGGGGCTACGACCGCGAGGCACTCCCAGAGCCATGGGACAAAGTTTGCATGGTGGTGATGAAGTATTTCACTCTCAAGGGGAGATACAGTGTGTATTACTACTACCATTTTAATTTCCTCAATCACCTCAGAAACCACCACAATATCTCCATTCCATTTTTTCTCTTACATTCTCTTGAAAATACTATGCTTGATGTGGTTGAAGCCATGAACTTGAATAGAAATTTCACCATTCTCCATCAAGGGCTTATGTCCAGACTCTACCATTTCCACCTGGCCCTTTTCCCTCCTTGACCCATCACTATTGAAGAGGCTCCAGTCTCTTCTGCTCCTCTGTCTGTTAGCATTATGGATACCCTTGGCCCTAGTAAGAAAAAATGTATAAAAAACCCTATTACGAAAGCCTCTCCATAGGACACATCCCCCACTCAGGGACCTGTGGTGAAGAAAAAGGATAAAAAACGTATAGCTCCCACCCCAAAAACTAAAGACAAAGCCTCTAAGAATTTTTTTTTAGGCTTTAGCAAATTGACTCTGACATTAAGATCATCGAGGAGACTAGTACCCCTCACAGGTCAAGTAGGTTGGTCATCAAGCAAGAAAAAGAGAAGAGTTTTAAGGAGGCTTCAGAATCTGACAATGGGGTTGGGAGTGAGAGTAAGAGTAAGAAGGAAAAGGATGTGGGGGAGGAGGATCTTTTGGTTTCTGCTAGTAGCTCCTCCCATGTTTTTGAAAGTCTTAAAAAGGGTCACTTGGGTCTTGCTAGTATTAGAATCAAGGAGGTCAAGTCTAGGGCCTTGAACATTGTCGAGGGAAAGGCCCCCATGGAGGAAGCTTGCAGTAAATAGGATGTTGTCTAGGAGGAGGTTGACAACCTTAAATGCAAAGTGGAAATTTTGGAGAAAAGGTTGTAGGATGTTACACGATTCACGCTGAAGATCATGCATAGGTCCGCCACCTCTCTGTGTCTGTTGTAGAAGGACAAGTCCATGGCCAATGTGGATGAAAAAACTGTCAGCAAGGAACTTCTTAAGTTCCTCACTAAAGATTGGGCTACCATAACTTTAATCAAGCCATGCAGTGGGAAGAAAGATTAGGGTTGTGAGGGATTTGGTTTTTTGGCTGGTGCTGGCCTCAATGGTCATCATTTCTGTTTAATTTTACTAAAGAAACTGTTAATGTTTTTATGTTTCCTTATGACTGGTATGACCCTTGGTGGTCTGTGGTTAAGACTGCTTTAAATCATGGTTTCATGATGGACATTACTATTAGTTTTAGTATTTGTGGTATTTTTTGGATGTGTTTTTTGATATGATTTGTTTAGGGTGTTGGTTAGGTTTCTAGACCTTGCTATTTATGTGCTATTAGTGTTACTATGTTGTTGATGGCCTGTGGTGCCTTGTATTAAAGGGACAACACCCTAGTTTTGCTGCTTTTTATATAAAAAACAACATAGAATTTTTTACATTAATATTTCACTCAATGATCTATTATCATTGTGAAAAAATATAACTCTTTTTATTTAAAGAACTACTTCTTTCATTCCCTTTATTTCTTCTTCACACTTTAATAAAAAAGCACATTACAAACATAGTTCTCTTCACTTGCTTTCTATATTTTCTAATGATAGATCATGAAATTTGATTGAAGAAAAACTCAATCAAATCCGAAAAACATCTCTTACTAAAAAATCATATAATAGTAAAATATAACTAAATATATAAAACATTGATATATATATATATTCTAAAATCACACTTATTCTAAAATTACATTATTCTTTATTTATCACATAAACCAAATCTATTTTTTGTTGAACATTAATATACTATTTTAACTTATGGAAGGGTTGTAGTTCAATTGATTGAGCATAATTTTTTTTATTGGAAGAAAAACTTTATTAAAATAAAATCAACTGTTACAAATCAAAGCTGCAAATAGTAAACAAGACTTGTAGCCAACAAAGCAATAACAGGGCTAATATTCACTACACAACAACAACTTGTAGAATAATATGTTGCAACAAGATAAACAAAAGACGAAGTCAAGTTGTATCCTAAAAAAGAAACCCCCTCACAAGGTGAAGCATCCCACAGTTTGGTACAGAGCATCTCTTGTGTAGAATTAGGGAAATCTGGAGGAAGAAACATAGGGCCACATCCTCATATGATGATGGTAGGTAGTTCAATTGATTGAGCACAATTAGTGATGATGATGGTATGTGATTAAAAAGTCATTCACCATAGTTCAAACCCTTATAGGAAGTCATTCACCAAGGTTCAAACTTTTGGAAGAGAGAAGCCATTTACCAAGGTTTAAACCCAGTAATTGGGTCATGTTCTAGACACTTAGATGACTTTGACAGACAAGACCTTCCTCATGACTGCTTAACAAAACGACTTCTGATTTAGATGTATACTTACTCTGATCATGTTCTAGACACTTAGATGACTTTGACTGACAAGATCTCCCTCATCCTAAATGTAAAAGTAAAAATACCAACATCCATATAATCCAACTATTTCCATACTATTTTACTCTCACCACTGTCTCCCTATTCTAGTGTGAGGTCTTTTCAAGACTACACATCACCTTGTAAATAAGTTTGAGGTGACAGTTTAGATGTCCAATATTTTAATGGTAGCCGCCTTGTTTATTTCTTGACGTTACGGCTACGCACTTGCAGGATTTCTGCTGTTGATGTGGGATGCCGACTCTGCAGAGTTCAATGCAGCCAGAAAAATATGCGGTGTTGACATAAGATAGCAATGAAAAAAGGTTTTCATACCTAGATAGGTATTTCGTTTTCCCCCATAAAGACAATGCAGGGCGGAGCAGTTCGCTTGCAGCCTGCGCGGGACACAGTCAAATCAATTTTCCGTATAAAGACACAGAGAAAGAAAGAAAAAATGAATGCGCCGTCCACATCAATAAGATGGCCGAGCTCTGAGCATCAATAAATCACAACATCACATTCACAATGCTTGTCGGGGCACGGCGTTAAGTTCAATAATTAAACTCTCTACAAACGGCATAGACTAAATTTACACCTCTTCCCAAGTCATACATCTTTCACTACTTTAATGACTTTTTTACGCCCCCAACTACCGTGTAATGTACGAAACCACAAGTGGCGAACAAATGACTCAGAGTCAATTCTGTAGATCTACCCGTTTGCTAGATAGAGCCTATAAACCTACAGCCTGCAAATGGATTCTTGTTAGGGAGGTGCAGCTTCTGTCTTGTCAGATATTCTTTGTAATTATGATGAAACTCGGGCAGAAATCTGCTTTTGGAAATGTAGTGCACCTTAACTTTTACATTCAATAAAAGGACGGATCTTTTGTTTTCTATTCAAGATTATCAATGAGGGGTCAGTAGTCTTTTGGTACAGCGCCTGTCCATTCATTATAACGTACGGATGTCCACTTCTGAGTTATCTCTAGTGAATTATTTCCAAGTCAATCATAGAAAATGAGAGATAGGACTGGAAGTTGGACAGGTTCACACTGATATTTATAATAGTCAGAGATAATGTTTCTAGATTTAACTGAATAGTCATTATTGTAGGTATGAGCTTTTCAATTTTTGTAGGTATTGAGTTTTTTTTAAGTCTTTGTTGGATGAGTTTTTCAGTTTTTGAAGTAATGTGTATGATTGTCTTTAGTTTTAACATTGTGTGTATTTCAATCGATGTTTTTATTCACATACATCAGAAAAAGAAGAGTGCAGAAAAAGAAGAGTGATTGGAAACTTCTATTAAAAACATATACAGTTAAAATAAAAAACAATCATATACATGAATAGTTATTTTTAATGTCAATAATTTTAATCATGGATTGATCTTTTATCAAACTAGAAAGAAACATGAAATACAAATTTGATATAATATATTATCTTTAATTACTTTTACTTTTAAATAAAATATTTATTTAATGATTACTTTTGATTTTAGTTGTATATGTTTTTCAATCGAAATTTCAGATCACTCTTCTTTTTCACATGATAGATCATGACTGAATATTTTTCAATCAAAATTTTGTCACTCTCCTTTTTTAACATGACAAAACATTAAATGTAATCTGCAACCTTAATTGAAAATCATATACCAGAAACAATGAACGGTTAAAAAAGTCATGCCAACTAAACAAAAATGACATACCAACAAAAACTTCCAACTTTTAGCTTGAAATTGGAGGCCTGATAATGAGTACGTTTCAAACATGACCTTTCATATATCTTAATGACTGGATGGATATGCACAGCAAATTTCGGAGGCATTAGAGCGGTCCAAGTCTAAACGTCTTTCTCTCCCACAATCCCACGACAAGATAAATATATGCGCGTACTTGTCAGTTAAAACTTCATATTCCTGCTGTCGTTTCCCATGTGGGGAGCAGCGCCACAATTAATGCCTCTAAAAGACAAAAGACATGCGCTTGCGTACTGTGCTCATATCATCTTGCCATTTTTTATATGGCATTTGCTTTGTTATTTATTGAGTATATTGTCTGTACAGTTGATTTGGTAAAATGAATGAATGAATGAAAGATTTTAATGACGTCCGCGAGACCAAACAGTCTATGGGACCGAGACAAAACAGGCCTAATTTGTCTTCATACTCTTTTCCAAGTCAGATCTCCTGCTGTTAAGTTTGACTAGAAGGCTAGCCGTCTGATTAATCTTATCTTCCTCAAATAGCTGGTGCATATTGTCCACTTTCAAACTATTTTCATGTTGAGTGCGGATATCCTCGTAAGCAATGCATTCCATGATGAAGTGCCATTCTGTTTCCACAACCCCTTTATTGCAGAAAATACAAGTTCTTTCTTCCCAAGTTTCCTTGGGTATCTTCCACCTACCGGTCTCACACCTAAGGTGATGTGATCCCGTCCTCAATTGTGCCACTAACAACCTCGCTTTCCCTTTAATATCTGCACCTAAATAAGTTTTTTCACCATGATCCTTTGTCGGGTTAAACTCTTTGATGTAGTATGCTTTTTTTCGCCCAATCTGGTTTGTCCACATGGCAGTTCTGAATTTTTCAGTCACATAGCTTTTTATTTCACTATTGGTGCTAGGACACTCATGCAAATTGATGTCCCACTTGTTCATCCACTTGTGGTTTTGTTTCATCCAAGTTTTCTTCCTACGTTCTAGCGTCTCCTTCATAGCTGTTTTGGGCCAACGGTGGTTATCCATGTTTTCAACCTTCTTTAAATAGCTTATCAACCGGATTAAAGCCGATGCTTCCAATGGAAAAGACCCTGTTTCAGCTAAAAGAATTTCATAGGGGACAGTGGTTTTGACTTTGAGACTGCTTGTTATTAGATGTTTTTGAATTCTTTCTAGTTGTCTCCAACTGCATTTTGACATACTATTTCCCCATACCTCACACCCATAAAGTACAACCGGAGCAACAAGCAAACCAAAAAGGGTTTTCTTGGTTTTCCAATCCCAAAGCTCGGCTTTTCTACACCTATTTTGTAGAAGGTAAGAAGCTTTCCAACCTCCCTGTATCCTTTTCGTCCGACAAGTCTCCCAACTGAGCTTATAATGAAAGTCAATCCCAAGGTACTTGTATTCTTTGACTATTTCAAGCGGGCTGCCTTCAAAAAGAAAGGTATTCTGGTTATCTTTTCTATTCAATGAGAAAATCATGATTTTGGTCTTGGTGATATTCACTTGCATCCCAACCTCATGACAAAAGAGTTCTAGACCTTTCAGATGTTCTCTTAACCCATGTGCTGTTTTTGAAATTAGGATAAGATCATCAGAATATAAGAGTAGCTTCACCACATAACCTGCCAATTGAATACCATCCCCATCCGTCTTGCTTAACCAAGCTTCCAACTTATCAATGTATAACCCAAAAAGCGTGGGAGATAGAGGACAGCCCTGTTTAACTCCAATGTCGCTACCAAAACATTCTGACATACCATCCCTTGTTCTGATTTTAGCTCTAACATTCTCATACAATCTGTGAACAGCTGCTCTATATACATTTGGGATGCCTAATTCCTCCATTCTATTCCATAGTTTGTCTCTAGGTACCGTGTCAAAAGCTTTCTTGAAATCAACAAAACAGCAATAAGCTTCCTCGCCCTGAGTGTTCCAAACTTTCTCAACCAAATGCCTAAGGGTGATGCAGTGATCAATGGTAGAGTGTCTTGACCTAAAGCCTGCCTGTCCCTTTGCTCTTTTGCCCTCATTTTCTGCCCAACTGCTGATCCTACGCTCAATCATGCTCCCAAAGAGCTTGCCAAAGATAGGATTGACCATAATCGTACGGTAGTTAGATGGATTGTTGATATCACCACTTTTGAATAGAGGAATGACCACACTAGTGGTCCACTCCATAGGAAATCCCTCTTGATTGACATTATTGAAAATTCTTTTTATGTAAGGAGCAAGAGTCTCGATCCCCCATTTTAAGAATTCAGCCTGCAACCCATCTATGTCCTGTGCTTTACCACTTGCTAAATTCTTTATTCCTTGTTTGATATCATCCACAGTGAATAGTTCCATTGATGTGTTAATAACAGGTGGATGGTCTTTCTCATGAACCCGCTCGTAAAGAAGCCTAGCATACTCTAGCCATTGGCCATCTGTAATACTGTTTTCAGTCCTCTTTTTCTTTTGCTGCAATTCTCTCCAAAAACCTTTAGGGTTCTGTTTTCCAAGCGAGATTAGCTCCTTCCTTCTTTCATTTACATAATCATATTTTTTTGACTGCACCAATTTTTCATATTTTTTCTTGTACTCTTTGTCCATTCCTTTCTTTTTTAGTGATCTCTTGGCTGCCTTACATTCTTCATCATACCAAGGATTTGCCGGGAAAGTGTTTGTAGCCTTCATCTTGGGGTGGGACCTTTTGCATGCATTTAAAGCCTTGTGAATTATTGGGATCAGCGAATTGCTGTGAATGTGGATGTCCCCATCCTTTGTCGCTTTGACCTCTCCGTTGTTTTTTAAATCATGGAAATGCTGTTTAAGAACAGCGTTAAATCTTTCTCTATTTTCTTTATTCAAGAGGATTTTACCCTTGGGGAGGGTTTTATTTTGCATGTGCTGAACCTGTTTAATGTGTTGGCTGATTGGGGACATGCGGAGTTTAACCAGAAGAGGTAAGTGGTCAGATTTCATCCCAATAGGGCAGTCCTCGATATCAAACTCTAGCAATCTAGAAACAAAACCTTGAGAGCAAATCACATAGTCCACCACACTTTGACCATTATACGTTTTGCAAGTGATACCCCCCGACTTTGGCCAATCTCTCATCCCATTACAAATAACCATGCCAAACAGACTACAAAGCCCAAGTAATTCAGTCCCAAACGGGGTCACATCCCCATTGTCATCTTGGGATGTTCTTTCCCAATATTGATCTCCACCTTCCTTTAACCATAAAGGATTGTTCTCCCCTTTTTCATCCCTGCTCAGCTGAAGAGACTGATTATTAGCTGTCCTTGCATTAAAGTCACCCATTAAGACAACATCTCCAAGTGCGCTGAAAATAGATATGTCTCTTTTTAGTGAGGCATACGGGTCTTCATTGTCTAAATTTCTCTTCTTATAGAACTTAGAATTTTTTGGAGCAAAGTAACAAGCAGCCAATCTGAAAGTCACCCCATTTTCTGTTATTTGCAGCCATATGTACTGTTTATTTGCGTCTTCTTTTTCGAATTCAACAATTCCCTGCCATTTCTCACCTATTAGCACTGTAACTCCACCATAACCTTTGCCTGACTCATTCCCTTTGTTCCAAACTGAGACTTTCTTATATCCTTCAAAATCTGGGACTTTGCAGCCTTCATGCTCATGTGTTTCAGTAAGAATGATAATATCTTTACCCTTTGCTATGGGCCCCAATCCAGGTCCTCTTCTCCATGGATATCCTCTACAATTCCAACTTACAACACGTAGGTATTCCTGTGGGGCCCTCAATTCCTATTTCTTGTTTGAAAAACGATCACCAATTTGGGCTTTCCCATTCTTCAACCATGCCCACTTTCCTTCATTTCTTGCTGTTTTCACTTTCTCCCATTCTTTCCTTTGTGCTTCCTGCTGCTCGAAAGTCAAATCTTCGTCTAGGTAAATATGTGTGCCTCTAAGTAACCCTCTGTTTTTTAGAATTCTGTTCTTATCCTCTAAGCTTCTCAAGGTGACTCTTACATGCCTATCCCTTCCACCATCTATCTTTTTTCCAATTCTATTTGCTTGCTGAATATAACCTGTCCATTTCAGCTCGTCAGCTCGTCTTTAAGGAAGTTCCTTGCTAGGATGTCTGTTCTTTCCCTTTCACCAAAATCTTTCAAACCCTTAATAATAATGTTTGTAGCCTTGCTTTGTTTATCTTTTTCTTCCCTTAGTTGCCTCTTGACTTGTTTCTCAATGATTACTTGCTGCTCACTTGCTGAGCCACTTACCACATGTGACCATGATTTGGCCTCTTCTATTTGGTCTCTTAACTGATTCTCTTTTTTCTCCAGGTCTACTAGTGCTGATTGAATCAACTCTAATTCCATTTTGTTTTCACCTCCTTCCACGTCTGGCTTCTTGTTTTCAGTTGTTTTGAGTTGATCTAACTCCTGCCTTAGAGTGATCAGTTCTTGTTGTCCCTTCTCCATGTTAGCTTGTAGATTTAAAATTTGCTCCTGCAGTATTTTATTGTCCCTTTCCAGCTTGCATTTGGACTCTGTAACTATTTTAAATCTGCTGTCCTCCAACCTCTCCTTTGTTTCTAAAACATCAAGTCTATTTTTCATTCTCATGAGCTCTTCCACATATAACTCTGAGGACCATAGAAGTGGTGAAGACGTAGGGCTATAAAGTTCAGTGGATACTTTTTCAGTGACCTTGCTTGCAATGGTCTCTTCCTTTTTGTTCATGACTTCCTCCATCTTACTCATGCCTGACCCAAGGCTCTCTATGTCTCCTATTAGCTTTCCCTTTCCTTCATACTCAGTTTGATTAGTTTTATCTTCTTTCTGAAATGTTTCATTATATATACCTGCCTTACTGTTATGAACCTTTGGTAAAATCCAAGTGAATTTTTTCTTTTGATTTTGTTTCAGTTTACGTCTCTGAGCTTGTCTGCGTCTTAGAATCCCATTATATTGTTTTGCATTTACCAAGATCAGCTTTTCTTCTGTATTTACATGATTCAATATGCTTGATAAATGCGATCTCGTAAGCCAAGAGTCCCAAACACTCGCTAAACCCTCATCTTGAATAGTAGGGTAGAGAGTGGACCACCCGTTTGACCACTGTGGAATGTGATAACCTGAAGATATTAAACCTTTTTGACCCAGAAGAGCAAAAAGGTCACTCAACTGAATCTGGGGTTTATTTTCCAATTTTCTATTGCCCAGTAGATGTTCTAAAACTCCCAGCTGCATTGGGATTGGGTTTGTATTTGAGATTTGTGTCCCTACTGGAGGGACCCTCTGGCATGCCAGGTCTATGTTCTCACCCATAACTCCTTGTTTAACCCTCATGCGTTTGACATGCTGTGGATTTATTTATTCGAAATGCTGTGGTTTTGGTTTTATGCGGGTATGCAAGTTTGTCTTCTTACAGAGAAAGAGACAAAATAAACTTTAAAATAACAGAAAATAAGGAAGGGCGACAGGGAGACCTGTTGGAAACGCAGCCCACTGTCCACGCCTTCCCGTGATCCTAAAATCTGCTTTGTTTCGCTGGCTTGTGGGGTCCCTGGTCCCGCTTTGACTTTTGCGTGCCTTTCTTTTCCCCCGAATCTGGCCGGTGCTGCTATCTCATCGGGTAAACCCCTCGCCCGTAAACTCGTATTCTTTAAATCCCTCGTCTGCGGTGATTTTATGAAGCCGCTTCGTATTCTCGCGTTCTCGTAAATTTCGTAAACGCCAGACTCCCGGCCCGACTTTTTCGTAAAGGTAAAAGAACTCGCTTATATTTATATGTGAATGCACAGTTGATGTGGTAAAATCAGAGAACAAAAAAGTTATAGAATTGAATTATTTTCATGTAAAAATATATTAGTTATTTATGTAGTATTATATTTTTTGAATGGTTTATAAAATTAAGAATATAAAAAATTACAGAATTACATGCTTTTTCTGAGTTTATATGAAAATATATTATTATTTACATTAGATTGTGGTTGAATGAATGATAGGATTTTTAATAATATTTAATAAAAGAATACCATGACATCACAGATACCAACCAAAAGAAACTTTACAATAATTTCAGACTCTTTAATATCATTTTTTTTTACTGTATATTTGCATCATAAATTTACCTGCAGTTTATTTTGAACAAGCCGATTCGTGTTATTTGACGAACAATGATAATGAGTTAGGTTTATGTGGGTGGTCCCTGTGAGTTACACAGAGCATACGCTGTCATTTGACAGAGTGTCCTGGATGGTTGAGAGCAAGGAATAAAGAGAAGTCTGAGAGGCCACAAAAAACAAGGTGAGGAGGATGTGGTCGCTAAAGCCGACTGAACAAAAGAGTATAGGTTGCACTGGGCTTTTCGCCCATCATGATGTGCATGTTCTAATAAGAAAAATAAAAGTTAAAAAATTAAATAAAGATAAGAGAATCATTGTTCTTAAAAGTAATTTATTTGAGGTTTTTATTAGTAATTTATTTTTTGGTATCAGATAAATTCAGGGCCACACTAACAATTCATAGCAAGAAAATTCATCTCAAGGAAAATTCACCATCAGCAAGGAAAATGTATTCATAGCAAGAAAATTCAGTGCAAGAAAAGTTTATCATCAGCAAGGAAAATATTAATGCGATGGATTTTCACGGGTGGTGAATTTTTCTTGTGGTGAACTTGTCATGGCGGTGAATTGCTAGCAGCCTATTTTTTGGTAGGTAGTAGATATTTTTTGTAGTGTTCAATTATGATGAGTTAAAAAAGTTCTATAATGAGAGCTTTTTACAAATGAGGTAATAAGTTAAAGTGGATTTAATTTTTGGGAGAAATTCTATGAATAAACAAACTTGAGTTGGAGTAATATTTGGATAGGTGACCTCCCAAGAAGTCTTGATGCTTCACCCCTATGTGCATCATTTATATGCATTGAATGCTAAGTGGATCATTCATTCTCATTAGGGATCCGTGGTGTGAAAATAAAATATTTATCTATAACAATTTTGAAGTGCTAAACTTTTAGTTTTTGCACACGGAAATATTTAAAAAAAAGTTAAAATAGTTACTAAGATAAATAAAAATAGTAAAAATAATAATTAAAAAAAAAACAAAAAATAAATTAAATAACGACAAGAGAATTACAATGCCTAAAAGTAATTTATTTGTGAGTTTGATTTCCTTTAGCAATACATTTCTTGATAAGTAGGATGTATTTTCTATTGTGTTAAATTATGATGAGCTAAAGGGGCTCTATAATGAATCGTTATATTTGTTGAAGGTTTTGCAAATGAGTAAGCAAGTTAAGTGGGCTTGCTCTAGGGAGAAACCACATGGTTAAGCATGCTTGAGTTGGAATAGTATTGGGATGGATGACCTTTTGGGAAGTCCTAATGTTCCATCCTTGTGTTCATCACTTGGATATAATGAATACTACGTAGATCATTCATTCTCATAAGAAATGGGTCCATGTGAACCACTATTCATGAAAATGGGTCCATAAATTCTACTAAAAACCTAACACATTTAAAAATAGAAGTTTACAAAAAGGTTAAGTTTAGATATATTAATGGAATGAGAGGAAGAAAGGGAATTATCAATGACAACTTTTTCCCACATCTTTTTAAATCGAAGGTTAAGCTTTAGTTGTGTTTTGTATGTTTGATGCTAGTTTAGAGATATTAATAGAATGAAAGAAGAAATAAAATTATCATGATATTTCTTATTTTTCTCTAGTTGTATGTTGTATATTTTTTTATGTTTAATAGGTGAGTGCAATATATATGGGTTTTTCTATTTTCATTAATAGTTTTAATAAATTCATGTAAATTGTAAAGGTGTTTTAGATGTGCTTATTAATATCCACATATGTATATAAAGATTGGGAAAAATCTTTATTATAGTGTTGCACGACTAGTTATATTTTATGCAATAGTGGAGAAGGTCATTGTGTTGGGGTTTTCTATTCAAAAGTGTTTTCCCAAATAAAATATTACATTTTGTGTGTTTTGTTTCTTAGTTTCTTCAAATTTTTTATGCATTGATTCTATTGTAGAGGTTTACTAGGCTTTATGTTTTTTACATTGTTCTAACTTTACTCTCGTAGCTATATGATATAAAACTACTTAAATCTTTATGCAATTTTTTTTTACCAAAAAATACATTGTAATGAGAAAAATAAATGTTTCTATACAAATATTTTAGGTAAATTAATTAAATTTCAATAAATAAATAATTTTTTTTAGGATAAAGAGTTGTGATTGAGAATGTTATTCAAATCAATGATTAAAATTAAATAAATAAATAAATTCATATTTTTTTAAAAAAAATTGACTAATAGATGTCACCAATTGATTTTTCAATATATTAGAAATTTGGAACATGTTATATGACTTTTTCATGATTGATAAAATTGTTTTATTTTATTTTAGTTTACTTCCACACTTACAAAACCAATATCCATGCTTGTAGATTTGAATATTATGAATGTGCATAGAAGCTACACTAAAATTAATGTCAAAGATATGTTTGCCTTAATTTCTAGAACCTACATCTAGAAGGGTTGGTGTCAATAAACAATATTGAGGAGCAACTTGTACCAGGCTAAGATAGTTCTCTTTTGATCACTCGTTAATGATTCAACAATTTGGTACTATGATCAAAGATAGTGATGACACCTTCAAATTTTGCAAATATGAAGTGCTTCTGCCCTTTCAATTTGCCAACAAAAGTTAGGTCTGCTTCTTTTCAATTCTACCTTGGATCCCATCTTTACCAATTAAAATTTTGCAACTCAGAGGTAATCTTGCAAATCCATATGGTAGAAAGATTTTTGGTACATATGGTAGTAAACTTGCTTAGTTTTGTGCTCCCTAGATAAGTTCTAATGGGTTATTTAATGCTTTTCTGACTACAACTAGGCTAGATTTGGTGTTCTGGAAAGTTGCAAATTTCAAAACTCTGAAGGTAACCCATTTCTCTATTTGGCCTAACACATTTATAATTCCAATTTTGTCAAGATCCGAGGCTAATTGATGCATTATTTTAATGCTTTATGATGTAGCAAACACCTTCGGCGGGCCCGTTTACAAAGGAGGTACCTAATTTTTTATTGTTAGGAAAAAATCGATTGAAAACCCATGTTTTATTTAATTGATTACATCCACTCACAAAAAATCTCGACTCCAAGGGTTCCTGATTGCACGTAGTGAATTTTCACTATTTGACCAGAAGGAGGATGCAAAAATCAATGGCCTGTTGAAGTCTCCTAATAGATCTATTTCTCCATCTCCTAATTCTAGACATAGGTCTAGATCTCCACCTCCTGCTAATGAAAGACTGAATGATGATCAAACAGTTTCCCTTTCTAATCGTTTTGGAGTTTTGCCACAAGAGGATGACACTAATCTTTCTAATTAATCATGAATTGCAAGATTATGTCTTGGAATGTGAGAGGGCTCTCTCACCCTCAAAGGAAGTTTAAGGTTAAAGATGTAATTCTAAAATGGAGACCATATGTCCTTTTCTTACAAGAAATCGAGTTAAGTAATGAATGTTTAAAAATGACTCTGTTTAGTCTTTGGAAAGATGCTTTGTTCATTCATACCTCACATAATGAAGGTAGTGGAGGAGCTGTGCTTGGATTATCTCCTTGGATATCTAAACATATTATTGATAAAGGGGAAGATCCATCTCATAGTTGCGTTTGGGATCTTTCTTTTATCAATGGGCAGCCTATTGGGTTTTGTTCTATTTATGCTCCCAATAATCCTACTGTTAGATCTAATCTTTGGGAGTGGATGTCTAATTGCCTCCCTACTGCTGATTGGGTGTTGGGGGGTGACTTTAATATGGTCAAGCATCATGAGGACTGTAGCTGGTTTAATTATTTTAAGCTCAACCATGATGAATTTGAAAAATGGATATATTGTCAGAATATTGTTGGAGTAGCTGATCCCATTTGTAATAACTCTTCCAATTATGCCAGTAACTGGTTTACATGGTCAAATTGTAGATCAAGAAATGATAGGAAGTTGAGCAGATTGGATCAGTTTATATTTCTCATAATCTTAATTTGGAGGTCTTTCCTTCAGGTTCTTGTGTGTAAGTTGATTACTCAACTACCTTATCTGACCATTTTCCTATCATCTGCTCCATTTCTTTCTCCAATAATGATATTCCTCCTACTGAACTTCCATTCAAGCTTAACACTTCTCATTTAAAAGATGTTGAATGTGTTGCTGCTTTGGTGGGAATTTGGGGTTCTATTCCAAAACCTCAAGAGGGAGATTCATGGATTGAATGGTGGTGTGCAGCCCTAAACCAATGCATTACCTTTATGTGGTCCTTTGGTAGAAGGAAGGCTTGGAGGCGTAAACGAAAAGAAAGATCTCTTCAAGGGAAATTGGAACATGCTAGAAAACAATTAAATGTGGATCCTCATAATGAAAAGACTCAAAACATTATTGCTGTTATTGAAACACAACTGCATAAATTAGACCATTATAAGGCTCAGGGAGCCAAAATCAGAGCTAGACTTCATTGGATCAAAGAAGGGAATAAAGGATCCAAGTTTTTCTTCAACTATCTTCATTATAAACATAAAAAGGAGAAAATTGGGGCTATTATGAATGGAGATAGATTACTCTTTGACCTTGCTGAAATTGCTAATTTATTCCATAGTTTCTACGAGAAATTATTTAAAGAAGAGGATACTTGGCAAGATATTCAACAAGCATTGGAAGATGATGTAAAGGACTTTATTCCTAATATGATTGACTCAAGTTATAGTCAATTTTTGGATCGAGTTCTCTCTATGGAAGAACTTGAAAGTGCGCTTTTCTCTATGAAAACTAATAAAAGTCTTGGATTTGATGGTCTTCCAACTGAGTTTTATCAAGTTATGTGGTCCCATATTAAAGATGACTTTTATATGTTTTATTTGGAAGCCCTTCAAAAGGGCTCTCTAGGCCCTACAATCAATAAGGGTTTAATCAAACTTATACCAAAAGGGAAAAATGAAGATACTATTGCTAGTTGGCGACCTATTACTTTGTTGAACACCTCTTATAAAATTATTGCTAAAGCTTTAGCAATCAAAATTAAACCTGTTGTGCAAAGAATAGTAAGAGCTGAACAAACATGATTTATTAAAGGAAGATTTATTCTTGATAATCTTATGCTAGCTTGGGAGACTATCGAATGGGCTCAACAATCATGCCAAAATGTTTTAGTGGTTAAGCTGGATTTTGATAAAGCATATGATAGAATTCGTTGGTGTTTCATTCTTAAAATGCTACAGTGGTTGGGTTTTGGTCCAAGGATCCAAAAGCATGTTCAAATGTTATTTAAAGATGCTAATGCCCATCTTGTTATTAATGGTGCTATTACACCTTCCTTTGAGCTGCAACGTTCTATATAAGATAGGGGTGTCCCCTCTCTCCTTTCTTATATGTTCTCACAACTGATGCTTTGGGTTACCTTCTTCAAAAGGCTAATCAAATGAAGCTTATCAAAGGTATTTCCATTCCTCAAGATAAGGTGGTTATTAATTCTCATTTTGCTGATGAAAGCATGTTGTTTTTGCAAAATTCTGAAGAAGAATTAAATAACACCATGGACGTCTTAAATCTATATTGTGAAGTTTCTGGTTCCCAATTATCTCATAATAAAATTGAGTTTTTGATGTCTCAAACTAGCTCTATTCCACATTGGATTCCCAAAGAGTGGAAGCTTATTAAGCATGGGGAGATTACGAGATATCTAGGCATACTATTTGGGTTAGGGGTCTCCCTTTCAGACATGTGGAGATGGTTTTTAAGCAGATTAAAAAACAAATTGTTTACCTGGGGCAATAAATTCTTATCCTTGGCAGGTAAAATTCAGGTTGCTAACAAAATTTTTATTGCCACACATGCACGTTTTACTCATCTTGTTGGATGCCCTCCAAGCAAGGATATGAGGAATTAAATAAGATGATTCGGAAATTTCTTTGGTCTAAATGAGATAGCAGTCCTGGTTTCATTGCTGCTTCTTGGTCTTATTGCATTCAATCAAAGAACCATGGAGGTTTTGGTCTTATAGACCCTAAAACTCAGGGACTTTGCCTTGTTGCTAAATGGATTGTTAGAGCTGCTAATGGGGATGAACCATGGAAGATTCTAGTTCGTCATCGAATTATGGAAGCTACTATTAAAAACAAGTGGACAACAGTTAATTGGTTGGACAAGATATTAATGTCTCTTTATTTTAAAGTTAAAGCTTCATTTCCTCTTCAGTCTATTTGGAAGGCTTGGCAACAAGTTTCTCAGGTTTTAAAGTGGAACAATTCTTCCTTGCAACATGGTTTTAGTTTTGCTTCAGCTTCAATTTGATGGAACAAAATTATTAATTATCACAATCAGCCACTTGCTATTAGCTTCCCAAGGCATACTTATTATTTGTTTAAAAAAGGCATCCATAGGTTCAAAGATATTTGGGATTTTAATAGGTTTGATTGGGCTTCATGGCAACATCTCAAACAACACTATGGGCTGAGCGATAAATATAAAAACTTTTTGACCTTTGTACAGTCTTTAGTTCCTATTGATCTTTCTATGAAGATTTGCACTCCCAAAGATTGTAATTTTGTCAAGGACTGGAAATGGTTATCTTTTAGTTCTTTTAATTATTTTCCTTTGAAGAAGGTTTATTCTCATTTCCTACCTAGATGGCCTCTTGTTCCTCGTCTCAATCAGAAGTGGAAATGCAGGTTTACTCCTAAACTTTGGAGCAAATTGAATGCTCAGATATGGAAATTGAAAGTTGATTTTGATACTCAAGTGCTAGCTTGGAAGATTTTGCATTGCAAACTTCGGTTGGAGATAGATTGAGATCTATAACGGTTTAGCCAGCTAATTGCCCTTATTGCTTGCATATTGAGAACATGAAACACATATTTTGGGACTGCACTTATGTCAAGAAACAATGGGCAGCAGTTTTTAAAATGTTTCCTGCTATTTTCCTTCATGATTTAGACTGGAAAGAAGCCATTTTGGGCTTGGGTTTGCAGAATAATATTATTGTTGATTCTATTAGACAAATTATTTTGAAGCATATTTGGAAGGCTAGATGCTCAGCTATTTTCTCTAATAACTCTTATCATGCAACTGCAACTCTAAGGCTTTACTCTGACATCCTTTTTCAGGGGGCTTTTTTGTTTTCGTAGCAACAGGTTTTATGCAAGTAGTATCCAAAGGCCATGGTTTAGCTACAACAAATTAAAGATCAAGTTCTTCAGTTCCAGTCCGACAACAAGTTTTGTCATTGTAAAGTTATACAATATATGAAATGATTGTCCATAGTTGGTTTGTTTGTGCTACTTGTGTCAACTTTGTTGGCTGAGTTGTTCCTCTTTGTTACTTGTGTCAGTTTTGTTTCTCCTTGCTACCTATTGGTAGCTCTTATTCTTTGTAATTCGCTTTGTTTCAATATAAAAAAAAAAAATCAATGGCTTAAGGTGTTGCCATGGCTTATATTCACATTGGAAAATATTTTAAAAAATATTTGAAGTCACATTAGAGTTTATTAAATACAAAGTCTCTATTGCACAACGCAAATTTGAGGGGCTATGTATTTTCAAAGCAGCGATGCCTTGATGTGCAGCAATGAGTTCTCTTTGGGCAGATTTTTATAAATTTTCAAAGGTTTTAAATGTAATTTTCATTGGCCAAATGTAATTGACTTCACGAAGCATGCACTGGCACATTTTTGGAGTGCAGACAAAACCAAAATATGCGATGCATTGTGCCTGGGCATTGGATTATGATTTGTCATTTTTATTTTAATAGAGCTACTTTTAAATGTATGAGGTTTGATATTTGAAATATTATTCCACGCAAATATTTCATATATTAAAGTTGTTCCTTCATTATTCTTCTCACACAACGCATTTTGGGATGGGAAGAACAAGTTCAAAATTGTGATGGCTTGAGGTTTAGCGATGGGATATCATTGGCTGCTTTCTCCACAAGGTTGGCCCACATAATGTTTCAAATGCTCACGTGAAGACTAAGGTTTTTAATGCTTAGAGCAGTCCATTGTATGTGGCAAAAACCAATGCATTTTTCAAGATAAATTCAATGTAAAATCTGCAATGGCTTATTGGTATGTGATGCTTTTATTTTTGGCTTTGTTCCCATCACATATCATATGCCCATGCTTGTGGGCAGTCTGAGTTTAAATTTGTGATGGATGGTGGCCATGCGATGGGTAGTATTTGGTTATATTTTAAATATCAAGGAACTCTAAGTCACGTTTTTGTGCATACGGTTGGGCTTGTGGATGTTAAAGTGCATGATTTTCATTTATTTTCACCTCCAGAATGCTGCCAACAACTTTTCCAATGCCCTGAATATTCTTTTTGATAGGTTTTGGACATGTTCTAAGAGCTATTTGGCTGGAAAATTGCATAACAATGCCTTGCACGACCTGCATTTTTGGGGCAATTAGATCTTGTTTTTAACCTGCACATGAGTTTTGAACTGTGTGAAGTTAAGGTGAAATGACCTGTGCAAAGTGCATAAATTGCCTAGCAACCAAATAAATGTATGGATTTATATTCTCAGATATAATATGAATTTTTTTTACTACCAGATTTCCAGGTTAGAATAAAGCTCATACTTTAGTTGAAGGTGAAATGGAATTGGTAATTATAGGTGAAAGTGAGTCAGTAGCAAGTAGAATGCACAGGAAGGTGGATTACACACTAACTATTTGACAAAATGTCAAACTAAATGCAAATTAAAATGAATGCTCCAAATGTTAAAATATATGATTAAATCATGTATTTAAATGTCAGTAGTGAAGTTTTTTTTTAATTGAAGTTTTTTTTTAATTCAAGGGGTAAACGCTTTTGACCGGAGCTATGAACCGGATACAACCATTCAACAATACCACCCCAATGGGGTTTGAACCTTGGTGGCAAGAACAACAATGCCACCTATAAACCATCACACCATGCCAATACCGGCAAATGTCAGTAGTGAAGTTAATAGTACATATTGGTAAAGATTTTTACCTACAAAAAAAAGTGGAAACTGGTCAGTGGGTTTTGAACCTGTTGGTTATTTTTTAAGAACCAAACTCAAACTTATTCTTACCACAGACCTATGAACTTTTCAGGAACAATTATCATTAAGGGTAAGGATTGGCCAACACATAAGTAAGGGATTTTAAGGTCTTCACTTCTTCACTTCGGGCTCTGTGAAACCCAGGAGGGTAATCCTAATCAATGTGTTCATAGATACTAGTGTGTATTAGTATCAAACACATGATGAATATATAATTCTCTTTAAATGTTTGATAGACATAAAATCCTGAAGAGTTGGCTAACTTTCAAGACAATGACTAACCTTAACAAGAGAAGATATAATTCATTAAATTCCCACACACCCATAAAGATCTTTATAAGTAATTTGATTATATTTTGTGATCAGTAGATGAATGGGTCACCACAATTAGTGTATGATTACTTTGCTAAACCGGTGTCATATCATTAGAACAGAGTCAAACCAGATACCCATATGACTAGATAGTGAATGTGTACTTAACAATACCTAAAGCCTCGAAAATATTGCATTACAATACTCCCACTAGTCATTTCCATAGTTTACTTCTTACTAGCATCCTCACACAAGATTTATTTAAAACCTACTACTACATTCAAGCATTTACATACATTCATTGAATGGATAAGCAAGAATAAAACAACACACCTATTGGAATCCAACAGAGAAAAATAAAATAACCATCGATTATATTATTCATAGTCTGTGTAACCTATACATAGGAGAGTAATATATAAATTTTTTATGCTATTTTGCTATATGTATTTTCATTATCATAATTAGATACATATCGACTAACTTTTCCTAGAACACCTTACTGGAAAGTTCAGTATCTATTTTGTTCATGTGTGTAACTTCTTCAAAAAGAACTACCTACTAACCTCTTTGTGTAACCAGCCTTGAAATATCTTTTATAAGACAAAGGAGCAACAAGCACCAGGTTGAATTACACTTACATTTCACTTTCATTCCAAAATAAATTTCAACAGAAAGTGGAAATATTCTCCAAATGGTTGCAAGTAATCATATGTATGTCAGGGGAGAGCAAAACAAGACCCCAAAAACCGTTAGCCAGAGTAGACCCACCATTCTTCAAAAAGTGTAGCTGTCGTAGCATCAAAAACATGTAAATTCATTCTATCCCGAGAAATGACACCATTAACACCATAGGGAAAAGTAAATAAAGACCCATATCACAACACACTAGCCAAAGAGAGCAAGATAACACAAAGGACAAAAACCTCAAGCACCCACAAAGAGAAAGAACAAAGTGCTACTTTGCCTTATTATCAACAAATTAGGTGTTCCTGATCGGTGTCCTTATTGTAAGTGGAGTATCCATCACCACCTCGTCCTCAGAATCGACTCAATCCTTCATAGCCATTAGATATTGACGATAACTAGAATCAGTCTCATCTCCACTATCAGAGGAATCATCTGAGACTTCAATGGGAGAATGATGACGTCCCATGTAAGCTCGGTGATACCTATTCCTTCTTGCAACTTCCCTTTTTGGCCTCTCAACCTTCTTCTCCTTGCCTTTGGCTAACTCCTCCAAGAAAATTCGGCCTCTTAGATGATAGGCACATTTGAGAACACCCCGTGCAAAATTTTTGGCAGCTCTTGCTTTCATCTTTGGTGTCACAAGGATTTCTAGCATATCCCATTCACCTTGGGGAGAAAGGTCTTGAGATTCAAGAGGGTTGAGCCTCTTTGACCTATGGACCAAGTTGATGTTCACACTCACCTTTCCCACATGTACTAGCTCCTGACAGATTTGATGACCACAAAAATGTTTACAAGATTCACATGTGTGCCCAATAATTAGTTCTAATTTAGTGTCATTTTTATCTTAGAATAGTCTCTACCAACATCCCAATAGCCTCTATCATTACTAGAAAACTTCTAAGTCTATTGTAACAATCTGCATGGCACTTGCCCACGTGCTCACTAAATAATACAGGACACAAGTGGGGCCCACAAGGGATGGCAGAGAGTGGTCAAGATTTACCCACATCACTCTCCATCAGTCATTGATTTCCTTCCCTACAAAACAATCACTGTCATTAGAGCTTGGAGAATCCCATAAAAATGACAAGTGTCACCCTGCCCACTAGCCTGTGTAACTATCTTTCCTTACTGCTTTTAATGGATGGGCACACGGGGAATGGTCCCGATGAGAACACGTGTTGTAGTGTTCATTGTTGATCTCTATTAAAACCATGTTTGCCAGCCTTTGGAGATACTGGTCCCACCATCTGAGAGTAACACATGGACATTGCTCGTCTGCCAGCCTTTGGAGATATCGGTCCCACCATTTGAGAGTAACACAGGTGGACGAGGAAATGTCAAGATGTGGCCACGTCTATAAATCTCCAACTGTTGATCTTCGTTGAATGGTGCCAACTACCTTCACCAAAAAGAATGGGCCCACCAATATGCTAGACACATGGCTGAAGCCTGCCAACCCATGTGAATAAAATAAGAATAATCAAATCAGAACGGGCACACGAGGAATGACTAGGATCAGTTTCTGACGATTGAACGACCATCATGAAGTCCTAATTCTGCACATGCCACAAAAGTTAATCTTAAAAAGGGGTCACCTCTAGGTAGACGATATCTTGACCCTTAAAGGGTGAAGGATAAGGATTTAAGTCATTATAGAATTTAAGGTTTGACCATAGGAAGCATTAATATTGAGAAGGACCAAGGTGACCAACATACATAAAATTACCTGGGGTTGGTAAAAACAATGACATCAATGGCATAAGATGTATCTTAGAGAACCAGAGATAAGGAAGATTAGGTCAATGCAATAATATAACAACCAAGGGTTTTTTAGAACTTGTGGGATAATTTTGAAGGGTTTTAAATCATAGGACCCTAACACAATTATAAGGAACACAACCCTAAGCCAAAAACAAGAATCTAAGCCAAATTTTGCACAATTGTAGAATGGAACCAAATTTTTTTTAGGGGTTCCATCAGTGGCTCCTGTTGGGGACACATGCCTCTCGTAGGTATGGTAAGATCCCAGAATCATGGGAGAGCAGACCAAATGCCTTATCCATTGGGAAACAGATTCTTTTTTAATTTTCAAACCACAGTTGATGTCCCCAGGCCACCAAATGAAAAGAAAAACCCATTTTTACCTCTATCAAACACCAATTTGTTGAAAAAGCTAATCTCCCTCAATCCAAACTTGCTTTTGTAATACCACAACAACCTGAGTGACTGCATTCCTACAAACACTAGTGTCAAGTTTCTTTTGAATTTAGCTTTGTTGTCACATGGTAACCAGATGACATATGACATATCACTGCCATTCATTTTATTTTTTGATTTTGTGACAAGTGAAAAAATATGAGGATAATAGTCAAGACTATATGAAAAGATAGCCCTTTCACATTCACCAACCCTTTATAATGATCAAGCTCAAAAACATCATGCCTCAGGGACAATGTGCAATCCTCCCGTGCATTGAGCAAAAAGTGCTCACACATTTGAAACTCCTTCAACTGAATTGCACTATAGGTAAGTTTTCTGAAGCAACCAAGCTTAGTCACATCATCAAATGCTTGAAGGTTCTGAAAATTAGATTTACCAACATTTGAATCACTTTGAATGCCATCATTTTCATGATTAACAGGATCAACAAAAGCACTTTTATGTGCACTAGCAACTTCTTGTGCACTATCAATTGGTAAGCATGTTGACCTATGTGCTAAAGACTCATTGTTATCTAATTTTTTTTCACTAGCACTTGAACAAGCATCTTTTTTTTCCTTCACATAAATGCTTTCCTCATTTGGTGAAAATATGTCCATAATCATACTGTGAAGATATGGAACATCAACAAAGAATTGCATTTAACATTCACTAGCATGAGATCCACTATTGTTTACATCATTTGGTTGCTCTACACATAGACTCAACAATTCTACAATATCAAGACAATTTGAAAATTCATCAAACTATTTCACATTATCAATGGGTAATAATGTTGATTCGAGATCCATGTGCTTGTCATGATATATATTATGATAATTCAACAATGTAACCCTTCTTTCATCCATGAGTACATCATCATCTTCTTCATGCTTAGTTGACATATCCACATCTACTTCATATAAGCAAGCATGAGCAATAGGGTTATGAGCACATTAGCATCATCAAGATCTTTATCATTTCTAACACAACGCTTAGGATTGACATATTGAACACACAAGTTTTTATTTGCAAAGTAATCATCATCTATTGAGTCAGTATAATCCAGTGATAGCAAACCCGAGCTATACTCTAGATATTCATCATGTGAAACTTGTTAATTCACTTGTGAGCAAGTGACTTCATCCTCATTTACATCACTGCATCCTTCATGTGAAGAAAATACCTCTAGCTATTTCTCATAGGAACATTGATAACCCTCAGAAGAATAATCGGAATCTCCACTCTCATCATGATCCTTATCACAAGAAAATTCATCACTACATAAACTATGATAAGAGTTTTTAGAGTGAATGCTTAAATTTTCATCTTCAATATCTTGACCATTGATTTGTGATGAAAAATCAGCAACACTTGCAAGTGTATTTTTATCTCCATCACTGATATACAAATCTTCATATATGTTGCTTAAGGGTTGATTACAATCACTATCCGTATCCATATAACAAGATGAATCTTCATTTTCTAATATACTCTTTTCATCTTGAGACATCATTTTTTTGCAGAGTCACACCTGGATCCTTCTATACCTTTTATCCATTCAAGTACTTGGTCAAAACTATGAAGTTTCAATTCTTTTGGAAAGGTATTCCACCCTAGCTAAAGGATTTTGCAAAATAAATCAATGCATGTTGAATCCTCAGGTTTGAAATTTTTGGGGACTTCCAACAAGGTATCCAAAAATCTTTAGAACAAATCATAGTGTGATTCTCCCTTGTGCCTCCTTATGTTAGACAACTCTTGCATAAAAGGCATATGATCAACTTTGCTCAAATTTTGTTGATGTTCAACTCAGAGTTTACTATGATTTGTGTGTTGAAGTGATGGACAAATCAAAACATCAAAAGCATTGCCCTTTTGGCAAGCATTTCTATCATCTGATCCATGAGTTCCATTTGCATGAGGTGTGCTATAATAACCAACACTCGCAGCCATGTATCCTTTCATCATTGAATATTTCATATTGTTCTCAATATTCATAGCAATTTGATATGCCTAATGTAATGTTGCAAGCTCTTTATCTCTTAGAAAATAACTCATTTCTTCATCAAATGCATCAAAGTATACAATCAGGCATACTGCATCATTTGGTCACATTCTTTTAGGAATGCCACCTAATGTTTTTGAAAATCTGAGATTGAAAGTTGGGACTAACTCATCTTCTTCTTTCTAGATGTTATTAAGTTTTTGTCTCACTGCATGCAGATTAATTCTTTCTCCAAACTGTTCTATAAATGCTGCCATGAATTCATTCCATGAAGAGATAGTTAACATATTGGTAAATATGAAAACCAATTGCTAGCATCCCTTTTCAGAGATTGAACAAAGAACTTCATGACAACATTTTCATGACTTATCTCAAAATATCCCATCAAATAAGAAAATTCTTGTAGATGTTGAGATGTTGATTATGATTTTTTCCCTTTGAACTTTGGAAAACGTTCCCTAACTTCATTAGGAATAGGGTTTGGGAAACCTTGAATACCAATAAAATTCAATGGTCTATGCCTTTCCACAAGGAAACTTCTTTGATGAAATAACAAGGGCTGCATACTTTTCATGTTTACATCATGCACCCCACAGGGATGTACAAGTGAATGATATATATTATTACACCCCTTTACAACTTCAAATATCAACTCTACAATGGATCACTACCTTATGTCTTGCTTTTATCATAACCTTAAAATATTACAATGCATAACTCAAATACAACTACATCTAAGACTTCTCTAATCGGAAAATTTCAAGAACAAGCATACTTCTTCCACCCTATTTAAATATTACAAATTTTAGTTCAGAAGTATATGTAACAATTGCTATTATTCCCTTCCTTAGTGCTTTAACTCACTTAATTGGGATCATAGTATTTCTCTCATATCTCTTAAAAATGGTTTTCTTATAAACTTATTTCTTGTTGCAAATCATAACAGGGGAAAATACCTAGATATATTAGTAGATATCATGCTTTATCAGGTTCTTTGTATAGAGTCACCACCTCCTTTGTAGAGGATCAAACTTCAACAATATGAAGCTCCTTTTACCGATTGATTTCACTTTAAGCTTCTTCTTCTTGCAACATTTTCACTAGTACAAAGTTCTTCGAAGTTGCCACCCACTTTTAGTGAGAACTTTACTTTAGAACCTCCATGACTTTATTAAGGCAAGATGATCTATTGTAGATACTTTCTCAAATAGTTCCCCAGTAGAGTCACCATTTATGTTGGTTATTTTTTAAGAACCAAACTTATTCTTACCACAAACCTATGAACTTGTCGGGAACAATTATCAATAAGGGTAAGGATTGGCCAACACATAAGTAAAGGCTTTTAGGTCTTCACTTCTTCACTTCGGGCTCTCTGAAACCTAGGAGGGTAATCCTAATCAATGTGTTCAGAAATAATAGGGCTACAACCTCATGGGCTTGATTCATTACATCCAAATCAACTCTAAAAATAAATATATTATTTGGAGCCACAATATGCATTAATGGAGCCACCTTCTACAACCCCCACTTAACCTTTTATTTTACCCAATAACCGCCCTAGAATGTTTAAGAAAGTGTAACTTTCCCTTTCATTTTGGTGCCAAAAGTCCTCCCGTTTGATTTCTTGCCTAGGAAGATATTTGAATGAAATTCACTTTTTAGTGGGGCGGCTTCACAGGGCCATAATTTTTTACTCGAGTGTCTAATTCACTATTATAATATATCGTTGGAAAACTGTCGAAGAGATCTACAACATCGAAACTATTGAAGATCATTTTGTCCACTTTTCAAGCTATTTTGGGGCTTCTAAGGTTTTCATATTTGAATTTGAAGCTGCATTGGAGAAATTTCTTGGGACAAAAACTTTAATATCTCCCAAACTGTACACGGTATTGGGACGATTCTTTCACCGTCGGAAATTTTTTTCAGTTCCGCTCCTTGGGGTAAATTTTTAGGTCCATATGATCCTATTTAGGCCAACTTACTAAAAATAGTAAGTGACTATTCTTCACCTTTTCTAACTTTTGACTGTCTTACACCCCTTAAGTGTCATCATGACACTCGAAAAAACTAAAGAAAATAAGGAAAAAGGTTTTTTTTTGGGTGATGCAAGATTGTACCTACACCACTGGATGCTCCTACATCAAATGTTGCCTAATTTTTTATCATTTTATACAAAAATTATACCCTTTTGGAGAGGATTCTCTCCTCTAGTGCACCATATAATTTTCAAAAATTTAAATATGATTTAGTATATATTTTTAATTTCTAATCAACCTCATTTTTTATTTTAACAACCTGCTTACATTATTTAAATATATATATATATATTAAATTAATCAAAATATCAAAAACATTATATATTTAGATTCTTGACTCTGAGCGAGTTACAAAAAGGTATTTTTAGTTTTTTGAAAAAATCATTTTGATTGAAGAAATATCATATTCAAGTGGAAGTTTTCAAAAATTTCTAAAAAAGATGAAGTGGTTGCCAATAAGGACGTCATATAGATAGTTTTGGGTGAAAGGGTTTCAACCAAAACCATTTCAGTTGAAAACTTACATGGAAATTGAGTCGAATTTTAAATTGACAAATGAAAGAAAATTGATTTGCTATTTTTGACGAAAGGGTTTCGCTCAAAACTTTATCTGCCACATATAGGCCATGTAGTTTCGCCCAAAACTGATTAGGGCGAAATTATTTTGGTCAAAACTATTTAGTTGGATGAAAGTGTAACATAGATTTGTGGTTTTACACTTATGTTTTCCATTGAATTCACCATCAATTTAAAGAAACAACACAATTCAACTAGCTATGTCATTAAGATAATTTATCTAGTTTTATTAGATCTAATTCACATTTTAAGAGGGTTACTATCCTAAAATCTCCATAAGTATTAATATCTAACAAACATGCCAAATCATCAATTAATTTTATTTTCTATGTTTATAGGACCAAGAATGTACTCTATCATAAGTCGAGTTTTAGCTCAACCTTATAATATCATAATCTCACAAGATAATCATAATATTATCACAACGATCACCTTGGTAGATTAATCAAATATTTTTGAGACATAGAAGATGTTATATCTAATTTTAACTATTAGGATTGATCATATTAACCATGCAATTCTATATTTATATATCTTAACTTAAATATTTTAATAGTTGGTTATTATTTCATGTGATTCCAAGAACTATTGAAGGAGAAATTGGACATCCCATGTGATAAATTTTTTAATGAATAAATATTATTTTATAGGCACTTAGAATACTCTTTGCAAGGTGACTGTGAGTGGGGAAACTTAATTTGGCCAATGACAATACCTTTGGATACTTGGTATGGAGAGAAAGGAAACCTCACTATTTATGGGCTGTAAGAAAAATCTATGACATTGTAAGAGGTGTAAGAAGGTGTCTTTGACTATGTGTAAGAAATGGATAGCCTAATTTTGACATAACAAGTTCTTATTTTGTCTTCTACTAGGTTATTTTCACCCTCTAGCAAAGTTGGATGCTCATGATTATGGCCAATGTCTTGAAGCTTTTAGAAATATGCTAGTAACTCTTGGAAACATGTCTTGAGGTATCTTCTTCATGTAGACTAGTTGGCTCATGTTTTGCAAGTTGTTGAAGTAATGAAATGCTATAGAAATTTAAAGGGAGAAGTTGTACTGGTGTAACTCTTTTCAATGATTAATGTAAGATTTGGATCTCTTTATGTGTGGATTTTTTCCACAAGGGTTTTCTATTCGTATATTTTTTGTTATGGTTAGTATTTGTTTTATGGTTATTTCCTTTCCATCTATGGTTTATTATCGTTTATGTACACACGGATTCTTTGAAATTGCAATATACTTTTATTTATAAATTATATCGTGTTTTGACATGAACTACATTTTAATTTGTCTTATATCACCTAACCTATAAAGATTCATATAATAATTCAATTTCACTTTCTAAAACCTTATAGAATAAACAATCTACATATTCATCATGACATAATTATAATTATAACATGTAATTTCAAGATCATTCTTAAATTCATACTAAATCTAATAACCAGATTGTCTCATAAAGCAAAATTATAATTAAGTAGTGCCTAAATTATTTTTATAAGAATATAAATATTAAAAACAATATTAACAAGATTTCAATCATATTTATATATAATATGAATTCCTAGATTCAAGGTTATGTTACCCAACACACCTGTAACGATAGCATCCATGTAATCTCTTTTATCTTAGAATTTACAGCACCTATGTAATAGCTTTGAAAACAGTATTATAATATCATTCTAACCAGCAATATAACAACTTATAGAACAGTTATGTAATGCCTTTTAGATAGGTCAAGTTTCCTTGTAAATAATTTCAAACGTGAGGAGGAGATGTAACTGTGAATTCCTCCCCCTTTTTCCTTTTTTTTAAGAAGAGAATTGATCAGTTGTATAATCAACCGGAATACCAACATAGGATTTTGTGAAGTCTTCCATAAGAAACCATTTTTATTTTAAAACACAATCTCAGTGAAAGAGTATACTTCTTACAACGAAGATGCACAGGAAACGTCTATATTGCTGCCATGAGAGCTGCATTTATAACAGATTGAATTGTCTTCAACCATGAAAGAGGAGAGTTTATTGGATTAATGCACACCTCACTTTGATTACTAAGTAATCTTGATTTCCATGAATGGTAAGAAACCAGAATCAATCTGCAGAGTAACTCGAAGTTCCTACATATATTAAGACTTTATGGAGTAACTGCCAATGTGGTACTGCAACACAAACTAATTATTCATACCCCTGTCATGGATTTCAAAGGTTTTTATGTATAGTTGATTTGATGAACTGATGCTTAGTTGGGGAACTAGTGTACAGTTCAACTGAAATTATAAATTAGTATCTATGTGAAACTCGCAATTAGAAATAAGTAAATATTAGTTGCAGTTTGAACATGTGAAACTGCAAATCAGCTAAGCACCACATGCTTACAAGATCGTCATCAACTAAAATTGGATGAGTGTGGGTCCAAATAGTACTGCCAAGATGAAGGAGCAACACTGCAAGATGAAACAAGGCAACTGTCACAACTGGTAGATGGGGCACAACCCACTATGGGTCTATAGAAAAGATGCACAACAATTTGGGCACCCAACACAAACCAAAAGCACTTACTGCATAAAAAGGTCCACCACCGTAAAGGGGACAAGGCTAACAATAGAGTATCAACCCTTGCACTGACAATAATAGCATGTGGTACCAACATATGAATACGACAAGTGATAGGGAACCCAATATGGAGGACACTGCAAAGGAGGAGCACATGTAAGTGAGAGATAACTTAGTTTTCTGATTTGTGGTGGGAAAATGTATCAAATAATGTCTATTAAATTAATCCAAGTGATTTGAAGGGCACCACAACATCAAACATAGTAATTTTTTTTTGGATGTTAGGCCAACATTACTCTATAAGGAGTGGTTTTCTAATTATGAGAAATTTAATGGTTGAATGGTCTATCTTGGTGACAACTATTTTTTAAGTATTATTAGACATTGCAAAGTAAGATGAGATTCTCTAATAGGAGAGTTAAAGTTATTTTAGGAGTTTTACACATCTTAGGTTTGACACAAAAGTTGTTATTTTGTGAATAAGTAGGTAGTCTTCAGCAATGGTGGATGTAAGATGGTTTGTAGAGCTATGGTGTTTGCAAAGGCGATTTAGGTTGGAAATATTTTATACTTGATGTTAGTGCAAGCTTAAATTTAGTGTAACAATTCGTGAGTACCAACAACAAAGGAACTTGCAACATCTTAGCCTAAAACTTTGGTACTTGTAACATCTACACCTATAAGATCAATACTTGTAGTAAAGGTACTTACAACAAGGGGACTTGTGGCACCTAGGAATATAGTGTGGATTCCTCAATGTGTTCTCACCTTTGATAGAAAATTATCAACTAAGAAGACTATGTTGTGGCATGAGTAGATGCATCACAAAGGTGAGAAGGGTATTAGGACCTCGAAAAATAGAAATCATATAGAGGGGTTGGTTGATGTTCTTTTGACTTTCTTTTCTAAACATTATATTTATGTGTTTAGCTAGAGCTCACATAAGTCTTGTGGGATTTTGTAATCTTGGTCATTGTTATTTGTTTGATTTTATAGATGTTTGTTCATTGGCTAAATCTCTATATTATGTTTCGTTTATTGATAATTTATCTAAGGATACTTCGGTCTACTTACTCCAGCATAAATTCTAGGTCTTTAATTAGTTCAAGGAGTTTAAGGCTCTTATGGAAAACTAGAGAAGTAGAAATATTAAGATGTTGAGAACACATAATGCTAGAGAATATTGTTCAATTGATTTCAAAAGATTCTACAAAAAGAATAATATTGCATGGCATAGGATAACTCTATACATACCTGAACAAAATGGAGTTGTAGAGAGGATGAATAAGTAATTGATATGGAGGGCTAGATTAGAACACCTTTTTTGTGTATAGGTGTTAGCACAATTTGTTACTTGATTAACATGTCTCCTACATCAAAAATTATAGATAAAACCTTTGAGGAGGTTTAGATATGAAACAAGCCCTCACTTTAGAATCTTCAATTTTTGTTGTTGTGAGACATATACTGATGTACCCCAAGATAAGTAGTCAAAATTAGATTATAAGGAAACAAATACATTTTTATTAGCTATGCCAATAAGTTGAAAGGATAAAAGCTTTGGGATGCCCTAACCACAAAGGTATTGTCAATTTTAAGAATATGATTTTTAGAGAGATTAGGCATTCTCCTTTACTCAAGCAAGCAAACGGAAGTGCAAATTCTATAATGAAATTACAAATAAATATTAAGATAGTTCCAATTGAGGTTGGACTAGAGGTTCAAGATGGACTTGATGATGAGGATAGTGCAAAGAGATCAAAGAGTTTGGATGAGGATGAGCCTCTAATTTAACTTTTAAGGAGGCCCACTAAAGAGAGGAGACAATTATAGAGGTATAACCCACATAATTTTTGCCTTAATTACTAACACTAATGACCCTTGAACTATGATTAAGCCAATGGAGATGGATGGTAGTCAGCCCTATAGGTTAAATATGGAAAATGAGATGGTTGTGTTGAAGAATAATGAAACTTGGAACTTGGTGTAGTTGTTGAACCTAAGAGGAAGAATATTGGTCACAAATAGTTCTTCAAGAAGAAATTTAGTTTAGATGACAATGTTGAGAAGTAAAAGGTGAGACTAGTTGTAAAAGGATACTCCCAAGCCGAGGGAATTGATTATTATGAGATTGTTTCTCTAGTTGCTAAGTTGACATCCATTTAATTCTTATTATCTATTGTTGTATCTTTTGGCATTGATATTGAGTAGATGGAAGCAAACCTACATGGCGAATTGGAGGAATAAGTCTACATGTGACACAACTTGAGAATTACGTGGTAAATTTTTATGAATAATTGGCTTGTAGATTAAAGAAATCTATGTGTGGTATCAAATACTCTCCTCAAATGTGGTATAATAAATTTGATTAATATATTTTAAAGTTAGAATTTGTAAGGTCCAAATCATATCACTATACATATTTTATGAAAGATGATCATTTTCTTGTTATCACTTTTATGTGGGTGATATGTTGATATTTGGTAATAGTAAGGGATTGATTGAAAATTTAAAGTCTTAACTCTCATTATAGTTTGATATGAATTTTGGGGCTACTAATTTCATCTTAAGTATGAAGATTAGAATAGATAGAGCTAATAGAAAGCTTTTGATGGGATATAGTAAGTATGCCGAGTTTTTGCTACAATATTTTAGCATGGAAAGTTATAGATCAATGAGTATTTTATTTTGATGTGGACTAAATTATTAGTTGAATGCTACCCATCTTCATTTCTAAAGATGGAGTATATATATTATATTCCTTATGCTAGTGCACAATTTGTATTTTTGGTACCGAATATTGCAATGCAATTTTTTCTTGAGTCCCTTCACTTTTTTTGTGTTTTGACCTTATTTGATTCATTGTTGATAATTGATCTAAGAGATCCTAAGTGGGTCATTATATGTCAAAAGCTATAGGAAGTTCAAAAAATTCTAAGTTTTTGGCATTTTTTTTGTCATTTCTTTAAGTTTGTTAAGTTGTCAATCTTGCAAACTTATAGGGTTTCCCTTCATTTCATACCTTTTCTCTAACTCCCTCATTTTAGCCATTTTTCCTTCATATATTTTTTCCTTTTGGACCTTCCCTTCTAATCATACCATCTTCTTGAAGTCCAATTTTCTTTTACATTTATTAGCTCATCAAACTTTACCCTCCCTAGACACTTTCCATGAGATAGTCTTGAACCTTAAACCCTGTGAATAGATTCTTAAATCAATGATCAAATAAATTTAAATAGTAGGAAATGATAGCAATAGTCAATATACTAATTCAAATTATCAACAACACCTAATCTCAATGAAGTCTATGCACATCAACATGAAAGCAATAATAACATAAACCAAATCTAATCTACTTTACCTCCACCAAAAATGACTAGCCTTACTCCATTGTAATGTATAAAGTTACACTATTTGAATGCTAATGTGGATTGCTCAAATACTTAACACAACCTTGTTATCAAAAAGTGTTGTAATAAATGAATATAGTTTAGTTGCAAATTCAATGAGGGATTGAATGACTTAATGATAAATGTTCTATAGCTTTCAAAGATATTAGATCAGCGGTGTAGGATGTGAGATGAGATTGATGGATGGGGATTGTTCAAAGATCATGATGAATGTGAATGAACTTGCATGGGTCTAGATGAAGTGGAATGAGAGAGTGAATGAAGGTTGAATTTCAGTCAACTCACTAAATTTAGCAATGGTCACTATATTTAGAGTTGGTTGTTAAATTTAGGATTGAAAGAATAAATATAAAATTGTTTTTTTTTAGGAAATAAATAAAATAATAATTTTTTTTAGAGGAATGTGAAAAATAAATAAATTAAATAATTTATTTAATTTTGGAGGAATAATTAGCTAATTAAATAATTAAAAAATTATTTAATTGTGTGGATGAGGAGGATGCATGGTTTATTGAAATAATTAAAAAAATATTTAATTACGTGGATGGAAGAATAATGAAAATTAATTAAATAATCAAAATTATTTAATTAATAGTGATGAAAGGGGTGATGAGTGATGATGACAAGAAATGATGAATTTAGAAGAATGTGTTAGACATTCTTAGGTGTGTACATTTTGCCCCTCTTTTAGATAATGTGCCATGCTACATTGTTTCAAAGAACTATTAATGATAAAAAAAAAATTAGTTGATGATGTGCCCCAATGTGCCCAAGTGAAAAAGGGATGAAGGTTGAATGGTTGGTTGCCCCCTTGAGAGATCGGCTAGAAAAACAAATTTTGGGTTGAGCTCATGAAAGGAAAACATGGTAATGATTGGGGTTTGAGGGATGTGGAATGAAGAAAATGGAGAAGATTAAGACTAGGGGTGAAATTTGGATTTTGGGATGAAGATGAGTTAGTATGGAAGAATAAATGAGATAGAATGTATGATAATGATGGATAAATGAGCCTTGTTGATCAAATATCAAATAGTGAAAGTTATAGTTATGATATAGGATGGGTAGTGGATATTTGATGGATAAGTGGTAATTGGATGGAAAAGTGATTTTTCCTTTGATTTTGGTTATGCTAAAATAAAATGTAAAGAGAAATTATAGTTTTGATATTATAGAATATGGATATTATGCACCAAGGTATGTAAAAACTAGGGTGGCATCATATCTATTGCATGTACTTTGACTCTGCAAAAAATAGGAGTATCCTTATTCATACTAGATGTACAAAAACCTTGTTTGAATGTGTGAAGAATAACACTTAGAGAATGACAGTCCTAGTGCACAAAAGGTATGAAAGATCCTGATATGCAAAGGATATTTGTTATACAAGAAGCTACCTCAACACACGCAAGGCATTTATTCACCATGGTCATATTATAAGAACATCCCACAAACACAACATACGAAAGCAATTATCATGCCCCATTATATGCCCCTCTAGAGAGACCAATATATTGAAAGATCATGGTGGCTTCGAGTTAGCATTGGAAGAGACAAAAAAAGATAAATTGAATAGAAAAAGACCAACTGATAAAACATATCACAGTCATCATATCTCTTTCCAAAGAGAGTGTAATTGTTATCCTAGATTTTTCCTAATGTAAGAAAGATATATTCATTAAGGAATTAATTGGGGCGAAAAATTAGATGATTTATGTAATAGAGTTGTAGGTAGTGGGTTGTTTCAACAATGGTCTTAGCTTGTGAATTGCCATGAAAGATTGATGGTTTCTTGTGATTCATAGTTTATTTCTTTTTTTTTGAGTATCAAGTATAGGTGGGATGATTTATTGTGGATGGAGTGGATGGTTTCTATGTGTGTTTGTGGAATGAAGGGATATGAATGTGTAGGGGCATCAAAGACGTCTTGAGATTATATCACTATCCAAGCTAAAGTTGATTGATTTTATTGATTGATTGATTAATGATATAGTGACAACGTTGTTGAAAATAAAAACAACACAAGGATTATGTTTTTAATGATAAAACAACAAGATGATTGGGAAGAATATTTTTAGCAAGGCTAGGAACAAATTTTGTTAAATGGTTTGATATCATGTAGGAGTGTAAGTGAGATGAGGTTGATGGGGGTTTTTTGGATTGTGGGTAATGGAGGATAGTTTGATGGAAACAAATTTATTCATGGGATGGTCGAAAATTCTCAATTTTTTAAATTTATTTTTCAAGATGTTTTTTTGGATTTTTGGAATACGTGCTTATTTTATTTTATTTTTGGAACATGGAATTTTCTTTTGGAATACGTGATTTTCTTTTGGATTTTTGGAATGTGTGATTTTTAATTTATTATTGGAATATGTGATTTTTTTGGATTTTTGGAAGGTGTCTAGATCACTAAGCAAGCTAGAAGACATTTATCAAGATTTATTCCCAAGCAGGATGTAATCACGTACCCCCAATGTCTAGTAATGCATGGTTAAACTATGAGTGGATGATTGGAATAATGTAATAGATGAATATGTGAATGATGGGGAGGATAGGAATAATGCAAATATATCTAGGATAAGGGATTTTACTTTCAAAGACTATCTTGTAATAGTATAACATGTTTTACTCAAGCTAACTATTTGTACGGTGCTATGTAGGTGATGATATGACATAGGATAGTATATGGTAAAAGGAATTGACAATGTCAAGATTTTCCCAAAAGCATGTTTCGAAGTATATCCCCCTAGCCTTTGTCAAAATCAAGGTGGATAGGGAAGATGGATGAAAATGGAATAGATTGGATGGATAGCGGTATTAGGATAAAATAACATGATGTATGAGATAAGATGATCGCAATTGGAATGGTACACATTGTAGACACTAAAAAATGTCCTAATCGATATCATGCATTCGAAACAGATTTAATAACATCATTTCCTCTTTAACCCATCCTCTTTTCGCTTAATTGATTTAATTAGCCTAGCTAATTAATTAATTGCATCATTTTCATCTATTAGCCTAATTAATTTAATCAGGTTAATTCATCCCCCTTCATGCTAACATTTCATCTCATTAAATTAAATAAATCAAAACATTGAATTTAATTCCCTAAGTCATCTTAATTAAATAATCCTAAGTTATTTAATTAAATATCATTTCATCTCCCCCCCATTTATTAAATCATTTAATTTAATAAACACCACTTTACTTCTTCTAATCCCCTAATTGTGTAATTAAACTAATTTTATTCTAAGCAAAAGGGAATATTCCTTACCCCTTTTTGCACAATTAAAACTTTGTTTTAATTTTTAAATTACCTTTTTCCTCACCCAATGGAATATTCTAAGGAATATTCCCTCTCTTCCAATCATCTCACTTAGCTTCTTTAGTAAGTTAACCTTTTACCTTTTGAGCAAGTTACCTTTAACCTGTGTAAGCAGGTCAAAAGTATGTATGTTTGAGGTAAGTGTGAGCCCTTGATTAAATCTCATCATGAATTCTCATTTGTTCATCAGAATCCATGGTCCATGCCTTTTCTTCCTTTCATCTTGAATCGTTGATTAAGATTTTTGATCGCAACCATTCATTCCTAATTTGCTCTCCTATAAATATGTCACAATTTGGAGACAAATGGATCCATCTGCCAAAAAGAAAAGTTATGTTGTTGAATTCATTAGCATCCATAATTTCAATTCACTCACTTTTTATCTCATTTTAGTTCATTTTAATTGCATAATAGCTTAGAGTATCCATTAATGGCTTCCATACATCCATCTTAGTTTGTTTATAAATTAGGGTTTTCATAATTTAGCATAGTTTTAGATTAGATTAGCTTAGCAATAACATAATTAATGCATTTTTAGCATGGAATCATGGTAATTTAGCTTGCATCATGTTCATTTTAGCATAAACTAGGTTTTCATAAATCAATCACAATGGTTTCATCGATTCTCTTCCATAGAATTGACTGAAACAAACTCACTAATCATGGGATTGGGAAAGGGTCATTGTTCCACATCAACACGACACCAATTCTGAAACAAGAGAAGTTTTAGTTAGGCTATATTAAGAATTTAACTATTATTATGTAGTTTGTAGCTATCATTTTTGATTAAATTCTAAGTTTAGATTTCCATTTCGAATGATCTTGTTTGTAGATGTAGGTATGTTTGGAAAAATTATGCTTTGATTCATCATGAGTCAAGTGTAATCGACCCTCACCGACATTCCCACGTATCACATTCAATAGCATCACTATATATCAATGCCCTATCAATTTGAAACATTGATGCATATTTAATCTATTGATGCTGATTTAAATATGATGACACGTATTTAATCTGGAGATATCAAAAACCTTAAATGGAAACTCTCAAACTCACCTGTCAAGCACTTTTAAACTTCAAACTGCAATGCTACCATTAACAATGATGCCCAAAAAAATACTGATGCTATAGTGCTCACTGGTCTTGTTGAAGAGTGATGCCTAAATTTCAAACTGTGATGTTGTTGTGTTCAATGATGCCCTAACAGGATAAGAAATTTTTTGTTAGTTTTTTCGACACGTGACTTAATTTTCTTGAATTTATCTGACCACTGATGCATGCTTGGCTGTGTTTTGGTTGTTAGACTAATAGAGTTTTGAAGGTTTTAAAGACATGGAGTGAAAGTGAAGAAAGCCTCTTATATCTTAAATTCTATAATTGTAACAAGCGTTTGACGCTTTGGGGCAATTATAACCCAATTTCATGCTTTCTACTTTTTACTTTAGGAAACGCACTAGAGTTCAATTGGGTTTAAAATGAACGCTCAAAGTTGGATAAAATTGAACCCTCACATCATCATTTCATTTTTGGCTTAAAATTGAACAAGAAAAACTTCATCTTTCAATTGGTGCTTAAAATGAACTCATCATTTCTTTGAAGGGTTAAAACTTACAACAATTTGTTGTATTTTGTGGTTTTCAACATTGTTAGTGGATGTGTATGCAATTCTCTCATGCCATTTTGCGGTCTTAAGAAACAAAAACATTCTCTAACACTTTGCAAGATCACCTCCATCTTTCAATTGGGTTTAAAATTGAACAACCATGCTAGTGTGAGAAAAAGGCATAGTGTGTGTTCTCTCTTTATTCATGCGAATGAAGATAATCGAACTATGGATGTACTTCCTCACTATTGTTCACCTTTAGAGGGCCTGCCTTGGTGGGAAAAAGTACTCACCCCAAGGGAATGACCCAATTGGTAATTAGCTAAAGTCAAGCTACTCCGAACTGGTATATAAATTCAAATGTTGAGGAAATCTCAGCATTACAGGTGCTCCTACAGACAAGCAAGTTATCTTGCCTCTTGTGTGGCCACTTGAATGGGTGCCTTGATTACGAACCTTTGTGTAAAAACCAAAATACTAAAATATTTGTTAGTACAAGAACGGTTGTTTTGAAGCCACCTCACATCTATAATATTCAATTGTGGAAACAGAAAAATTCCTTTTAATCTCTGGATTTTAAGGATTTTGAGATTTGGTGGTCCCGATAAGTGTGTGCCAAGAAAAGGGGAGTTAGTGTCACCAAATCTCTAACTATTCACATTGTCTAGTGTTTGGAGAAATCCTAGTGGAGACTCAACAAATATGACCATTTCTATCGTAGGGTTATAAATGACTGAGTCAATTTGATACTTTGCTTGGTTTTAAAATGATCCAAAAATAAACATACACTATCACCCTTAAATTTTCAAACACTTTGGCTCAAATATGGACTTCTTGAGTTAGCCTCAAGTGATATTACTGCTTATCCTAAGGATTTATCCTTAGCGATTTTGATGCAGGAGCATCTAGTGGTGTGAAGGAAATCTTGCATCACCCAAAAATATTCTTTCCATTTATGTTCCTTTTGTTTTCTTTTTGTAGATGTTTTTGCATTTCTAGATACCCTTTTCATCGAATAAGAGTTCCCAACTTTCAGAACTGTTTTTCTGCTCAACTGCTATTTTTAGCAAGTGTGAATTTGAAGGCATGGGAAGACATAAATTTATGGGAAGGTTTAGGATGGAAAAATAAGCACTTTGGCGAAAGAATCAGGTTAAGATCATTCATGGTTTGAAAGTTATTCAAGTTTCAATTTTTTCTTTTTGCCCTGAAAAACCTTCTAAGTCCAGTTTGAGGCACTAAACGGTCCCATATGGGCCCAGACATCGTTGGAACTAGTAGAGTAGATTCTTAGCGCGTTCTTCACTCCGAGACCTTTCCGACGGTGCAAATGGTTCGAAAAACGGAGTCCCAGATCAAAAGTTATGGCTTCCGGAAGTTGGTTGATTTTTGGAAAATTGCCAATTTTCGAATTAGGACTCAGTTTTTGAATTTCAAATTGTAATTTTTGGCGCTAAACTGCCAAAAACTCTTATCTCGAATCTTTTTTTTGGATCCAAACTGAAAAGGTGCTATTTATGGGCTAGTTTCTGATTTTTGGGTAGCTTTTTGGGGAAAGAGTTCGCATGTTGCGAAAAGGGGGATTTTCTATAATTTCTCTAAAACTTCTATAGCTTGCATGTATCGTAGAGCTCAAGGATTTGGGATCCTATGCATGTAATATTTTCATTATTGAAAAATAATAAAGTTTTCTAGTCGTGGGCATTATTTCTGTGTCTTAGGTCTGCTCCCTCATCAGGTGGTATCAGAGCGGGTTTTCTTGAGCGTGTGGACAAATTGCCGATCGTGAGGTAGTTCACACTAGGACCATGGTTGTGGGTTTGAGGTATTCAAGATGCCTCCAAGAGTGATGCCTGGTAGGCGTGGTGGTGCTAGAAGTGGCATAAATGCTGGTGGAAGAGATCCATTGGTGACCGAGGGTTTTAGAGCCCTCCAGAGACAAATTGATGCATTGCAGGAACAAATGAGAAGAGGGTTAAACCCGGGAAGGAGAGGAGAAAGCGAAGATGAAGAAGAGGTGGAAGATACATATGTAGAAGAGGAAGAAGAAGTGATTGATCAAGATCAAATGCGGCTGATTAGGGCCATTTCAAAGATCGGAAAAAGACCCAGAATAGAAGTCCCCAGTTATTCCGGAAGTCTGAACTCAAAAGAGTTGATCGACTGGATCAACGAGCTAGAAGAGTATTTTGAGTATGAAGAAGTAGAGGACCCGGATCGGGTTAAGTTTGCAAAAAAGAAGCTGAAGGGCCATGCCAATATCTGGTGGAAAGAGGTCCAGATGGAGAGAAATCAAAGAGGAAAAGGAAACATCAGCAGTTGGGATCGCATGGTGGAGAAACTGAAGAAGCAGTTCATACCAGTGGACTACGAGTTAGATCTGCTGAAGAAATTGCAAGGGTTGAAGCAATGAAGTAGATCTGTGAAAGAATACACAGAATATTTTCACAAGATTATCATCAGAATGGGCCATGCAGAGGCCAACAAGGAGAAGGTAGCCCGTTATCTTAATGGGTTACGACCAAGCATTCAAGAGGAGCTAATCCTGGTTAGAATGACCACCATTGAGGATGTGTACCAGTTTTCTCTGAAAGTTGAGGAGAAGCTAAAAAAAGATTTGACAACAAGCAAAAAGGACAAGGAGGTCAAAGTGGAAGGGGTAGTGGAAGATCTTTTGGAAGCCGAAATGAGGATGAAAGGAAAAATGAAGATGTGGGTACCAGTCGGAGCCAGAAGAATGATAAATTCTACTGCCCTCGTGATCAAAACAGTGGTGATCAAAGAGGTAGAGGATGAGGAAGATTTGGGCCAGGACCCGGAAGAGGTGGTTTCAGAGGAACTTGTTTCCATTGTGGTGAAGAAGGGCATCGAGCCTATGAATGTCCACAACACCAAGGAAGGATAGACAAAAGGCCGAAAGGTCTAGGAAGGGTTTTACATGCAGATGAGGAGGCTCAATCCAAGCATTCAGATGATGCAGAAAGGGGAGAAGCCCTAGTGGTTAGAAGAGCCCTGGTGAATGAGGAGAAGGAGCCGGAACATAGGAAGAATTTGTTTCGCACAAGGTGCAAGTGTGAAGAAAAATGGTGTGATGTCATTATTGACAGTGGGAGCATCGATAATCTGGTGTCAGAAGAGATGGTTACAAAGTTGAAGATGAAAAGGGGAAAGGCATCCACATCCATATTGGATTGCCTGGTTGTAGGAAGACCACAAAGTTTTGGTCAATGAGCAATGTCTGGTGAAGTCCAAGATCAGAAGCTATCATGATGAGGTACTCTGTGATATCATCCCCATGGATGCATGTCACATGTTGGGGAGGCTGTGGCAGTTCGATAGGCGAGTTGTACATGATGGCCATGCAAACAGTTATTCCCTGATGAAGGATGGAGTCTGCCATAAGTTGAAACCCCTAAAGAAGGACGAAGAAAAGGTATGCAATAGTGCTAGAATTTTTTTTTTTGATGGAAGGAAATTTTTAGAAGGCATGAAGCATGAGCGTATGTGTTATGCATTGATTCCTAGAATGTAAAAGGAAGATAGTGAGAAGGTGCTAGTAGAAGTTTTTGGACTATTGGATGAGTTTCAGGAGATTATTTTTGATAACGTACTTGAGGGTTTACCACCAATGAGGAAGATCAGTCATTAGATTGACTTGATCCCTGGAGCTAGTTTTCCAAATAAGGCAGCTCATAAAATGACTCCTGCAAAAAATGAGGAGTTGAACAGACAAGTTCAGGAGTTGTTGAGAAAGGGTTTGATTCGAGAGAGTCTGAGCCCATGTGCAATACCTACAGTACTAGCACCAAAGAAGGATGGGGAGTGGAGGATGTGTACAGACTCCTAAGCCATAAATAAGATAACAATCAAGTACAGATTTCCCTTGCCAAGGATGGATGACCTAATGGACTGTTTGAGTGGAGCACAGTACTTCACAAAGATTGATCTGAAGAGCGGATATCCCCAGATCTAGATTCGTGAGGGAGATGAATGGAAGACCACCTTCAAGACCAAAGAGGGCTTGTATGAGTGGTTAGTCATGCCCTTTGGGCTAACCAATGCATCGAGCATTCATCGGATCATGAACGAGGTATTGAAAGAGTTTCTGGGAAGTTTTGTTATTGTATATCTAGATGATATTTTGATTTTTAGTAAGACTTTGGATGATAATTTAATGCATATTCATAGAGCTTTTGAGAAGTTGAGAGAAGAGAAATTGTTGATTAATCTGAAGAAGTGTAGTTTTGTGAAGGAGTTAGTGTACTTGGGGTTTGTTGTCTCGGCAGAAGGTCTCAAGATGGACCCAGAGAAGGTGAAGGCTATTCTAGAATGGCCTACCCCAAGAACTGCTACTGGTGAGATCTTTCCATGGTTTGGCTAGTTTTTATAGAAAGTTCATTAGAAACTTCAGTAGTATTTGTGGCCCTTTGAAACAATGAGAGGGGATAGAAAAGAGTTCAAGTGGAGCACTAGAGCAGCGAAGAGTTTTGATTTGTTGAAGCAGAAGGTGACAGAGCAACCAGTTTTAGCCCTCCCAGATTTCAATAAGGTGTTTCAGGTGGATTGTGATGCTAGTGGTTGTGCCATTGGAGCAGTGATGAGCCAAGAAGGTAAGCCCATTACCTATTTCAGTGAAAAGTTAAATGATGCAAAGAGAAAGTACTCTGTATATGATCGGGAATTTTATGCAATAGTTCAAGCATTAAAGAAATGGAGACATTATTTGTTACCGAAGGAATTTTTTTCTGTTTGATCATCAAGCATTGTAGTATCTAAATAGTCAAGGAAATTAAATCAGAGGCATATGATATGGGTAGATTTTTTACAAAGTTATGCCTTTGTTTTAAAGCATAGGAGTGGGAAGTCGAATAGGGTTGTAGATGCCTTAAGTAGGAGGCAAACATTGTTGACAGAGATGCAGATTGTAGTGGTTGGGTTCAATGAACTCAAGACATTGTACCCTGAAGATCCTGATTTTGTAGAAGCTTGGAAAGCTTGCAAGGAGCCTGTCACAGTTGACAGGACAAAGTGGTTGGATTTCATAATCTAGAATGACATGTTGTTTAAGGGAAGTGAATTGTGTATTCTGAGGAGTTACATGAGGGAGAACCTGATAAAGGAGAAGCATAGTGGAGGAATGGCAAGACATTTTGGTCAGGATAAGACCATTACCATTATCAACTGTGAGCATTATTATTGGCCTCAGTTATCACAGGATGTGAAGAAGTTTGTGCAGAGTTGCAGGGTGTGTCAGATGGCTAAGGGATTGAGCCAAAATACAGGGTTGTATCAGCCCTTACCTGTACCAGAGAGGCCTTGGGAAGATATAAGTATGGACTTTGTTCTTGGTTTCCAAGGACACAAAGAGGGAATGATTCAATATTTGTGGTAGTTGATAGGTTTTCAAAGATGGCACATCTCATCCCATGCCAGAAGACCCATGATGCAGTCCACATTACTGACTTGTTCTTCAGAGAGGTGGTGAGGCTACATGGTCTGCCAAAGAGTATAGTCTCAGATCATGACACAAAATTTGTTGGGTAGTTTTGGAGGACTCTGTGGAAAAAGTTGAAGACAGAGTTGAAGTTCAGTTCTGCACACCATCCACAAACTGATGGGCAGACTGAGGTTGTGAACAAAATTCTGGGTAACCTACTGAGATGCTTGGTAGGAGATAAACCCAAGGGATGGGACTTGATCTTACCCCAGGCAGAATTTGCTTACAACAATTCTGTCAATAGAAGCACTGGTAGATCACGATTCCAGATTGTGTATGGAGGCAGTCCCAGAACTGCTCCAGAACTAAGAAAGATGGACCATGAGAAGAAGACAAGTGTCAAAGCCAAAAAATTTGCAGAGCACATCAAAAATATGCATGAGAAGGTAAGAGAACATATTAACCAGATGAATATGCAGCATAAGGCTAAGGGATATCAAAAGAGGAGGTATAAGGAGTTTTAGATTGGTGATGAAGTGATGGTCCACTTGAGGAAAGAAAGGTTTCCAGTGGGAACCTATAACAAATTGAAGATGAAGTTCGGTCCCTATAAAATTGTGAAGAGGCATGAATCAGGGAATGCATATGAGGTAGAGTTTCTGAATGGAGTCAATATTTCCCCTGTGTTTAATATTTCAGATTTGACAAAGTATCATGAAGGTGGCGTAGAGGAAGTACCAACAATGGAACAGTGTGGCATTCCAGCACCTACTTCAGAGAAGGAGGAGATTGAAGAAATCCTAGATAGCCGTGTGGGAAGGAGTACCAGAAACAGGCAGTGAAGAATATTTGTGAAGGAGAGACCTCCCTCAACCATGAGAGGGTCACTTCTCAAATTACCTTGGTGTTGTGAGCATCCAGGTGAGGGAAATCTTGCATGACCCAAAAATATGCTTTCCATTTATGTTCCTTTTGTTTGCTTTTTGTAGATGTTTTTGCATTTCTAGATACCCTTTTCGTTGAATAAGAGTCCCCAACTTTTAGAACTGTTTTTCTACTTTTTTGCTCAACTGCTATTTTTAGCAGGTGTGAATTTGAAGGCGTGGGAAGACATAAATTTATGGGAAGGTTCAGGATGGAAAAATAAGCACTTTGGCGAAAGAATCAGGTCAAGATCATTCACAGTTTGAAAGTTATTCAAGTTTTAGTTTCTCTTTTTGCCTTGAAAAACCTTTCGAGTCCAGTTCGAGGCACTAAACGGTCCCATATGGGCCCAGATAGCGTTGGAACTAGTAGAGAAAATTTTTAGTGCATTCTTCACTTTGAGACCTTTCCGACTGTGTAAACAGTTTGAAAAACAGAGTCCCGGATCAAAAGTTATGGCTTTTGGAAGTTGGCCAATTTTTGGAAAATTGCCAATTTTTGAATTAGGACTCAATTTTTTAATTTCAAATTGTAATTTTTGGTGCCAAACTGCCAAAAAATCTTATCTCGAATCTTTTTTTTGGATCCAAACTGAAAAGGGGCTATTTATGGGCTAGTTTCTGATTTTTGGGTAGCTTTTTGGGGAAAGAGTTCGCATGCTGGGAAAAGGGGGATTTTTTGTAATTTTTGTAATTTGTCTATAACTTCTATAGCTTGCATGTATTGTAGAGCTGGAGGATTTGGGATCCTATGCATGTAATATTTTCATCAATGAAAAATAATAAAGTTTTCTAGTCGTGGGAATTATTTCTGTGTCGCGGGTTTGCTCCCTTGTCAGATTTCTTGACATTAATCTCAAACCCATATTTTCCCCGAAGACAACATGGGAAATTATGGCTTCGACCTCATGATTTTCACAAAATGGACATTGTGAAAGTTATGGTGTTTTTGACATAAAAAATTAGTTTGAAAACATAATCAAGACGAGTGTTTGTGGTAAAATCAAATTCACTTAAGCAAAGATAAATTGACAAATAAACCCCACATGACTATTTGGAGACTGATTGCTTCAGTTGAACAACCTGATCTTCCAGGTGCTATAATTTAGCCAAAATTTGAACTCATAAATAGTGAACAAATCAATCTCATTAGTAGTTTGAGAAGTTTCACTTTTGAAAACAAGGAAACCAACACCCAGTGGAGAAATGCAGTAACCATTCTAGATGAAGAAGAGGAACAAGCTAATACTGAGGCTAGAAGGCCCATATTACCACCTCCTACGTGACAATAAATATCTTCCTTTTTCCATAAAATTAAACTATTTTCAAATGATCTCACATAAAGTTAGAATCCCAAAACGAATGTCAACTAGTCGTCACTTTGAACTTAGAAATTTTAGTGCAAAAGCAATCAACTATCACATTGAGGCACTCTACAAGAACAAAAATATTTTTTTGATAAAATTTTATGAACACGAACTAAGAAAATACCAAGACATGTACACTTTATTTTGGAGTCAAAATCCCAATATTTTTACGTGATACCAAACTCCATAAATGATTCATAGGATAGTTAAAATCCGTAGGGGAAAATCTCCAGCACTTCATTTCAAACATAGGAAGCATAGAATAAGGTATGGTCAAAAGTGGGCTTCAATATTTTATCGCAATCATTACACTTTGATGAGAAACTTTTACGCTCGAGCTACGAGATCCCAAATAGGTTTGAACATTCCCATCCATCTTCTCATTTAAATTAACATTGGGTCTTTAGGATTGGGACATTTTAGAGGTCTAGCATCATTCTCACTACCTTGGTCTCATCAAAACAAAAAGGTTCACTTTAGGTCAACATTGGGTCTAATATCGCACTCACCCCTTCATAAAATTTCACCTCCCATCTCACCTATCTTTGCAAAAGTTTGAGTACATCAACACTTTGTGACTTAACATTAAATCAAACCACACCACCTGCTAACCTAGCTACTTTGTATGTGAAATGTATCCTTTTCCATTCATTTAGCTAAGTTAGTTATCATTTTTGAACTAGCTTATCTTGAATGTCACGAGTCTACCCTAAATATTTCCAAGTTCATTAACATCCTTTATCCCAATATTGAAACATCAAACTCAAGTGATAAGTGTTGCCCCAAAATGTTTGCAAAGATCACTCTCCACTTCACCCATCTTTTCATCACCCATTATCACAATTGCTCCCAAAAGATTTAGAACGTCCCTTTTACCTAGGTTTGAGTCAACTAGAGAGTTCAAACGTTACAAAACTCAACATAACTCTCCCATAGTTGACACAAAATTTATGGTAAAGACAAGATCACAACACAAGAGAATCATGGAGAAAATGAAAGTTACATTTACCTCAAATGATCTGAATCCTTTAGAATTTGATCCTAGAAGTCATGTTACCCCATCACAACAACCATCATCTCCTTCAGGACCATATGAAATCAAAGATGTCACAAATAATCCATTTGAGCTTACTAGGGAGGAACTTATGGAACATCAAGCCTTTGAAAATATAGTTCATATTTCCTCGACATTTATAGCACAAAATTTAACACAAGGTTTCACAACTTCATCACAAGGGCTAAATCAGAATTATATTCTGAATCTTGCAACAAGCCTTACTAGAGACTTTGGACAAGAACTTTCATTTGAAAATAGTACACTTGAGGGAACACTCAAAACTAATCCTCCACCTCCCACCACCGTTTGGACACCTACCTTTAGTGCTCCTATTCTTGAAGCTCCAAAATAGTTACATGCACTGCTTGAGCTTCATTATTCTACCACCACTTCAACATTTTGGGGACACCCTTCTTCATCCACACCTATGAGTATCACAAGCATGCCTACCATCATGCAAAGTAGTGCGGATCATATATCTCAGAACAACACATAAGGGCATGTCAATACTATATCACAGAACCAACCCTCAACACAAATAGGGACATCTTTATCCAACCCTCTAGTGGGTTCACCCATGCTATCTACCATTTCCACATCATCCACCATCAATCCACCTCAAAAAAATCCTTTGGTTACTAGTTTGGTCAATCCATGAAGTACCTTGATCACTAATCCTTTGTTTACATCTTTAGCACAAGTCAATCCTCAAAACATAGGACAAGGGAAAATTTTCAATCAATGGACTCAAGGTCCTAGTGTGGCATTCCCATTAAAAAATTTAAAGACATCATCCTCATCATTTCCTACAGTTCCCTTTACTATTCCAAATCAATCAGGACCTCAAACATACATTCCTCCACCTCATTCCACCATCTTACAAGGAATGTTAAATCAAGGGAATCCTCCACCTCTCACCAGCAATCCATTTCCTACTCAAAACATCAATATCCTCAATCCATTATAGATGTCCCAACAACTACCTAATCCTACATTGCAAGCACAACAAGCTTATCAACAGGTCATCCAACAACAACAACAAGAAGCTCAACAAGCAGCCTTAGCACAACAACAACAACATCAAGCTCAACAAGCATCCTTAGCCCAACAACAACATCAAGCACAACAAGCAACCTTAGCACAACAACAACAACAAGCGATCATCACACAACAAGCAACCTTAACACAACAAAAATAGAAACAACAAGCGACCATCACACAATAGGCACAAGAAGCAGCTTTAGCAACACAACAAGTAGCCCAACAACAACATCAAGCACAACAAGTAGCTTTATTAGCACGACAACAACACCAGGCCCGATAGCAAGCCTTAGTGGTGCAACAACAACAACAAGCCTTACTAGCTCAACAATATACCCAACAACAACAACAAGGTTGATATTATCGCCATTTCAACACCATCAATCCAAATGCACCAGGAATATATTCATCACTATCTCAAAATCTCATACCATCGTACACCCCATATAATTCATCTGTCATCCCACCATATGTCCTCCACCCAACCTGCAAGACAATGTAGCATCACAATTGAAAGCACTCTCACAAGAAATGCATGACCTTCGTATGGGAAAGACAAAGAAACCTCATACACAAAACTTGTGTCCTTAACCATTTGACTGAAACATAGCAATGATACCATTCCCTCCTGGTTTTGAAATCCCAAATTTGACAAATACAAAGGGATAGGACATCTTGTAGACCATTTCAAATAATTTAGCATCATGGCATGGAGGTGGCTTACAATGATTCATATCTAATGTGCCTCTTCCCTTGAAGTTAAACAGGTCCTGCTATGGATTAGTTTTCTCATCTACCTCCCAGTATCAAAATTTTTCAAGAAATCACTGATAAATTCGTTGATCATTTCTCCTTCAATCTAGACATGGACGTTAGTCTAGAAGAATTATACACTCTTAGAAAAAATCAAGGAAGAACTTTTGTTAACTTATTACAATGATGGAGATAAAGAGCTAGTAAAAGAAAGTTGCCTCTTCCTAATGAACAACAAGTGGGAATCATTATAGCCAATTTGGATCCACATCTATCATTCCACTTGAAAATGCAATGCATCACATCATACGAAGAGCTTGTTCTTAGAGCCCTTAACATTGAAAGAGCCCTAATCTCACAAGGAAATACTTAGGCTTACAAAGACAACCATCCTTCAATTAGTTCAAATGAAAAACCTCGTGTCTACGCTAAAAACAAAAATGTAACAAACGACGGTGTAGTAGATGCTAAGGTCATACTAAGTGCTTCTAGACCTAATAACAATCAAGTTTATAACATCCAACCAACTATGCAACAAATGATACCAGCCTAGAACAATCAGATCAGTAACACCAACATGCAATAGAAGCAAACTGGTAACAAGAACAACTATCCCAAACGCAAGTACACACAGTTATTAGAGCCCATCGAGACAATCATGAAGAAACTGATAGAGTCAAATCTGATAACACTTCCTAACTTTGAAAACTACCAATAACCACAATAAAAGCCATCTTGGTACAACGAGTGTGATATCTATGACTTTCATAAAATTAAAGGGCATAAAATAGCAAATTGCATGAAACTCAAGAATATCATCCAAGATCTCATAGAAAGTGATACCATTTCTGTTGAGGTACCAGCTAGGAACCACGATCTCAAGATATGCAAGAACCCTCTTTTGGATCATAATAAAGCAAATAACAATGACAAAGCTAAGGATTACACCAATGTACAACATACCTATTCCAATGTAGTTTCCTCCTACGATAGCATTATCACTGTTGTCACCATCAAAAGAGCTAGTGAGCAATGTGGAGACACCACACAACATGGGAAAATAACCGTTCAAGGAATCCCACCTCAACCTAGGACACAACCTATTTTTACCACATATAATCCTAGCAATTACAATCTTCTAGATTAGCTTAAATAGACCCTCACACAGATATCAATCTTAGAACTCTTAAGGTTATCCCCCACACATAGGGATATATTGGAAAAATCCTTGTCTGAGTCATCTATTCCCAAGAACATTGATACCAATCAATTTTAAGCTATGGTAGGATATATCGCCAACCATCTTCTCACATTATTCGAGCAATATTTACTATCACAACCATCTCATAATCATGCTTTACACCTTGAGGTTGTCATTCATAAAAAGAAGGCCAAAAGAGTCTTGGTAGATAGAGGTGTTGGTTGATACTATTGAAAAGAAGAAAAGTACCACCATTAGGGAATATGATGATGAAGAATGGTATCACAAGGAATCATTGCAATTCCAATCCAAGTGGGACCTCTTATTGGAGAAACTACATGTCAAGTACTTAATCTTGATCTTCCCTATAAAATACTACTTGGCCGACCTTGGATCCATGCTCTAAAAGTTGTAGCCTCAACCTATCATCAGTGTGTGAAATTTCCATTCGAAGGTAGATAAATCACTATCCATGGAGATCCTAAGCCTTTCTAATATTGCAAAAGTATTGAAGCAAAGTTCTATAAGATCCCACAAATACCCAAAAATGATGAAGGACCTACACCATCAAGCTCATTTATTTACTAATCATCCCTAGCCTCTACCTCAGCAACAAACATGTCCATTGTAAAAAGTATACCCAACGTCAAAGTGGTGATCCAAGATGATGGTTGTGGAAACTAAAAACTATTAAAAGAAACCTTTGTCTTAGGAGAATTACCTACTTCTCCTCAATCTCATGGGAAACCTACACATAGCACCAAATAACTAGAAACAATCAAGATGGAAGCTACTACCTTCACTAAGTGGGGGATTTGAATCAAGAAGATATCAATGTGGAAGATATCTCTAAACTCCTTTATCAGGATAAATGACCAGTTCTTGTTTTTCCCATGGAAGATGACAACAAAGGCCTACAACTCATGTAGAATTGGGGGTATAATAAGAATGAGAAGTTAGCACAAAATGAAAATGGTTTACTAGAACCCATCCTTCCTGAGAAATGAATAAATAACCTTGGCTTAGGTTGTACTACTAGCAAGGTCACACTTATTGGCAAAGGTATTTCCACTAAACAAGTCAACACTTCCTCTTGGTCACCTACATCGTGCGATAAAACCTTAGATGACTTTTCCCTTGATGTTTCTAACCTATTTGAGAACAATACCCTCTTCATGATATATGTAACATCCTTTGTCTCAAACAACCAACCAACTAAAATACACCTAGTATACTCACAACTCATTGATATGGACCAACAAGGTCCACCAATTCTAGATTTATTCAAGAATGATGAAGCAATCTCAGAATTCATGGGACTTTGAGACAACTTATCATGGGAAGATCACAAAGCAGGATTTGACATAGAGCTCGATGTAGAGGCATACTATGGGGAGACGATTGAATCCTTTAGTTGCAAAATAAATGAAATGCAACCAACATGCAGATCCTTGAGTGAAAACCACCTTGTGGCACTCTCCGATCACAAAAAAGTAAAATGAAGGATGCATCCGACGATGAAAACCTCTTTGAGGTGCCCAAGGATGAGGGATTCAATCTTCCCCTTAGTGAAATACATCCAAAGAAGTTAGTGGTACTAGCAGAAAAGGCCACTCCAGTCAATGTGGGAATAGAGGAAGCACCTAAGATCACCTTTTATGTTGAATCCTTGTTAGATGAAGAACAAAAGAACCTAGCAACATTCCTCAAAGAGAGAAGAGCTAACTTTGCATGGTCATACACAGATATGCCAGGCCTTGTTCTAGAAGTGGTTGTACATCACTTAGTAGTCTATCCTAAAGCCAAACTAGTTAAGCATAAATTAAGGAAGATGCACCCTTAGATAGCACTCTTGGTTAAACTAGAACTGCAAAAGCTTCTTGATGTTGGATTTATCTAACTGATAGATTATCCTGAGTGGGTTTCAAACCTGGTACCAGTCTTAAAACCCATTGGGGGCATCAAAATATGCACTAATTTCAGAGATCTAAACAAGGGATGTCCAAAGGATGATTTACCTCTTCCCAACATCAATCTCATTGTGGATCTAACAGCTAGGAATGAAATGTTGTCACTCATGGATGGATTTTTAGGCTACAATCAAATCTTAATCGCCAAAGAGGATCAACACAAAACTGCCTTCACTTGTCCATGGAGAACCTAGTGCTGGAATGTAATGTCATTTTGGTTAAAAAATGCAGGAGCAACCTATCAAAGAGAAATGAACCTTATCTTTCACCACATGATCCACAAAACAATTGAAGATTATGTGGATGATATTTTGGAAAAATCAAAGAAGATAAGTGAGCACATACAAGTCTTAGGACCTATCTTTGACAAACTCAAAGAATACAAGGTACGACTAAATCCAAAAATGTGTGTGTTTGGGGTCACATCAAGGAAACTTCCAAGCTTTATTGTTTTACAAAGAAGGATAGAAATTGATCCAGCAAAAGTTAAAGCCATCCTAGACATGGAACTACCACAAACATTGAAGTAGATGAGAGGATTACAAGGAAGATTGTAGTCCATCAGGAGGTTCCTAGCCTAGCTATTAAATAAGATTCAACCCTTTTCGCATCTCTACAAAGGGATAACCGACAAGTGGGATGAAAAATGTGATAAAGCCTTCCAACAAATCAAAGATTACTTACTAACACCTCCAGTGCTCATGCTACTGATACCAAACAAACCATTGATCTTGTACATCTTAGCAACACCAACAACACTAGGAGCTCTTATAACACAACATGATGAAAACGGAAAGGAAAGATCCATATACTACATCAACAGAACCTTGGTAGGCTATGAGATGAACTATTCACCCATTGAGAGAGCATGCCTAGTAGTAGATTTCGCTTCACAAAATTTCAGGCACTACATGTTGTCACATCAAATCAAGATCATTGCAAAGATCGATCCATTAATACATTTGTTATCCAAAGCAACCCTCACAGGATGAATGGATAAATGGGTGATGATCTTAACAAAGTTTGACATAGAATATGTGGAGCACAAGGAAATCAAAGGAAAATTGATCGCAAACTAGCTAGCAAAAGCACCTACCTATGATGAGAACCCTTTAATATCTGAGTTCCCTGATGAATTAGTTTTTCTCATTAATCTCATAGCTCAGTGGAAGATGTACTTTGATGGATCGTTCACCCAACATGGATCTGGAGCAGGAATTCTCTTCATCACCCCTCAAGGTGATTTCATCCCAAAGTCATATAGGCTATCATTCGTGTGTACCAACAACATTGTTGAATGTGAAGCCTTGATGATAGGTCTCAGGATAGCAGTTCAGTGGCAGATTCAAGAGATAAAATTCTATGGACACTCACAACTGGTTATCAACCAAGTCAATGACGACTATCAAACTAAAGATGATAAGCTCACTCCTTACAAGAAAATGGCTGAGAAACTCAAAGATATTTTTATAGACATAACTTTTGAACAGATTCCTCGCATGAACAATAAAGTAGCAGATGCCATGGAAAAAATTGGATCATTACTAGACATGTTGAACAACATCCTCCAATGTGAATTCTTGGTAGAACAGCTTCTCGTACCAACTCTTTAAATCCCTAAATCTAATTTTGCATGTGTCATTGTTGATCCTGGATCCCCTTGGTACCATGACATCTTTATTTACCTTCACAAAGGAATCCTTCCATCTGATATCACCCCAAACTTAAAAAGACCTTTGTTAAAAATTCATCTCGATTCATGATCATAGGTGATACCCTTTACCGTTGAAGCATCAAAGGGACATTACTACGATGTCTTAACCAAGAGGAAGCCTTAAATTCTTTAACAGAAGTATACGATGGATATGTGAGTCCCATTATAGTGGTATGACATTAGCTAAGAAAGTGTTGAGGATGGGGTACTATTGGCCAACCCTAGAAAATGAAGCTCATCAGTATGTGCAGAAATGCATCTAGTGTCAACAACATAGGGATCTGATTCATGCTCTAGCTCAATAATTGCAGCCAATGATCACACCGTGGCCTTTTTCACAATGGGGACTTGACCTCATAGGAAAAATCACTCCAACCTCATACAATGGCCATAAGTTTATAATAACTGCCACTGAGTATTTTACTAAGTGGTTTGAAGCCATTCCTATGACCTACATAATGGGGAAATAGAGCCAAATTTATCCTGAACTACCTAATTTGTCATTATGGTATTCCAAAAACCCTCATCTCAGAAAATAGAACACCATTCAAGAACAAGGATGTAAAGGAGCTATGCCAAAAATTTAATATCCAACACTGATTGTCTACCCCGTACTATCCCCAAGGAAATGGTCAAGTAGAAGAAATGCATAAAACTATCCCAAAAATCCTAAAGAAAATAGTTAATGAAGCTAGTCGTTACTAGCATTTGCAACTAAATCCTGCTCTTTGGGCTTATTGAAATAGCATCTACATGCCTACAAGTGCAACCCCTTTCTCCATGGTCTATGGATCAAAAGCCATAACTCCTATTGAGGTTGAGCTCCCATCATTGCGAGTCTCATTATAGAATATGATAAATGAGGAAGAATATAGAGTGTCTCAATTGAATGAGTTAGAATTATTGGATGAATGTTGTCTTGACACCCTTAATCACTTGAAAGTATACCAGAACTAACTGAAATGGAGCTATAACAAGAGAATCAAATATTATTCATTCCAGGTAGGCAATCTTATCTTAAAGAAAAATCAGAAGAATCTTCCAGATCAAGACATCAAAGGAAAGTTTAAGCCTAACTAGTTGGGTCCCTTTATCATCATAGCAAGCTATGGAACAAGAGCATATCAACTATCAACCCCTGAAGGTGAACCCTTGTAGGAGCCAACCAATAGCTTACATCTCAAAAAGTTTTATGCCTAATCTTGAAGGGTGTAAATCAGAAAATACAAAAAAGCATAAAATAATCAAAATCCAAAAAAATAAGAAAAATGATTGAAAAAGTAAAGAAAAAAATTGTCCTCTAGTGAAAACCACTTCGGTGGTGCTTTGGGAAACTAGCCTGGTGAAAACTTGGAAAATAGGCACCTTGCGTAAATAAAACACCTGCATCTATTCTTTGGCTCTTTTGTCCTATCATTCTTTTTATCGTCATTCATCCCTCATCTACATCCTTATCATGGCTTGTCATTCTGAGGTATCATGAACCCTTTAGCACTACTTGGCATATTCCCAAGGTTAGTCTATCTTTCCTTTATCGAAGTAGGCTAACATATCACACTTGGGGCTATTAGGACACAATGATCTATTGAGAAGGGGGTGGATTAGTAGATATTAAAACTTTTAGCTCTTAAGACCTTATAACATATTCAACCTTAAACTTAAATGTGCAAATTGAAATGCTAAAATATATAACAACCACAAGCACAAGAGAGATCAACACATAATATAGTATGTACATGGAAAACCCAAGATGGGAAAAACCATGGTGAGAAATGTTGCTAGGATCTACTATCCTAATCTAGCCTCACAAGCATCAAAGTTCAGTTACAATGTTTAGGGATGCAACCCAAGGAAGCAACAACTCCTTGTTTAGAAGATACAACTTCAAGGATGCTACTACACCCTATTCTGAGCTACAACTCAGTGTAAATGAAGGCTACAACCTCTTACAAAATATTTTCAATCAATTATGCATGACCTAGTTCTGCTCAACCTATGATGCATCGATTCAACTCTTCATTCTACTCTTTGTGTTCACTCTCACACTACTATAATTAGATTCTTGTATTTTAATGATTCTTCTTCTATGTTATAGTTCTCTCTCTCTTGTTTATTCAAGAAAACAAACACATTCCACACTACCTTTCTAACTTATGCCTTTGTATATTTCATATGAGCCAAAACCCTTGTTAGGGTTTTTCCACTTGCAACCCACATCAGAAAATTTTAGGACATCGAGCCACTCACACACTATTCCATCCAATCAATTCCATGTCTCATATCAGGGTGCACACCAATCAACCTCGTTTGTCTCCAAAATTTGATATGCATTTAATTTCTTCTTCTGTCCATTTGATTATATTTTGATCTTGATCGATCATATCTCCCTTTTATAATCATCTTCATTAAATTCTCACATGTCAGTAGGTTGAGATATCAAATTCTGTTCACATGTCGGTCACTGACTTAAAAACCCTTTTTCACATAGACCAAACCATTTGGAAACCCTCAAGTGAGAACAATGGCCATCGATCATCTTGCATACCAAAAAAAAGATAGGAATATGATCAGGAGACATCCACAAGCACATTATGATCACCAAGGATCTCAACACAAGCTCAAACAACATTATCTATATGATTTATCAAATTAGAGCACTTTAAACTACACTATCACAAAGAAGAGATCACTTCCATATTGCCAAACTAAGAACCGATTAAGATGGGAGGAACATAAAAAAATTAAAAATCTAATTCCATAACCACATACGAAAAAGCTTAACCATAGAGGAATGTGGAACTGAATACCTTCTGCCAGTTATCACCAAAGTCCAGAATGAGTAATTTTCACTCTAGTGAACATAACTCACTCAAATCTTCATACTGGAGGCCTATACTTGGAACATTTAATCCTTAGATATGCATTTAAATAACTTTTAATCCACAAATAAAGATATTCAATATACAAGAAATGTGGAGCAAGCTACAAAACCATTCTTACCAGGGGCTTACTCAAATCCTCATACTGGAGCACGAAACCATGTACACTCTTAAAGGGACACAAATAACATCATTATAAACCTTCTTTTAAATCCATAAGACCTGAAACAAACCAGTGGAGAATTGTTGAGCAGATGCACTTCTCCCTGTCTATGAATAACTAACTCTACTGAATTAGTTCACAAACTAGTGAACTCAACTTTCACTCTCCATGAAACTAGTAGCTGCAATCCAAGATATATTACCCATGGATATCCTTAAACACTAATTCAGATCCACATAAGCATAGGATCATCACAATAGAAATGTGAAGCACATACTAGATCACAATTGACACTAATAACAACATAGATGTGTTGACATCAATGACAACACCAGTTAGGAACACATTTGCAACAAGGGAATTTCATTATGTGTCACAATTGGGTTCTTGTATATCTTGAGGGCATTGGACATCTTATCAGAAAACACCAAAAATATTCATAAAATATTACCTTCAGAAAATACAAAAACATTTACAAAATCCTATACAACAAAAATCCAAAAAACATTTAGAAAATTGTAAAGGAAAAATTCAAAACATCCAGAAAACATCAAAATCCCTAGAAAGGTCAAATATCAAAAATCCAAAACAATAGAGTCCTTGTCGAACTATAGGTCTCTGAGCTTGAATGTAGGCAAGGCCATCATTGATGTGCCACCAAGATACCCTAGGTCAATCTTTTAGGATCCCATCATAATAAACTATCATCTTTCATATGTTCATAGATTCATCTTGTAAATGGGTTGAGCTAGTTGAACTACGGGTCTCTAAGCTTGAATGTAGGCAAGGCCATCCTTGATGTGCACTCGAGACACCCTAGGTCAGTCTTTTAGGAGTCTGTCATAATAAATTGGTCTCTTTCATCTATTCATATCTTCATCTTGTAAATGGGTTGAGTCAATCAAACTACGTGGTCTCTATGTGTATAACATGGGTAAGGCTTATCTTTGATCAACCCCCAAGACCCCTAGGATAGGTATTTAGGTTAGGTTCTTAGTCGAAACTTGGAAACTCTCACGAAAATCAAAAAACATCCAAATAACTCTCAAAAAACCCAAAAACATCCAAATAACTCTTAGAAAATCCAAAAACATCCAAATAACTCTCAAAAATCCCAAAACATCCAAATATCAGAAAATTCCTAAACATTCGTAAACTCTTGTAAAAATACAAAAAACATCCAGATATTTTCATAAAAACATAAAAACTTTCAAAAAAATGGAAAACACCAAAACAATAGAAAACTCAAAAGACCTAAAAAGCCTCAAAACATTTAGAGAAACCCTAAACAACCTCAAACAACCAAAAAGTCCAAAACAGCCACAAAAACTTTCGAAAAGACCAAAAACAACCTCAAAACATCTTCAAAATATCAAAAACATTGAAATATTCCAAAAAATCCAAAAACAACCACCCATCCCATCTCACTTTCACCTGCAATAAACTTTCACCCATAATAAACGGTCATCATATTCAACCTTTGGTGAAACAAATAGAAATCAAACATTGCAAGTTGTAAAGTGTGAACCTAAAAGTCTAAATCTAAAGTCTAAATCATAGATAAACGAGTCAGTGAAGTTTGTAGCAACAACTCATCTTAGCATTGTCCTAACATCAAACAACATTCTAATCAACATGTCCTAGGATGTATCCTTCCTACAATGGACATTAGTATCAGACATCACCTTAGCTAAACTTAAACTAGGGAAGAGCTATAGATAACACTGACTGTTTGTCTTTGATCTTTTCTTATGATTTATCTTCATGATCCATTCTGAGGACCTCTTGATCATGTCTATCTAAAATGATTTAGAGAGAAAGGAATGGGGCATCGATCATTATCTTTCATTTGTTGTGCTTTTGGATACTCTTGTAAAATAATCTTGGTGCATACTTGCTTAGTTGTGTGTAGGAAGGTCATTTGGAGTATGTTGTTGACTATTGTGTATGCTTTGGTCCAATATATTCTAAGCTTCTAACTTGCATTCCAATGACGTTTCCATATGTCAAGGTGTGAACAATAACTATCCTATCTGCTTATCGATTCAAACTCCATTTACACTAGATACAACGTCGTCCTGGTTATCAATACCTTGATGCATCGTGTCTATGTATTATATCAAACAATAAGGAATGATGGAAAATACTAATCCTAAAGTGTGAGAATTTGATCCTACATTTGCATTGTCTCGTCGCCATCTGTAATAAATTCTCAATGGATCAAGGACTTGTTGGATCTCTTGAAGCAGTCATCACAATCGATGGTTATTCATTCTTTATTCTTCTATCTTTTCTCTGCGCTAACCTGGTATCATGACAGTCAACAAAAACATCATCAATGCATCCACCCTGCATCCACAAACCATCAACATATATGCATCCCATAATTATAGCATAATCATAAACATCCATTAGCATCCATACATACATCATACATTCTACATTATCATTTGAGTTGTGATGAATAATATAGATTTGTTATTCTAATCATCTTAAATTGTTGCATATCATAATAATTTTCATTCATACATCCATATGCATACATAAACATCTCATAAAATGCATTGAAAATGCACAAAAATAAATGCATCCACATCATTTTGCACCCATAACATTTGCATTCATTCCATAGCATATCATGAAAACATGATGAAAAAGAACATAACATTGCGTCTATCCATATCATGATCATCACATGTCACATGGGCATAAATAAAGTGCATCCATACATAATAAAATATAAGCATCCAGATCATGATCATCCATACATGAAATAAAGTGAACACATCACATCATGAGTCATCCATATCCGTATCATATATATATATATATATCAAAAAATGAGTGTCATGGTACAAAATCTAAATCAATGTATGAACATCGATCAAAAGTACAATATCCACGAGGCTATCAAAAAGGAGCCTGTGAATGTATATCAATGATAAAGAATGGGGAAAAATAAAAAAAGTGTCTATACATCAAAAATCTAGCCTTGATGGTTGCTACCCTCTTCAGCCTACCTTTGAGGCTAATCCCCTGCTTGGGGACACACATCGCTATGCAGTGAAAAATCTAGCTGTCGAAGAGCCGTTGAAACATCTCGATGGTAATGTTTCTTGTAAATCGCAACCTTTGTAACCACCTCTCGGTATAATCACGCTAATTTTTTTTGACCATGATTCACCGCCATCATCGTCTCAATCTGCTAGCATTTGGAAACCTCCTAATCTCTCTCAGCAGTAACAACTTGAACTCTCTACAACATTTGATCTCTCTCTGCTATCATTGGAACCACCTATTGTCGAGCATGGTCCCACTCAGCAATAATGACCAAACCTTGTTGGTGGGTCTGATCCCGCTCACTAGTCAATACCTGCACCTATTGTTGCAGCTGTTGTATTTGTGCATCGTGCACATCTAGTGGTGGTGGCGGTGATCTTAGCTATTGTTGAACCTGAGGCTGAACGTATGGTTGTACCTATGGCTATTGTTGTACAACCAGGGGAGCCCCCAGAACCTATTCATCCTGGCCATCCTAGCCACCCTATCCTCTACCTCTACCTATGGGTATCCCTCTGGGAGGAACACCCATTAGATCTGTCATTCATCTGGGAGGGACAAACCAAGCATCAAAGGAAGGCGTAGTTTGAGCTATCATCTATCCCTAATCATAAGCCAAAGGCTAGGCCACCAACTGTCTGAAGTTCTCTATGACCTCTACAATAGAGATAGTCAATCCACATGTGGGAACCTCTCTAGCCGATCTCGCAAAAATGACCCTATATGCATCATCTGCCTATCCTGTAAACCCCCAAACTAATGAGCCACATTGTTAGGAAGACACCTCTCAATCATCGTATGCTCTTGAACCTACATATATCAGGTCTGTCTAGAAAAATACAACTATTGAATGTCATCAAACCATGGCGACATTTGAAGCCATGGGGACTCGTGGAAAACTATCATATTATCTATAACCCGTCTCCAGTATGGAGCCCAATTTTTCCAGTGTTCCTGAGAGTGATGGAACCTCTATATCTCCAAATGGCAGGATCATCTGGCTCCATGTCTACCAACTGTACAATCGGATGAAGCACGACAATGTGCTCCCATGCCCAAATGTGTAGCAAAGTCACCCCTGCATCGATGGTTCTCCCATCACAATAGAAAAAATCATGCAAATCATGATACAAGGAGGCTAGCATCAAGGGCCCCCACACAAAGAGTGTCCTCCTATGTAGCATCCAGTGCCATACCAAGCCCCATCTTGGGCTAAATCCTCTACTGCGTCTGTTTGGAGCCACCAAACCAAAAATGATGGTTGCGATAATCAATCTAAAGGTCGTCACATGACCTTTGTATCTCTCCAAATCAATCTAAGATGTGACTAGCACAATCTAATCCATCTCCATCACCTCAAGGCATGCATCAAACCCAACATCAGTATCGTAAATCATGTGATCACCATAAATAGAAAATGGAGAATCTACCACACATCCTCCAGAGTAACCATCACCTCACCTGTCTGAAGGTGGAAGGACGAGGTCTCGTTGTGTCATCTCTTGTATAGAGGTGTCATCATCACCAGATGTGTCCTAATCACGGGTGCATATGCAATGTACCATAGATGAATCTCTCCCAAGTGCTCTTGGCGCAACTTTGATAGATCACCTAATCTCTCTAATACAATGGGTTTGTGCTCCTTCGACATCAATGGTGGGAAGACCTCTTACATCCACAAAGCACATGACATTAGGAAATCATCAAAATTTGACGTTACTTGAAATTTTCAGCTCAAAAATCACAATAGCATCACTATATTCAAATTTCAAATTGTGACGCTCGATGCATTTAAACTTTAAAATTAGAAAATGTGTCACCAAATACGTTGGCATTGCGATTTAGCTTATGGTCTAACCTAACCCTAATTTCTAAATTGGCAAGTGTGTCGCCATTTAAAATTAGGAACCCTAAGTTTAAATCGAGAAATGTGTCACCATATAAATATGCGTCACTATAAATGATTTGGGTGTTGCTGATTTCAGTTTGGGTGTCACTATATAGTGATGTCGCCATAATCTAAACTTCAACACCTAATAAATGCATCAAAATTTCAAATTTCAAATCAAGTTTCAAATCACATACCAGTGGTCCTATGCTTGGAAGCTGCTGGAACTCTGGAACTCGATCAGAGATGTGTCTAGGAAGCTCTAGACGTGCCATTTTGTCGAAGGGTCAGAGCTCAAACCGTAAAAATTCCTTAAGGTGTGAATGCACAAATGAATTGAAAGTGACCCTTCTTGATCTATTTAAGCTAGAAAATTAGGGTTGTTCGCCCTAATTTAACCTTGAAGATAGGGTTTATCATTATTTTCACCAATTTTTCCAATCTGGACCTAATTTTTCCTTGTTTTCTACATTTTTGGCATTATTCTTGCATCCTAGAGCCTTTCTGAACCCTTGGGGCAACTTTGAACCTTTATCAATAAATCAACCCAAAATTTGAAAATTTTGCCTGATTTCTCGAGGGGGCAGGGAGTCAACTTGATCCTTCCATTGGGGCATCTAAAAAAATCAGTTTTTTGATTTTTTTTTATTTAAGTAGCAGTTTCAATCCTAAAAGCATTATTTGTTGAACCGAAGTAGTAGGTACCTTGCTTCAAAGAGGGGAAAAATGTAGACACTAAAAAATGTCCTAAGCGATATCATGCATTTGAAATAGATTTACTAACATCATTTCCTCTTTAACCCATCCTCTTTTCGCTTAATTGATTTAATTAGCCTAGCTAATTAGTTAATTGCATCATTTTCATCTATTGGCCTAATTAATTTAATTAGGTTAATTCATCCCCCTTCACGCTAACATTTCATCTCATTAAATTAAATAAATCAAAACATTGAATTTAATTCCCTAAGTCATCTTATTTAATTAAATAATCCTAAGTTATTTAATTAAATATCATTTCATCTCCCCCCCATTCATTAAATCATTTAATTTGATAAACACCACTTTAATTCTTCTAATCCCCTAATTGTGTAGTTAAACCTTGTTTAATTAACAGTTAAACTATTTTTCTTCTAAGCAAAAAGGAATATTTCCATGGAATATTCCTTACCCTTTTTGCACAATTAAAACTTTATTTTAATTTGTACATTACCTTTGTCCTCACTCGATAGAATATTCTAAGGAATATTCCCTTTTCTCCAATCATCTCACTTAGCTTCTTTAGTAAGTTAACCTTTTACCTTTTGAGCAAGTTACCTTTAACCTGTGTGAGCAAGTCAAAAGTGTGTTTGTTTGAGGTAAGTGTGAGCCCTTGATTAAATCTCATCATGTATTCTCATCCATTGATGAGAATCCATGATCCATGTCTCTTCTTCCTTTCATCTTGAACCGTTGATTAAGCTTTTTGATCTCAACCATTCATTCCTCATTTGCTCTCCTATAAATAGGTCAATAGTTGGAGACAAATGGATCCATCTGTCAAAAAGCAAAGTTATGATGTTGAATTCACTTACATCCATACTATCAATTCACTTGAAATTTTTATCTCATTTTAGTTCATTTTAATTGTTTAATAGCTTAGAGCATCCATTAATGGCTTCCATGCATCCATCTTAGTTTGTTTATAAATTAGGGTTTTCATGCTTTAGCATAGTTTTAGCTTAGATTAGCTTAGCAATAACATAATTAATGCATTTTTTAGCATGTAATCATGGTAATTTATCTTGCATCATGTTCATTTTAGTATAAACTAGGTTTTCATACATCAATCACAATGGTTTCATTGATTCTCTTCTATAGAATCGACTAAAATAGGCTCACTAATCACGGGATTGGGAAAGGGTCATTGTTTTTTATTAAGGAACAAACAGGTTTTAGAGGGATCCCGAAACCCATAACAGTATCAAAGCGTAAGATATAACATTAATAGAGCTCAGACAAAAAACAAGACGCTGCCCACAAAGAAGAACACACAGTATTACCAGGGAAGAATAGACAAAAACCGACAAAAAACCACAAGACAACCAACCCCTAGGCCAGGTTCCGAAGGATCTCTGCTGCTTCCTACTCTAGACTGTTCATGTTGAGCACAAACTTCTTGATCTCCTCGATGTTGACAAGTGCTTGGTATGCCTTCCTTTTCAATTTTTCTCTAGCCCTGTTGCTCAGCCCCCCACTATCCGGCTGCCCATCCTCATTATCCAAGTCCAAAAAAACAACAGTTTTTACCTGATGGGATTTTTCCAAGTTTTCCACCATGGTGTTCATGGTCTGTGCAGTGGATTTTAAAATTTTGTGGTTCATGATTAGCACTTTGTGGAGAGAGCTTTTAGTATTCCTCTACTGCTCCTCCATGTCTGCCTACTTGCCATCATGATTGCCTTTGAAATCTTGTAACTCCTCCACTATTTTCTTGAGGCATTCAACCATATACGTCTTCTCCTCTTTTGTCCATAAATTAGTAGCCCGACCACTACCACTGCCTCTGTTATTATCATCTGTGGCTTTCTCCAATTTTTTGTTCATGGCTCTTTGATTTAACTTTATTTCCTTGATTTCAAAGAACACCCATCTCATAAGTCTAAAATTATCCACTGCCCCATTACAAGCAATAGCAAGCACATCAACGGGGAATTCATGTTCCTCCTTAAAATAATGATCCCCAGCCTTAAGTTCCATAGGGAAGCAAGGTCTCTCTTCTTTGTCAATCTCAAGGTGGCTAGAATATTCAGACAACGATTCTAACTGTGGCTCCTCTTCATTCACATCATAGGAGGGGTCCTTCGACAATTTTCTCTTGCCCTTTTTCAGAGTGGAATCCCTAGGTTTACCCCTTGTCCTTTTCATCAACCCTAACCTTAGGCGACGGGGGTAGAGCTGCCATGGCTTTGAAATGATTGTAAATAAGGACAAGCAATCCTTCATGAAGGATAGAATACCTAATGGGGTTTTGTCTATGGTGTTTCATACTGGTATTTAGAGAAGAAGCCAGATAAAAAGGAAAGGAAATCTTGACCTGATGCATGAAATGATTCAGCAGAATGAAGTGATACCCAAAAACTCTGGTGTAGCGGCCATCCAAAGTGACATACTCCATTAGCATGTTCAAAACCCTCCTCTAATGCGATACAATTGTGTCTGTCATAGTAGCTTCTGGAGGTCCTACGTAACTCCTCCTTCTCAACTTTCGACTTGGGGAACTTGTTGACCGCTTCATCAGATTGCTTCCTGACCCTATAGAATTTTATGCCCTCCATCGAGAGACCAGTAACCTCAACAATCAACTTTTTGTTGATAACATGTCTGCCAAACAGGTTTATCTCACCATTTTTCTAGTCCTTCTCAAAAACCCTTGTTACCTCTGGATCCCAGCCATGGAGATTTTCAATAAAATAGTAATGCCACCATTCTCCAATTTCTTCCATAGCTTTGGATTATTCTTTAGCTGATCACAACTTATCGGCTCCACTCTACGACTTTTGCCACCCATCGTTTCGCCAACAGGAATAGAATAGTCCATAACCCTATAGAAATAAGTTCCTAAACTGCCTAGAAAGCATGCGATAATAATCACATATAACCGAGGGATGAGGTAATTACCCCTTGACCAACTCAAAGTCATCATTAAAACGCAGTCCCAAGACTGCAGGAGAGGACACTTAGCCATCATTCTAAGGAATTAGAAATTGTGCCTTCCCGTGAGCATGATCATATGTCAACAGAGCTTTGAGGTCAGCCTCCAACTCATCCTGCCCCTACCACATCACCTTTTTCAGAGCTCTAACCCCTTTGTTAGCAAAAAAGTCTGCCACCGTGTTTATTTCCCAATAGGCATGCGTAATATAAATTTTCTCAAAGGAATTAATAATTTCCTTAGAGAGATCAATCCAATTATGTATTGACCATGAAGGTTTCTAGCGACCCTTTAGACATTGGATAATGTTGTTTGAATCCCCTTCAACCCACACATATTTAAACTTTAACTGGCTAGCCAACTTCAAGGTCTGGAAAACACCAGAGGCTTCAGCCACATGGTTGGTCTAAATTCGTAAAGGAGCTACAACAGCCGCAATGAAAGAGCCATTATCATCCCTTATCACCCCTCCACACCCAACAGGCCCAGGATTTCCCTTGGCCGCACCATCAAAGTTAATTTTGACCCAGCCAGGGGGAGGAAGACTCTAGAATATGCCATCTCTAGGATCCTTAATGCTTTTAGATGCATTGAACATGTCCACATTAATCTTCCAGGCTCCCACAATTTTACAATCATAATCTTGCATACTAACCTTACCTTTACCTTTCAACTTATTGTTAAGAAGATTAAAATTTTCAACCACAACTCTAGTGATCTTACCAAAACCAACTTCCTCCGAGAGAGCAACATCCCTGAAGATTTTGTTATTGGGTTCTTTCCAGATACCCCAAGAAAAGTGAGGAAAGATATAGTTCCAGAGCAGATTAAGGGCCCAATTCTTTGAGGGGGCCTTCCATTGGTTATAAAAATCCACAATAGTTCTAGGAAAAACCCAGCTAAGATCCCACATGCGCAGGATCCTACCCCATATGGCATATGCAAACAGAAAAAAGGAGAAATAGGTGTGAGGATGTCTCAGCCTCAGCACAACACAAGTAGCACCTGTTAGGAAAAGAGAACCCCCTCTTAAAAGATTATCATTAGTCAACTGCTTATTCTGAAGAAGGATCCACACAAACAAATTAACTTTTGGAATAAGGTTGTTCACCCAAACCTTATCCCAAGCATAGACATCAATACTAGAGTAACAAGAGGCCACAACAGATGAGACAAAGTAGGTGCCAGTGGACAATAGCTTCCAAATCAAAGTTTCCTCCCTCCCTTGAGAGTTGTTCTTAATTGAATTAAGAAGAACCTGCAGAGGTTGAAGATCCAGACTGATGGAAGAGATCTCAACCCACTAATCATTCCTCCAATAATCCCTAACCAACCAACCAAACTGGACTTGCAATCCTCCATATGGGTACTATAGATCGAATTATTGCACAGACATTCCTTGCCAATCCACTTGTCTTCCCAGAACCAAATTTTTTGCCCATCACCCACCTTCCAAAAAGCTTCTTTTCCAGCCAAGTCTCTAGCTTTAATAGTATTATTCCAAAGAAAAGAACCAGAGGGAAGGTTATGAGAGTTGAGAAAATATTGAAGGGAGTCAACTTCCCTCAAATATTTACTATGCCATATAGAATTCCATTCCTGAATATCCGCAAAAGTTCTCCACACCTGCTTAGCCAGGAGTGCTTTATTAAACACTCTGATATTTCTTAGACCAAGGCCTCCAAACTTCCTGGGTCTACACACTCTCTCCCAAGCCACCAACGAAATCCTCTTCTCCTCAACCCTCGACCAGAGGAACCGTTTTTGGATCTTTTCAATAATATCAACAAACTTAGTCGGGATCTTGAACAAACTGAGAGCATAAATGGGAAAATTCTGAAGAGAGGCTTTAAGTAATAGAACTTTACCAGCTTGACTCAAAAGGGCACCTTTCCAACCAGCTAATTTCCTGTTGAACCTATCAACCAGAGAAATCCAAAAGGAGTCTAGAGGTTTGGACCCTAAAGGAAGGCCCAAATAAGTAGAAGGAAGGGAGTTAACACCACAGCCCAGGATCATTGCAATCTTCCTCTACCTATGCTCAAGGGTATTGAAAAAATAGAGGGAACTTTTGGTCCTATTAATCCTTTTCCCTGAACCTTCCTCATAAAGACCAAGACAACTCTTTAAAGCCCAGGCCTCACCAACAATAGCACTTCCCATGAGCATCGTATCATCCACAAACTATTGGTGAGAATAGACCAAAATTGTCGAGGAGGGTTTTAAACCTTTCAAGCTACCTTCTATCACTTTCTTATGCATTAACCTCCCAAGACTTTCAGCCATGAGGGTGAAAAGAATAGGGGAGACAGGATCCCCTTTTCTGACACCCCTTGACACTTTAAAGAAACATGAAGGAGACCCATTTATAATCACTGAGATGCTGGTGGTAGAAATCAGTTCCCATATCAATTGAAGAAATCTTCCGAAAAACCCAAAAGCCTATAAAACTTTAATACAAAATTTCCAGTCTACCCTATCATAGGCCTTAGCCATATCCAGTTTAACCAGGAAGCCTTGGTTTTACAAAACTTCAAGAGAGTGGATATTCTCATGAACCGTGATTATTGAGTCCAGAATCTGTCTGCCCAGAACAAAGCCACTCTGTTGAGGAGAGATCAACATAGGAAGAACCTCAACTAGTCTAGAAGTAATCACTTTAGAAATAATCTTGTAAAAAGATTTGCATAAGCTAATAGGATGGAAGGAATCAAAAGAGTTAGCACCATGGAATTTAGGTATGAGGACAATGAAAGTGGCATTCAGCTCTTTCAGTAGTTTCCTGGCCCCAAAAAACTCTTTAACAACATTAGTAATATCATTAGCAACAATTTCCCAGAACACTTGGAAGAAGAACATGGGGAAACCATCAGGGCCAGGGGCCTTATTACCTTCGAAAAAAGAAACAACCTTCCTAACCTCATCCAAAGACGGGATCGCTGTTAAGAGCTTATTTTGATGATCTTCCAAGACATTGGGAATGGCCTCAATAAGAGTATTCTGAGCATCCACATTGAACTCTTCTCCATCAAAAAGAAGATCAACAAAGAACTGAATAGCTTCACCTCTAATCTCATCCTCTTTCTCAACCTTGACCCCATCTTTCATTATATAGGAAATACAATTAGAGGCCCTATGTTTCATAGTAGTCAAGTGGAAAAACCTGGTGTTCTTGTCCCCAACAGCAATCAAGGAACATCTAGATCTCGGTTTCCAGTAATCCTTTTCCTTCAAGATGATATTATGATATTCAGAAAGTATTTCATTTTCCTTTTGAAGGATATCTCCCACATAACCATCTCTCTGGATACAGTCCTGAATATCCCTTAGGTCCTATTGAATGGCAACTTTTGACTCAAAAATATCCCCAAAAACTTCCTTGTTCCAAGTCTTAATCTTAGATTTAACTTCGCCAAGTTTCTTAGCAACTCTAAACATTGCAGTACCATTAACATTTATGTTCCACCACTCATGAATGCAATTAAAATTTTTAGGCTGAGATAACCACATTTTCTCAAAATGAAAAGGAAAATTCCTCTTACCAAACATAGACTTAGCCATGAAACTTAAAGGGAAATGATTTGAGCCAACTCTAGAGAGAGCATGTAACGAACAACAGTAGTCCTTCAGCCAGTTATATGAAATTAAAGCCTTGTCAAGCCTAACTTGAATGAGTTCATTCCCAACTCTCCTATTAGTCTAGGCATAAGTGGCCCCCTTGAGGTCCACATCATGCATACATTGAGAATTGATAAAGCTCATCAAATCCAACTTGCTATCCAATTGAATTTGAGAACCACCAAATTTTTTAGACTCCAACAAAGGTGTATTAAAGTCCCCCATAATGATCCAATTCTCATTCAGAAAGCATAACCTAAAGGACTCAAGTTTTCTCCAAAAAATCCTTCTAGCAGATTTTCTATTGGGTGCATAGATATTAGACAAAATCCAGCTGAAGTCATCTATGATATGCTTAAATCTGGTGGCCGCATGATTAGCATCTCCCAAAATTGGAGTACCTTGAACACGGTCCTGAATCCAAAAGGTCGCCAAACCCCTAGAGGAACCATCCGAACTACAGCCTTGAACACCCCTATTCTTAAAAATCTTAATCATCTCGACACGATCTTTGGACATTTTAGTCTCCTGAATGATAAGAATATCCAGCTTATGGTCTCTAGAAAAATTGTGCAAAATTTCCTATTTATGGGAACTATTTAGTCCCCGAATATTCCATGACATAACTTTCATTTTTTAGCTGGAGTTCTACATAAATCTAGGATGGTTTTTTGGGTTCCATCCGCAACGTTTTGAATACACTCCTGCTCTCTATTCCATTTAGTTGATTTTCTTCTTGAACCTTTTATCATTCCCACATCCGCTTTGGCCCTATTTCTTTTTGACACCCCCACTGAATTATTCCCCTTTTTACTCTTCTTCTTCTCAACCTTAGTGTATAGGTTTTCTTCTTCTAACTCTAGATCCTCTAAACCCATAAAATCTTGCCCATCCATAAAGTCATCTATTGTAGTAGCTCTGTGTGACAGGGGATTGTTGCCCTCATTCCCCCCCTTGGGGGAACCAACCAAATTCCAAAATGTAGATTTCACTATCTCCAGGGAGCTTTGTGGCTCAACATGATTAGGAGAGTTAGTCTCCCCTGACCTCTCATAGTCCTCCGCCCTACTTTCCAAGATCTGGTGTGAGCAGGAAGTATCCTCCAGACTATCAGTTACATAATCTAGGATAACGTCCAGGATCTCATTCTACTTTTCATCCATCCCTCCTTTTTCTCTTTCATTCTCCTCCTGGGAGGTCTTGGTTCTCACATTGACCTTTGCTCTTTCAGGTCCTTTGATCCCACTTTCAGGGTTTGCAAGATTATCAGATCCTTTGCATGAATCCTCATCTTTCCTTTTTTTCGGGCTGAGATTACATTCTCCACTAACTATTTGTACCCCCTAAGATAAATCAACACTTTTCTCTTCCTCCTAAGGCTTCTCCACTGATTTAACCTTCCACATCTTAGTATCCTTAGGAGCCACCTTCTCATTGGGTTTGGGCTTATTATTCGGGCATTTCTTCACCCAATGCCCAACTTTTTTGCAAGTAAAACACACAAAGGGTAGAGTTTCAAAATCCACATTCTGAGTCCATTTTCCAAGTTTAGAAACTATCTCAATCGACGAGGGGAGATCTGAGGACTAGGTAATCCCCACACCTATTTTAGCAAAAACTAGCCTCTTTCTAGACGAAGTCATAGCATCAATGGATAAAAGTTCCCCAAAAGAGATGGCAATCCCTCTGAACACATCCTCATTCCAAAACTCCAGTGGTAACCCAGGTAAGCACACCCAGATTGGTACTGCCTCAAAGGAAACATTCGAGAAATTCATTTTTGGAGACCACTTCCTAATGGCTAGAGATGACTTGCCAATAACCCAAGGGCCTCCACACAGAACAACAGTTTTTTCTTCTTCACAAGAAAAAGCAAAAAAAAAGAAACCTTTAGGTAGATCCGCAACCTCTACTTGTCCTTTGACTCTCCATCTCTTCTTCACGAAGTCCCTGACCACCTCAATATTTGGTAATGGTCCCATAAACTTTCCAACTAGTGATGACTCCATTAGAGATACGTTATGGTCTATTACAAGATCCAAAATCAGAATGGAAAAGTTCCCGCTTTCCGGGGAAGAGATATTACTAACCGAGGGAAAAATGGATTTTCCAACCGGCTTAGTTCCAAAAAGTGAAACCCACTTCTTCCTCGGATCCTCTAGTGAGTGATCCCTAAGAGGACTGTCCTCAGCCTGATTTCCAAGGCACCCAGACCCACAAGCCCCAGCCTTCGAAGAAGAGTTAGGGGTACACTTACCTTCAGATGTGACCTTTCCACCTGGATCCCTGCCTTTTTCTGGGCCCCAGTCCTCAGACACTACTCCCTCCTTTTCCTCATCTGCATTCTCACCTACCGTGTCCCTAGAGGGGCCATCCCTTGGTTCAGATCCAACATCTTTCGAACCAGCCACCCATTGCCGCCCAAGAAATTCAAAACCTCTCTCCTGCCCAGCCATCTCCTGTTGGAAGCTTGTGATTCAGAAAGGGTCATTGTTCCACATCAACACAACACCAATTCCAAAACAGGATAAGTTTCAAATGGGCTAGATTAGGAATTTAAATATTTTTGTGTAGTTTGTAGCTTTCATTTTCAATTAAATGCTTAGTTTAGATTTCCATTTTGAATGATCTTGTTTGTAGATGTAGGTATGTTTGGCGAAGTTATGCTTCGATTCATCATGAGTCAAGTGTAATCGACCCTCACCGACATTCCCATGTCTCACACACATAGATAGTTGATTTTACACATGATGCCCACAAATGGGTTGTCATCATGGTACTTTCCCAAAGTGCCATAAGGGTGATTTTCACTATTGGACAAGTCATTTTGTTTAGGTTTTTTTTTTTTTTAAAAAAAATTGCTTCACATGATGCTTGTAAATAGGTTTCCACCACAAAAGTGGTTTTCACCATAGGATGATTTTTTATCTTTACTATTTTTCATTTTTTTTTTTTTGTAGGTTTTTAAATGATTGTCAACTATATGAGACCCCCTGATAGTGTTGATATAGATGTTGTTGCCATAGTGTGCCAATAATGTTCTTCCTTGAGGAGTTTCTTTTCCAAAATAAAGGCATGGATGTTATTGTGATCCTTTTTTACAATAGTTGGCTTTATCTAAATACACACATTGTGATAAAGTGTCATTAGAGTCCTTATGATAAAGTGTTGCTGCTAGGACATGGCGAATGTGGGATTTTGTATTTTTAGATTTTAGGTGGGATGTTGGATGTTGTATGTTGATGGAAAATAGAGTGTGAATGTGAGATTTTGAGTGTGTTTGGGACCAATATTATTATACACTTTTCGTGTTGGTATTGAATACTTTTTTGAAATATGTGGACACTTGTGATAGATGGAAGGCCTTTTTATGTGGCTTCATAGTTTCATTGACTATTAGATTTGTATTTATATTGGATTCTTTACATGATCAAATTTTCTTTGGGATCTATTTTGACTTTATGTGTCCAGTTAGACTTTTGGATTTATTAGCTTCAAAAACTTGACTTTAATATTTTTATTTATAAGGATTTTTCTTTTGTTGATCCCAATTATTGGGTTGAATTATTTGGGAATAATGGTCTATGATGTGGATGGGAGGATTGTTGGAAATAAACTTATTATAAGGAATATTAATGTTCCCTATTTTGATGTTTGTGTTAGATAAAGTTCCCTTGATATCATGGATGTACCGCTAACATCATTATATTTCTTGGTCAATGAACAAATGAAACCTTGATTAGGATTGTTAAAAAATTGTATTGGCTCCAAAATACCTTGTTCATGTAGGCCTAATCCTTTTCCTTGATACTATATGCATTGACAAGTTTTTTTGTAATAGGATATGTATTATTCTAGAAGCAAGATGCTAACTCTTCTTTGTGTTGTTGGGAACCATCAATGGTGGTTATCTTCTCATCAATGAGAAAGCTTTATTTGAAAAAAGTGAGTGATTTGAGTTGATAATATGTTGGTGCTTTCTTTTTCTTCATGCTTGTTGCTTCATCATTCTATGGTATCTTGATCAAATCCATAGTTGCTTGTTTTAATTAATAGGGGAAAAATAGGTTTTGAAGGGACCAAAAACCCTTTACAACAAAATTCTACTGATACAAAACATGAAATAATTAAAAAAATAGCTAACTAATAGCCAAAAAAAATCAAAACAACCAACAAAAAAAAAACAAAGCAACAACCAAAGAAACTATTTGAATTTTTTTAAGGTGTTGACCACCTATAGTTCTTGATTGTAGTGAAGATTTACCATTCAAATCAGTTAATTTTTCTCTTATTCAAATTTTTTATTCATGTTTCCCCTTTTCCTAGAACTTGGGACTTTTTCCTCATCCTTAGTTGGACCTTTCGCCTGCATCCCTACTACATAGATTTGATACTACCTGAGATGACTAAGTTTCTCCAACAAAACCTTAAGAGAGTCTACACTATTCTTAATGGACATGTGGTTGATTTACAACAAATTCTTGTTAGCTTCCTCAAGCTCTTTCACTTTATTTTCTACTTTTTGGAGGAGGTTCTCATAATTAGATTTAAAATTAGAAACCAAACTTTTCAAGTCAACAAGGTTCTCAATAAGCAAATCAAAATCCACCCCTTTAGGTTGATTTGCAAAATTTTCCTTTAAGCTTTTGAGCTTAATATTAACTTCATTAAACTCTTTCATCACCCAATTAGCAAGTTTGAAGTTACACATTGCACCATTCTTAGCCATGTCAAGAAGCTCCATCATTGAAGTATTATCCTCATCAAGGTATGAGAAGTCCTCAGAGAGGGGATGAACATTGACAAAAAAATTTATCTTTCCTAAATCAACATCTTTGAAAGTAGTGTACATGACTTTTTCTTTACTCTTACCAACCATTACAGCCTGCTAAGAAAGTTGTTGGGTAGGGGTATCCTCAACTGCCATAGAAACATTGCTCCTAGTAGCTCAAACTAGATCCTTCACCTATTGAGAACAATGTTGAGTGTCTCCTTTCTCCCTAGTCTCAGAGCTTCCAAAACACAAACCTTGTTTCTTCGACCTCTTAATGGGAGCTTTCCTTTTTTGGCCACCCTTCTTCCTCTTGTGTTGAGGAGATTCTAGAGGTGAAGAAGAAACCTCGACCACTTCAACCCTATCCTCCTCCTCCATACTCCTCATCCCCAGCTTCCTCAGTGCTCGAGTTTTTCATAGGGGTTTTAGTCACCATAGGTTGATCCTTCCCCAAATATTTACTACCTTTAACAAGCTTAGTTGGGGAATTAGCCTTAACATACTCCATGATAAGCATAATGAATCCCTCATGGAGAATAGGGATGTATTAATTTTTAAGATGCACATAAATAGAGTTCTCCAAAGAGGATAAAAGAAAAATGTAAAGGAAACCAACAGATTGTATATGAAGTGATTAAGAAGAGAAAAATGGTAACCCAGAATGGTAGAGAAATGCTCATCAAGAGTCACATACCTCATTAACACTTCAACAACATCAACCCAAATGCATTTAATAGAAATCCTTTCATAACCCCAAGACTACATCTTAACCAGATTCTCCTTCTCATTACCCTTGAAGAATTTCTCCATCACTTCCTCATTACCCTTTCTTTCCTTAAAAAAATTTATGCCCTAAATCTGCAAACCAGTATATGTGGGTGATGAATTCTCCAGAGATAGGGAAGACATCACAATTCACCCTCATGCTTCTATTATGCCAACTTTGGACAAACAAGTTAGAGCCTTCATGATCAAAACCATGAAGCATTTCCATAAAGGGAGTTAAGCCTCCCTTTTCTATAATCTTCCACACCTTGGGCTTGCTTCTCTATTTTTCACAGGAGATAGGCTCGAGCCTACTTTTATCTCCCCCCATTTATTTTCTATAAAAACCTCTCCCCAAAAACTAGAACTTGTTACAATTTCTCCTCTTTACAAACTAGAGTCTTTTAGAAATGTGAATAACTTTGGAAATGTGAGGAAGGTTACCCATAAAATGTGTAAAGAGGGAGGTAATAATTATATCCCAATCTCCCCCATCTGAATAATCATAATTGGTAGTCATTTCTCAACAATGACAGCCTTCTCGGGAAGAGAAGACTATCCTTCCTAAACCTCGGTACTCATTAGATTAACTCCCTCATTAGCAAAATAATCTGTGAGGGAATTTCCTTCTCTAAAAATATGAGAAAAATACACTTCCTCAAAAGTACTCACCATCCCAAGAGAACCATTAATAAGTGACTCAATTTTCCAACTCAACTTGTTAATACCTTGTAAACATCTAACAATATTAAGTGACTCACCCTTGACTCATAATTTTTTGAAACCCCTGTCAAATACAGATTCAATGCCAACATAAGCAACTTTAGCCTCAACACAGTGATTTGTTATGGATTCCCAAAGGGAGTTCCACCACACCCAAGAACCATCCATCCTCATTTTTAACACCTATCACAACCTGCAAGCCCAGGGTTTCCCTTGGCTGCCCCATCAAACTTAACTTTAACCCACCCTTAGGGGAGACGCTTCCAATGGACATTCTCTCTAGAATTTTTTTGAGTTGTCAGGGGAGTAGATAACTCATGAATTAGTCTCCATTTAGTAGCTACCTATAGATCATAGCCAATCAATGAACTCTTTTGAGCAACATGAGGGGAATCCAAGAACTTTACTTTAAAGATCTTGACAATTTCCCAATGAGTTTTGAAGAAAATAATCTCCTCTTTAAGGTTCACTTCTCCAAAGACTTTATCATTCCTTTCCTTCCATAATACCCACACAATATGAGGGGCCATAAGATACCACAACATTCTTAGTGAGGATTTGATGGAGGGGAAAGCCCATTGATCAATGGAACTTTGGAATGAATTAGGAAAGATCCACTCCAACTTCCAAATGGAGATAAATTTGCAATAGATAAAGGAAACAAACTTGCAGCTGAGAAAGATATGGAAGACACTTTATACTTCAAATTCATAGAGAGAACATCTGTTAGGAAGAGAAAACCCTCTCCTACATAGAGAGTCAAAGGTTAAGACCTTTTTTTTCTCTAGGAGCCAAAAAAAATGTTAATTTTCAGAGTAAGTAGCTTGTTCCAAAGATCACCCCAAAACGGGAGAGGGTACAACTTGTCTAGAAGACTAACAAAAGAAAAATCAATTAGGAATCAACCATTAGTGCTAGGAGACCAAACAACTCAATCCTATTTAGGGAACAATCAAATATAATAGAGGAAGGTTTGAAGCATGGCAAGAGAAGGGTCCTAGCTTCAAAAATCTTTCCACTTCCCATCCAAGATGTAATATACCACCTTGGAGATCCAAAAATTCCTAAACATAAATCTCTCAAAGGGAAAGCCCAAGGCTGGTCCATTAACGACCCACCTTCACACCACATGTCTTCCTAGAAAAGGATGTGATTTCCATCGCCTAGAAGCCATTTTGTACCACCTTTGATAATACTTCTACTCGATAAGATGTTTTTCCAAAAATAAGAGCCCTTAGGAAGAAAGTCTTCCTTCAAAAAATCCCAATCTCTCCTAATTCTTGAAAAATATTTCTTTCTAAGCAATAATGACCAACCAACAAAACTGTAGAGAAGACACCAAACATTATTAGATAAAAGTGCCTTATTCAAAATCTAATGCTTCTTAGACAAAGACCACCACATTTCTTTGGCTTAAAAAATTGATCCAAGGCTACAAGAGGTACCTTGATTTTTCTTCAATACAAGACCACAAGAAATGTCTCATAATATCCTCCATTTTTTCTTTGAACTTGGCAAGAATCTTGAAGATGCTTAAAGCATATAAAGGGAGGCTCTGCAAAGTGGAGATGATAAGGTGTACTTTTTTGGCTTGGATGAGAAGAGTCCCTTCCATCCAAAAAAATTACTATTAAACTTGTCCAAAATACCCAAATAGAATGAATTAGGGGTCTTCGAGACACACAAAGGTAGGCCCAAATAAATAGCTGTAAGATTACCCAAATTACATGAAAGAATCCTCGCTAGTTTAGCTTGAAGATAAGCCATAGTATTAAGAAAATAAAGCACTCTTTGGAAAATTAACACGCTAACCAAAAGCTTTATCATACCCCTCAATAATAGACTTGATCACCTTTACTTCCCTAACTGAAGATTCTACCATGATCATGGTGTCATCAACAAACTATTGATGTGAAAGAGAACACAGAGAGGAGGGATTGAGACCTTTTAGATAACCAACCTGCATGGAATTTTGGGTACTTCTTCCTAAGGCTTCCACCATAAGAATAAATAGGAGGGGGGGAAATAGGATCCCCTTGTCGGATTCCCCTCAAACTTTGGAAGAAAGGGGAAGGGGAACCATTAACCAAAACTGAAAAGCAAGGCATGGAAATCAACTGATCAACAACTTGCACAAACTTAGGGCAGAAACCAAGAAAGAAAGAATCCTAAGGATGAATCTCCAATTAACCCTATCATAAGCTTTCAACAAATCCAACTTGAGAAAAAATCCAACCTTTTTCTTGACAGATAGAGAATGGGCAACTTCATGTACAGTAATGATGGAGTTAAGAATCTGACAGCCATAAACAAAACCACTTTTTTGATTAGAAATTAAAAGAGGAAGGACCTCTTGAAGCCTAGAATCCATAACTTTAGAAATAATCTTGTAAATATAATTACAAAGGCTTGTAGGCTAAAAAAATCTCAAAAGAGTCAGCTCCAGGAGTCTTTGGAATGAGAACAATAAAGGTGAAATTAAGCTCTCTAAGAATATTTCTACAACCAAAGAATTCCTTCGTTGCATTAACCAAATCCCCAACAACATCCTAGCAAGCTTGGAAAAAAGGAAGGGAAAACCATCAGTACTTGAGGCTTCGTTCCCCTTGAAAGAAAAAATAGACTTCTTGATTTCTTCAGAAGAGGGAATAGCAACAAGATTCTTATTAAGCTCCTTAGAGATGAGAGTAGGAATAACTTCAATAAAATTGTTCTTTGTAGCTTGATCTAGAATGGAATCATCCTTCAAAAGGTTTGAAAAAATCTCAGCAACAACAATCCTAATGGCCCCTATATCAACCAATTGTGCACCATTAGCAACAATGGAGGAAATCATGTTAGCATATTTATGTTTAAGGGATGTAAGATGGAAGAATTTAGTGTTGCAATCCCTCAATTTGATCCAAACAACTCAAAAAAAATTCCTCCAGAAATCTTCCTCTTTAGAAATAATATCATGGAGCAGAAACAAAATGACACGTTCTTCTAGTTGGAGCTCCTCATTCATACCTTTAGATTGGATTTATTTTTGAACCTCATCCAATCCATAAGACACAAATTTATTATCATTGAAACTCTTCCTAAAAGATTCCTTATTCCATCATCTTAATTTCTCCTTGAAAAAGGAAAGTTTTTTAGCTATTCTAAACATTGCACTCCCCTCAATAGATATTTTCCACCAATCATGAATAAAATCTTTAAGAGTGGGATGCCTCAACCACATGACTTCAAACTTGAACAGAAACAACTTCCTTTTACCTATTCTATCCATTGAGAAAGCAATGGGAAAATGATCAAAACCACACCTCATGAAGGAAGAAAGTGAGAAAGTATAATCCAAAAACCAGCTAGTTGAGATAAGAGCTCAATCCAATCTAACTTGAATGAGATCATTGCCAACTCTCCTATTAGACCAAGTGAAAGGAGAACCCTAAATCACTAGGTCAACAAGAGCATTATCATCAATAAAAGATCTTAAATCTAGTCTACTATCAGTAGGAATTTAAGAACCACCAAATTTCTCATCATCATTTAGAGGGGTATTAAAATCCGCCATTACAAGGCACGAAGAATCCAAAAAGGACAATCTCAACTCCCCAAGATGATCCCACAACTTCTTTCTATCCTTTTTCTGATTTGGAGCATAGACATTAGAAATAATCCAAGAGGAATTATCTTTCAAATGATGAAGCTGAGTGTCTATATGATTCACTTCCTTGCCCACTGAATAACCCTTCACAATTATAACATTCTAGCAGGTCACAATACCCCCTGAAGCACCATCATAGTTAACACCATGAAAGCCACAATCTTTAAACAAACAACTTTTAAATCTCTTGAGCTTATCACATTGTATTTTTGTCTCTTGAATGAGCAAAATATCTAGTTTATGGTTTCAGATTAAATTTCTCAAGAGGTCATGTTTATGCAAATTATTCAACCCCCCGATGTTCCACAAAATAATATTCATTTGCAAGAGGAAGGGGTGCTCTTAGAGCATATTTCAAAAAGGTTTTTCTAAACCCCCTCAATAATGTCTTTCCTAAATTCCCTTTTTCTACTCTTCTAGGAAGAGGGTCTTCCCTGACCCCTATTGTTAGAACCACAATCCACCTTTTTTCTTCTTGTGGTCACACCTTTGTGACCCAGGGGGGAGGCACATTCTATTTCTTCTTTCTACCCTTGACCAATAAATTCCTCTTCACACTTACTAAGAGGGGCTTCCTTCAGAACCGCCTGACTAGGAGAAGCAAAGCCTTCCCTAACAACTTTACCAAGAGAAGCATTTGAAGGAAGAGGGTGCGAGGGAAGCACATTATCCTTACCAACATCCACCTGAGGGGGAACAAACACTATTTTGATTAAGAGGGAAAAATAGGTTTTGAAGGGACCTAAAACCATTTACAAAAAGTAAGTGAAAATAACAAAAAGCTGCTAAGATGAAAGATAACACAAAGAACCCAGCAACCAAACAATAGCTAAAAACTAGCCACACAAGAACGAGCTAAAAGACTACATAGGGCAGCAATATCTCATTTCTTTTAAAGTTTTAGCAACCTCCAACTCCTAGTTGTAGTGGAGGTTGACCATGGACATCCACTCCTACTTTTCCTCTTCAAAGGATTTCTTGAGGCTAGCCCTTGTTCTAGCACTCAGACCCTCATTCCCCTAATTTTTCCCTTTTTCCTTAGTGGGAAACACTCTCATCTAGTCCTCCTGAAGGGTGCTCATTTTTCCATTAAAATCTTCAAAGAATCTACCCTATTTCTCCAAACCTTGTAGCCAATTAAAACACTCAGACTGAAAGTTTGAAATAGAACTTTCCAAATCCACAATTCTTTCAATAAGAATATCAAAAGTAGAACCCTTGAGCATACATTGAAATTTTTCCTTGAGGCTTCTGATTTTAATATTGACCTTATTGAATTCAGTAAGGACCCATTTCACCACCCTAAATTATAGGAAACTCCATTTTTGGCCATGGACAAAAGGGTCATCATATCAGGGTTCTCCTCATCCAAGTAAGTGAAATCAATAGATAAGGGGTCAAACCTCCTAGAGCCCTTCAAAATATCCAACTTCATGCCTTTATCTAGAACTTTCTCCTTACCTTTGTCTTTAGCAATAGGCTGAGAAGAAACCACATCCACATTTATTTCCAGGCCGCCAACCAAAACTACATCTTCAAGATGAGGAAGAGAGTGGACTTCAACATCCGTCACACAATCACCTGAACAAATACATTGGGGTGTAGTAGTCTACTTAAATGGAATGGGCAATGGCTTCTTGGAAATCCGAGTGACCTCCTCTTCCCCCATCTCCTACCCACCAATATCCCTGTCATGGGGATGGAGCCCCTTCTGTTTGGATTACACCGAGGACATCTTATGTGGCCGAGAACCTTCCTCCTCACCCTTAGACTTCTTGGGTGTCCCAAGCACTTCCTCCTCACCTGTCTCATATCCTACATCATCTTTATCCTGGGGGCTAGCCACCTTCTTCTTGGATTTCTTCTTGGGCACAAATTTCTTCTTGCTACCAGATTTCCTTTTCTATGGTAGTGGGCTTGAAGACCTGGAGATGAGGAAACCTCAATGACATCTTCATCCACCTTCCACTCCTCTTCTTCCTCACCATCAATAGCAAACTCTATGGTATGGTGTTCAACAACCCTAGGCAAAGGGTATTTTCCTTTAACCATTTTAGTCAAGAAGTGAACCTTAACATACTCCACTATAAGGAGAATCAATCCCCCATGAAGAGAAGTGTGAGGTTTCTTCAAATGGCCATAGATTGAAGTCTCCAAAGAGTAAAGTAGGAAAAATGAAAGGATACATGTAACTTATATGGTTCTTTTTAAATATTGGTTCTATAATTTTATATCATTTTCTATTATGTATTATTCTCTTCATTTTTATTTTTATTTTATTATTTCGTTCTTATTATTTGGATTAATTTCTCTCTTTTCTAGTCTTTCATTTTTCTCCTCTCATTGGTTGCTTTGTTCTTTTTTTATATTTTTAATAAGGGATAAGTTTTTAATTATTTTCTTTTGCTTTATAGGTCATTTCTATTTTTTAAATTTGGAATCATCATAGTTAGTTAAAGTTGCCTAACCTCGAAGGCCTAAAACTTTGCTTTTTAATAATATTTTATTTTATTGTTGTCCAAATTTTGAACAAAATTCTCATCTTATAAAGAATTCAATTTTGTTTTTGTAGTCTTTGATTTCTTTCAATAGTTTAATCTAAGTTGTAACATGAGTAAACTAAAAAGATAACTCAACAAGAATAAGAATCAATTAGATTTTTTCTTTTTAAGTGAGCTAATTTCTTCCTTAAAAATTGTGAATATACTTATGAAAAAATTATCTTAATAATTGGTCTTGATAAATGTGGTTCTTCAATCTAGGTTGTTAGAAATTATTATAATTAGAATAAGTCTTCTGTTAATTTATTATTAGCCATAAAGGATAAAATTCCCAGACAAAGAATTCATCATCTTTGTGGTCATTTTCCTTCATAGTTTTCTTTTCCTTTTTCATAATTTTGTTCTATTCTTTTACTTGTTTTGTTTTCGTTTAAGTTTCATATTTTGTCTTTTTAAGTATTGGTTTCTATATTTTTAATAATCTTATGATATTATGAATTAATCTATTCTCTTTTGTGTTTTTTACCTTAATAGTTTTATTTAATTTTTATTTCAATAATTATATTTTAATATTAGTATATAAAGAAATCTTTTAGAATATAAGTTCAAGCAAGATATAGGTTCTTTAATTTTATTCTTTGATTCAAACAAGGATATTATATAAAGAATTTAATTGATCTCCTTGTGGTCTTTTTCTTAAATAGTTCTATATTACTTCTTAGTTCTATAAAAAAAATTGACTTTTGTTTACATTACTTTTTATACTGTTTTGTTTAAGTATTGATTCTTTTAAATACTTTCTATTTTGATTCTTTCTCTTCATTGTTGTTTTTCATTTATTATATTGTTTTTATTATTTTGATTAATTAGCTCTCTTATTTAGTTTTTCCTTAGTTTATTTCCTTAGTTTCTTTGTTCTTATTTTTTAATATCAATAAAGGGCAAGTTTTTTATAATTTTTTTTTATAATTATTTTATAATGTTTTTCTTTATTGGTAAAATCTAAGCATGTTTTAATAAATAAATATTATTAAATATAGGCACTTAGAATATTCTTTGCAAGATGACAGAGAGTGGGAAAACTTAATTTGGCCAATGACAATACCTTTGGATACTTGGTATGAAGTGAAAGAGAATCTCACTATTTATGGGTTGTAAGAAACATCTATGACATTGTAAGAGGTGTAAGAAGGTATCTTTGACTATGTGTAAGAAATGGATAGCATTTTAGGAACATAAGGAGATTTTATTTTGTCTTCTACTTAGTAATTTTTGTTCTCTAGCAAAGTTGGATGCTCATGATTATGACCAAAGTCATGAAGCCTTTAGAAATATGCTTTGCAAATCTTGGAAACATGTGTTGAGGTGTTTCTTTCATGTAGACTAGTTGGCTCATCCTTTGCAAGTTGTCAAACTAATGAAATGCTATAGAAATTCAAAGGGAGAAGTTGTATTGGTGTAACTCTTTTGAATGATTAATATAAGATTTGGATCTCTTTAGATGTAGATTTTTTTCCCATAAAAGTTTTTAATATGTATATCTTTTGTTATGGTTAGCATATTTTTAAAGGTTATTTCCTTTCCATCTATGATTTATTATTGTATATGTACATGGATGCTTTGAGATTGCAATATACTTTCGCTTGGAAGTTATATCTTGTTTCTATATTCAAACAACATACATTTTAATTTATCTTATATTACTCTAACCTATAAAGATTCATATAATTATTCAATCCCACTTTCTAAAACCTTACATAATAAGCAATCCATATATTTATCATGATATAATTATAACATATAATTGTAAAGTCATTCCTAACTTCATACTAAATCTAATAAACATATTATCTCAACAAACCAAAAATATAATTAATTAGTGCTTAAAATATTTTCAGAAGACTAAATATTTAAAAATAATGTTAACAAGATCCCAATCATATTTACATTAATTTGAATCCGTAGATTTAGGTTATGTAACCAAAGACAACTAATAACATCCATATAATTTCGTTTGTGTTAGACTTTACAGAACCTATGTAATAGCTTTGAAAACAGTATTATAATATCTTTCTAACCAGCAATATAACAACTTTTAGAACAGTTATCTAATGCCTTTAGACAGGTCAAGTTTCCTTGTAAACCATTTCAAACGTGGGGAGGAGAGGCAACTGTGAATTTAATTTATTTTTTTTATGACAAGAGAATTGACCAGCTGTATAATCAACTGGAATACCAACACAGGATTTTGTGATGCCTTCCATAAGAGACCATTTATATGTATCATGAAAATTATACTTCTTACAACAAGATTCATGAAAATTTGTCATTAGTCATGAACATGGTATGCTCTATTGTTCTGGGTGCACTAGAGTTGTGAACATTTATGCACAGGAAACGTCCATATTGCTGTCATGAAAGCTGCATTTATAACAGATTGAATTGTCTTCAACCATGAAAGAGGAGAGTTTATTTTATTAATGCACACCTCACTTTGATTACTAAGTAATCTTTATTTCCATGAATAGTAAGAAACCATGCATGACTACACATATGAATCAATCTGTAGAGTAACTCAATGTTTCTACATATATTGACACTTTATTGAGTAACTTTCAAACATAAACTAGTGTACAGTTTGTGTATAGTTGCTTTGATGAACTGATGCTTAGTTGGGGAACTAGTGTATAGTTCAACTTGAATTATAAATTAGTATAGTGATACTGGCAATTAGAAATAAGTAGATATGCCTAATTTCAATGTAACAAATAGATTGTAATGAAATTCTCTTATCTCATAGGGAAATACTAACAAACTATCTCATAGATCTCAGATATTCATAGTCCTAGAGACTCATAACTCAGCTACTCAGTAAAAGTTATAACAAATCTGTCGAGGGTCTCGTACTTAAATTGTTTATGGCAGAATTTTTCAACACATATACAAATCAATTTTAACTCATACCCAATAGGACGTATACAAATCACTAACATATTGGTTGCAGTTTGAACATGTGAAACTGCAAATCAGCTAAGCACCACATGCTTACAAGATCGTCATCAACTAAAATTGGATGAGTGTGGGTCCAAATATAAGTACTGCCAAGATGAAGGAGGAACACTGCAAGATGAAACAAGGCAACTGCCACAACTGCAAGATGGAACAACTGGTAGATGGGGCACAACCCACTATGGGCCTATAGAAAAGATGCACAACAATTTGGGCACCCAACACAAACCAAAAGCACTTACTGCATAAAAAGGTCCACCACCATAAAGGGGACAAGGCTAACAATAGAGTATCAACCCTTTTGGTGACAATAATAGCATGAAAAGCACATGTGGTACCAACATGCGAATACGACAAGTGATAGGGAACACAATATGAAGGAGACTGCAAAAGAGTAGCACATGTAAGTGAGAGATAACTTAGTTTTCTAATTTGTGGTGGGAAATGCATCAAATAATGTCTATTAAATTAATGCAAGCTGTGACTTGAAGGGCACCACATTGATATCAACACCAAACATTGCCAAAAAAAATTCGATGAAAGCCAACAATACTCCACAGAGAGTGGTTTTCTAATTATGAGAAATTTGATGGTTGAAAGGTCTATATGGGTGACAATTATTTTTCAAGTATTGTTTGGCATGGCAAAGTTAAGAACAGATTCTCTTATGGGAGACTCAAAGGTATTTTAGGAGTTTTACACATCTCAGGTTTGACACAATAGTTGTTATTTTGTAGATAAGTAGGTAGTTTTCAATAATGGTGGGTGTAAGATGGTTTGTAGAGTTATGGTGTTTGCAAAGGGGATTTAGATTGGAAATATTTTTACCTTGATGCTAGTGCTTGAATATAGTGTAACAATTCATGAGTACCTACAACAAAGGTACTTGCAACATTTAAGCCTAAAACTTTGGTACTTATAACATCTACACCTATAGGATCAATACTTGTAGTAAAGGTACTTGTACAACAAGGGGACTTGTGGCACCTAGGAATATAGTGTGGATTCCTCAATGTGTTCCTACCTTTGATATAAATTTATCAACTAAGAAGACTATGTTATGGCATGAGTATATGCACCACAAAGGTGATAAGGGTCTTAGGACCTTGAAAAATAGAAAACTTATAGAGGGGTTGGTTGATTGTTCTTTTGACTTTCTTTTCTAAACATTATATTTATGAGTTTAACTAGAGCTCACATAAGTCTCATGGGGTTTTGTAATCTTATTCATTGTTATTTGTTTGGTCTTATAGATGTTCCTTCATTAGAGAAAATCCTATCTTGTGTTTCTTTTATTGATAATTTCTCTAGGTATACTTGGGTCTACTTTCTCAAGCATAAAGTACAGGTCTTTAATTAGTTCAAGTAGTTTAATGCTCTTATGAAAAACTAGACAAGTAGAAAGTTTAAGATGTTGAGAACAAATGATGGTAGAGAATATTGTTCAATTGATTTCAAAATATTCTATAAAGAGAGTAGTATTGCATGGCATAGGATAATTCCTCAACAAAATGGAGTTGTAGAGAGGATGAATAAGTAATTGATACAGAGGGATAGGAGAATGCTTAGTGGGGCTAGTTTAGAATGATTTTTTTTTTGTGTAGAGGTGGTTAGCAAAATGTGTTATTTGATTAACATGTCTCCTACATCAAAAATTATAGATAAAACTGCTATGGATGTTTAGATATGAAGCAAGCCCTCACTTTAGCATCTTCAAGTTTTTTGTTGAGACATATACTCATGTGCCCCAAGAGAAGTAGTTAAAATTACATTATAAGGAAAAATATATATTTTCATTAGCTATGCGAATAATTTGAAAGGATAACATGAGCAAGAAGGGAATTGCCAATTAAAAATATGATTTTTAGAGAGATTAGGTATACTCATTTACTTGAGCAAGCAAATGGGAGTACAAACTCTACAATGTAGTTACAACTAAAGATCAAGGTAGTTGCAATTGGGGTTGGACTAGAGGTTCAAGATGGACATGATGAGGAGGATACTACAAAAAAATCAAAGAGATTAAATGAGGATGAACCTCTACCTTAACTTTTAAGGAGGTCAAATGAAGAGAGGAGACAACTAGAGAGGTATAACCCACACAATTTTAGATATATATTTTCCTTGATTACTAACACTAATGAGCCTTGAACTATGACTAAGCTAATGGAGATGGATGATAGTTAGTCATATAGGTTAAATATAGAAAATGAGATGGTTGTGTTGAGGAATAATGAAAATTTAGACTTGGTTTAGTTGTTGTTGACGAAGACGAATATTGGTCACAAATAGTTCTTCAATAAGAAATTTAGCTTAGATGATAATGTTGAGAAGTAAAAGGTGAGACTAGTTGTAAAAGGATATTCCCAAGTTAAGGGAATTGATTATGATGAGATTTTTTCAATAGTTGCTAAGTTGACATCGATTTGATTCTTATTATCCATTTTTGTAACTTTTGGTATTGATTTTGAGTAGATGGATGCAAAGACCACTTTCCTACATGGTGATTTGGAGGAATAAATCTACATGACACAACTTGAGCACTACGTGGTAAAATTTAAGGAATAAGTGGCTTGTAGAGTAAATAAATCTATGTATGGTCTCAAACACTCTTCCAAAATATGGTATAAGATTTTTTTTTTTGATGAATAGAAATGTATCTATATTAATTATAAAGATAGAATTTGTAAGGTTCAAATCATATCACTATACATATGTTAAATGCAAGATGGTGATCATTTTCTTGTTATTACTTTGTATGTGGATGACATGTTGATATTTGGTAATAGTAAGGGGATAGTTGAAAATTTAAAGTCTCAGCTCTCATGTTATAGTTTGATATGAATTTGGGGGATACTAATTTAGGTATGGAGTTAGAAGAGATACAACTAATAGAAAGCTCTTGTTGGGATATAGTAAGTATGTTGAGTTTATGGTATAATTTTTAGCATGGAAGTTGTAGATCAATGAGTATGTCTATTTTGATGAGGATTGAGTTATTAGTTGAGTGAGCTATCCATCTTCACTTCAAAATATGAAGGATATGTATTGTGTTCCTTATGCTAGTACAATTTGTATTTTTGGTACCCAATCTTGCAATGCACAAAATTTTTCTTGAGTCCATTCACTTTTTGCGTGTTTTGACCTTATTTAAATCATTGTTGATAGGTGATCTATGAGATCCCTAGTGGGTCCCTATATGTCAAAAACTATACAAAAGCTTAAAAAATTATATGTTTATGGCATTTTTTGGTCATTTCCTTAAGTTTGTTAAGTTGTCGATCTTGTAAACTTGCAAGGTTTCCCTTCTCATACCTTTTCTCTAACTCCCCCATTTTCCCCACTTTTCCTTTATATTTGGTTTCCTTTAAGACCTTCCATTCCCATCATACCATCTTCTTGAAGTCAATTTTTCTTTTATATTTATCAACCCATCAAAATTTACCATCCTTGGGTACTTGCCATGAGGTAGCACTAAACCTTGATCCCCAACATTTTCCACTATATTTCCTTATTGAGTTTATTTCTTTAGACTTCCATCCACTTCCATCCCTTAATGGTCTATTTTCCTTTTCATGACTAATTCCTAGTCCTCGATGCCTTGATAGTGGTATGAATCAAGATGCCACCCCTAAAATTTAAAGTTCAAAGATCCCATGATTTTTATGGATAGATTTTTCTGAAAGGGGTTTTCCTAGGATAAACATGGTGCCATTGTGATACTGATTTTTTGTGTATAATTTATTTTTAAACTACTTCATAATATTTTTCATGAATTTATCTCCTTGTTGATTAGTGTAAGAATTATTTATTTTCTTATTTTCCTTTCACCTTACACATATCAATTAATATAAAATCACCATAATACTTAGTAATTGTAAAAACATATCAAATTACTAAAATAACATAGTGCAAATGTTAGGATATAGTGTTGTACACCATTACATAAAATTCTATATTATAATGTTGTGATTAAATAACTATTTAGTTGTGGTGCACCTACGAGGTGTGTTTAGCCAACTAGGTAATTGTTTGGGGACCACTTGTAAATTTGTATTGTAACATTGAGTTATTATTTTATGTGCGGGAGACATAGGATAATAATTTAATATTAGGGATTATTTAATAAGGTGAAAAATTATTACCCAATATTAAATGAGGGGTCAATGGTTTTGTGGCACATGGTTTTATCTTACCACTTGGTTGTATTTGTGTGAGCTTGTATCTCTAAAAGAAAACACATGTTTAGTGATTAAGGTTGGTTGGGTGAGTGGGTTGTCATTATTGAATCTTTCTGAGGATTGTATATGTGAAGCATGGCATGGGATGTGTGGAATTATGCTTGGACAGATGGAGGATGCATTAGAGATGCTTGATTATTCAAAAGTGTTCATGGTAACTTTTTAAGTGCATGTATTGTTTTGTTACTGAATAATAGATGGAGTATGGATACTTTTGTAGGATGGGTATTTCTTGCTTAGGGGTTTTCTCAATGTATATCTTACATTATCTTGTAGCTTGTCTATTTGATTTATGCATTATGGTTATTTTGTAAGCTTGCATGCATGCTTTTCTCTTATGGGGTTATGTAGGAAATGGATTAAGAATGTGGGTGGTGCAAACATAAATATGATATCACTGATCAAACACAATTTATCCACAAATTTAGAATAAAATGGGCACCCTCAGTCCAGAGATTGAAACAAACTATTGGTTTAACTAAATTCACAAAATTTAGCAACTTCATATTTTGTCAATTGAAAATGAAAAAATATCACTTCAACCTACACTTCGAACTACAAATCCAAAATTTAATTGTGAAGCCAAAAATGAAAATCAAACTGGAAACCAATTTAGATGATGTTGATTACCATAAGCTCGGGATGCTCCTGCATCAAACATGTCAGGTAGAAAGATTGTGAGCATAGGCTCACAATGGTGGAGTTGAGTAATCAAACTACTCTTCCAGGTTGCAACCAACCTACAATGAACTCCATCACTAAATCTTGTGCACCAAGTTATTGTTTCTTCCTCTTTTTCCAACACCTTGTCGAAACACGCACCACCTTCCTCCAACAACACTGCATTCTCTTCCTTCTCCCCCTTGTGGAATCATGTCTACCATAGCCTGACCTCCTTTTCCAAATACTCTTTATTCTCCTCTTCTCCTTTGTGGGATCCAACCCACCATAGATCGACCACCTCCACCAAAAAAATCTTGCAACATCCTCCACAATCTCTATAAGAAAATATGCACCATCTACAACATGCTCTCGTTCTCTAAACATCTCCACTTCTACCATCTTATCTAAAAAAAATAATATCATAAAACTAATTTACCTCATCTTCATTTGTAGCTGCAATTTTTTGTTCTTCTCCCTTCACTACAACAATGAGCTTCAACATCCACTCTTCTTCAATCGCCAACATTTTGTGCTAACAAATCTTCTTCACCTTCACCATTCACTAATCACTTCCTTCTTTTCTTCATTTTTCTCCATGCCTTTCTCATGACATTTATTCACTGAAACTTCTTCTATAGGGGTTCCTCTCACCTTGTTTCCAACATTCTTCTCTTTATTGTCATTATTCTTCTTCTCACTTCTCTTTACCACTTTCTTCTCACTTTTTCCAACATTCTTTTCCAATTTCTCGATCCTCACCTTGATCTTTCCCACTTCCTCATGGACCATCTGTCCCATCTTCTCAAACTTATCATTTTCTACCTTCTCCCAATATTGTTCCCAAAACAATATTCTTGTGGGTCTCCTCATGACCCACCCCATCTTGTCTATTGTAATCTGCCACAATTCTCACCTCATTTTGCAATCTACCATCACACTCAATCTTCAAAACAAATTCTTTGGCGACTTCAATCTCTCTTGCTGCTTAGGACTCCTCTGATCTGCAACAACCCTCACATGAGCATCTTTTCTACTGCCTTCTCACTCTTCTCTATTCGCAGGTCCTAGTGTAGACTTCCTCATGTTTGGCAGTCTATCTACATTCTCAAGATCATGGGCTCTAATACCAATTGGTGTAGACTCAAATCTTCTCTTGCTAATCAAACAAAATTTATCCACAAATTCATAATAAAATAGGCACCCTCAGCCTAAAGATTGTAACAAACTATTGGCTTAACTAAATTCACAAAATTTAAAGAATTGACAATTTCATTTGTCAATCGAAGTTCAATTCTCAATTTTTTCCAAAAGCAATTCAATTATCCAACCCAATTGAAATAACACAGTTTCAAATTTTACACATTAAATCAGAAACAATTTCAAGTTTATTGATGACATATAAATTTATAATCATATATTCCTGTTATGCAATTCATTCACAATTTAACTTTCATTTGTTTGATGTTGCCTTTTAATTTTCTCTAGACGTTTTATCTTCTCTCTTAGATCTACATGACCACTTCTTTATCTCTTCAACTCTTTTCACTTGCTCATTCCTCTTCCCTCTCCCCCGTTTTAGATTGGCCTACCCCTATCGTTGTCATGTTGCCTTTATTTTTTTAAAATTAATCTTCCTAGCTACGTGGGTTCTTGGCTGTGCAGCCCCTTCAACACTCATTCCTTGGCAATTTTATTTAAATTTATAATTACCCTCCATATTCCTTCATTTCGTGTGAGGTCTTCTCCACAAACTATGAACCCTCTTCCTCATTTAACTTTGCATTATTTACTCTCAGATATGTGGTGTGCCTTCTCTCTATATGCAAGCACTGGATCCCATTAAATTGCCATCTACTCAACTCCCTTTTGGTTTTATTTTGCAATCTCACACATCTTTCTAAATAGTGTGGCAAGTTCATGTTTTTTTTCGTGTGTGTTAAATCTACATTAATTTGTCTTAATCAAAGGTTCCACTCATTCTTCCAATACAAGTGGCCTATTTGCTTCTTCCTCATGAGGCACAACCCTGGGCATTTTTTTCCCTTGCATATACACTTTTTAACATTCCTTTCATTTCCACTTTATGTTGTGACCTATGTGTTCCATTTTCTTTGTGGTAGTTGATTCATTCTTTTATTTTATTTTGGTTTTAATTTCTTCTCTTAATTTATTTCTACCCCTTTAATTTTCCACAATATACTTTTTAGCATTCACATTTAAATCTTTTTTTATAAATTGGATTGAATGTCTAATTTCATCATTTGTCCAAATTGAACAAAATAGCAAACCAATAAATAAGAATTTGCACAACATAATCAAATTTAAGATGGAAATTGAGCAGAACATATTTTGTCAATTGACATTGATAAAATATTACTTCAACCTACATTCCAAACTACAGATCCAAAATTTTATTGCCAAGCCAAAAATTAAAATCAAACTAGAAACCAATTTGGATGATGTTGATTTCCATAAGATCATAATGCTCTTGCATCAGTGGGTATGATGCATTATTTCTTAACAAATGGTATAAAATCTTTTATGGTTATGGGAGGTGTGAGCTCTTAGGTTTTGTTATAACCCTTATTGAGTAGATTTGATGCAAATTTGAACCCATGGCTATACAAGATATATCTAATGCATTACAAGATATATAACACATATCCAGGAGTTTTTTTTATAGATTTGGTCTTTTCGGGTTTGAATATTTGTTAGGTTTATTATAGATCTAAGGCTTGAGAAATTTGGGTGAAATTTTTTTCTTGCATTGTGCTTTCATATTAGAGGAAATTTCATGGATGACCTCTTGAGCTAACCTCACTATTGGATTAAAGATGACTAAGAAACGAAAAAATGATACAAAATTTCCCTATATTGGCCACTATGAAAGAATGCAAAAAATGTTCCCCTATTTGGCTATTCATACGGTTGTATGACCATATCGTTGCAATTTGCAAAAAATATTAAAAAATTAAAAAATAATAATCTTAGAAAACCCTACAAATAATTTTTTATTGAAAATTATTCAAAATCTTAAAAAATATATATAATTTGGGGGGCAGGGATCTGTAGGCCCCACACTTCCCTTGTACTAACTAAATATGGAATTAGGCATACCCATAGGGTATGCCCTACCATCAATGTTTGTCCCACCAACTGGTGCTTGCTAGGTTGACAGGGTATTAGGCCCCCCAATCGTGGCCCTCAATCGACTAGGCACCACTTGCGCCAGCCCTTTGGGGCTCAAAAATTTAAACTTGCCAAAATTAGAACATTATTAAATAAACAATAAATTCCTGTATTGTCATTGCACCATTGTTTCTAGTTGTGTCATTGGTTGACCACCCAAGGGCTGCTAGCCAACCAACCATAATTCTAATTAGAGAAGTTGTTTTCAAATGGGCATAAATTTCACCCATGGTGTCAAATTTTTAACTTATTATACTTGTTGGAAAGGTGGTTCTAAGAACTATGTAGTCATATAGGTTTGGTTCTATGATATTTTCATTAGTTTTTGGGGCTCAAAAGTCAGATGTTTTGGTTTACACACTTTTGAGCTTAAGTTTTGCATACAAAATCAAATTTAAGTTTTGCATACAAAATCAAATTTAAGTTTTGCATACAAAATCAAATTTTTGATTTCAAATAGGTGTTGGAGAGCATGTGTAGTATACTACATAGCTAGTCCTGTATATTTTCAATTTGTGGTGGAGAAAGAGGTTGGTACTTGTTTGATTACTTGTAGGTTCCTAAGATTTTAGGTGTGATTATGTGAGCATTCAAAAAAGTCAAGAGGTGAAACCTTGAGGGATTACATGTTTTTGTATGATATTTATGATGGTACAACTGATTATCAATTTGGTGCTTCTTGGTATAGGTTTATATGTGTTTTTTAGAGTTATAATTTGATGGTGATAGGTACACAAGTTGTCTTCAATTTTGAGGACATGGGTTGACATGTGTGGATACTTGGAGTCTTGTGTGGGTAATATTTGAGTGTAGGTAGAGTGTTGGAAATGATTATGGTGTCATGGATATGTAGGTACATTTGAGCATTGACATGGCATGTTCATGTATGTGGTTGTTTGGTGGTTATATGGTTTGATGTTACGAGGTTTTCCTTTTCTCCTAGATGCTTGATAGTTCCTTGACTATGGTTAATCATTTGTGGAAATTTTTGGAAAATTAGATCTATGGTTGATTTGGTGTTTGAGTCTCGTTGTCTACAAGATTATCTTCTTTGATATCTTAGTTTGTAGGTTACTAATGTGATGATGAATTTTGGTGCAGGAGCACATAGGCAGACAAGACATCAACACCATCCAAAAACATTGTTTGGTTTGCTTTCAATTTTGGCTTTGTTCATGTTTGATTTATCTCACTCCAATCAGTACCAAAACCTCTTAAATTTAATGCTTCAACAAGATGCTAAGTTTTGGTCAAATGTTGTATTTGCAACTACCTTGTAAATATATATGTAGAGTGTGAATCATAGGCCAAGTACTTGAACCATTCTTTCAATTCCACATACAATGTTGATTATTGGATATGAACAAAATGGATTTGTCAAAGATTGAGAGGTGTAAGACTAACAAAATATTTGTTGATTTATTTAGTATTCATCTCGAAAAGTAACACTGCAATATTCAATCTTGAAGTGGATGAGGCTGCAAGTTTTGTGAGAAGAGGTCGATAGAAAGCAGGGAGACTTCAAGCTAACTATGGCGCGACAGACCAAGTGTGAGGGGGCATAAGACATTTTATTTTAATTTGCAATGCAGATGTAAACAAAAAAAAACCGCAAAGATAAGAAGATAAGAACAAGTCGACAAGGGAGGATGTCATGCAGTGAAGGAAGATTGAATGCCCACATAGAATACCGGCAAGAAGTCATTTTTCATTTTTTTTTAAAAGACAATGGAATCACAAAGGGCAGAAATGGAGAAACATTTAACAAAAATTAGAAGGAAGAAAGAAGAGGCTCGATGAGATGGAGGGGCATGTGGGAATATAAAAGATAGTAGAAAATTCAATCAAGAATTAAAAATAATGAAACGATGAGAAAGGAGGAAGGTCGCCAAATTTGAAGAAGAAGAAGAAAGGGTGTGTGGAAGTCTAGAAGTGAATGGCAGGTAAAAATAAAACACAAAACAATGCCAATAGGAATATAAAAAAAATCCCACGCCATAGTAAAGAGGGGGCTGGTGAAATTTGGAAAACGCTAAAGATAAAGGCAGGGCTACACATCAAACAGAGAGAAGTTGCACCAAAAGAGTAAGATGGAGGGCGCAGGTTTTTTTTGTTTGCAGACCGATTTGATAAGGGGCTATGGTTAGAAATGACATAACAGTGTAGTGTTAAATAACACATCAGGAGAATGTATGAGAGATGTATACAAGGTTTGAGCAAGAATGTGACCGAGAAGGTCATGTATTTGAAATTGAACTTGAATTAATAAAATTAGAGTTTGTTGCAATCTTGGTTTATGGAGTGATGAAACTGGACAGAGTTGTGCATGTGATTTTGTTTTGATTTTTGAGTTGTTTGGCAGAGGGGAGTTGCCCTTGCATCAAATTTGCATGCTTCATTGGTTTGTATCTATGAGTTATTTAGTTGTATGGGTTGAGCACCTATTCATTTTCACTTGTGTGACTCGATGTATATTTTCTATATCCATGATATTGATTCTATTTTTGATGTAAAATTTGTTATTTGGCCTTGTTTGTGGTCATTTGTGCATTAGTATGTTGCTTTGAGATGAGAGGGTGAATTATTAGAACACCTAATTAGTTGATTGATGGGACTTGTACCATGTGGTTTTATCACGATGTCAAGATAGCTTGGTATATTTCATTCATTACACATTTTAGTGGGAGATTTTGACAATGATGATTTGGTGGTGTAGGTGTGATTCCTAATTTTGATGGTGATTGTATCTTCTTGGCTTGGAGATTTTTGGTCTACTTGGTGTTACTGAAATTTCAATTATGTGTGTGGATCTAGATGATCTTAATTTAAGATATGGTTGTCATGATGCCATGTGTAGCTTGGTATCACAGTTGAGTGGGAGTTATTGATAGTGACGTGATTTATCATTAGTGATGGATGATATTATTTAGTGTTTGTGGATGTCTCGGAGGAGCTCTTAGATCTTTTTGTTGTAGAAGAGTTCTTTCACATTTAGAGGTTCACTATTAGGAGATGGTTATCTTCATGTGATTGGAGTTGTTGATTCTTGGTTTAGAGTGTGATTGACCTATTATTTCATGATGTACTCTTGATTCTAGATTATTATTTTTGGAATGTTACATGTTCTCTTAAGACTAGGATGTATGCATTGGTGCATGTGATCTCCTAGGAGGAGATGGTTAGATCATGGTGTCATGATAGGTTCCTAATTTTGTGATTGGAGATTTGACATTGATCTTGTTAGTTCTCTTGGTATTGATTACATTGGTCATTTTCTTTGGAGTTTCATGATAGTGTGGGGTTGCATTTGGAGCTTAGCATGGATTGATCAGTTTCAAATTCTCATGGATACTTGGAGACTTGGGTGAGGCTGGTGTTCTCTTGGGATTAGAGACACTTTCTTGAGAGGGTTACTCTTTATGAGATTTCAATCAGAAGACCAATGAGCCTTAACCTGGATATGGACATGAGTTCATGATGGACCTATAGAAGAGATTGTTCTTAGAGTGATTCATGATGGCTTGGTTATCTTGGAGGAGAATTCTCATTCCCAACTCTTGTTCTACTTGATAGTTTATCATCGAATAGGTATTTACCATTACCATCCTATTTTCATATGTGTTATATTTTATGCTTTATCTTTCATAGATATGGATCTTGAGCTGGAATGTTAGTTACAAAGGATTCATTTTGATGGATGTTTGACATGGTTATCTCCTTGTGCATATGATTTTATTTATGTTATCATTCATTGATAAGGATTTTAAGAGATGTTCATTGGGTTGATTTCCTAATTTGGAAATGGATACTTTGAGTTGATCTCCCTTGGTTAGAGAGGCTTACATCCATGTTGGAACTATACTTGATTCATATGTTTTTTTATCTGATATTTGACTATTTTTGGGTGTTTTTGCATTTTCTCATTTGAGGTTGTAAGGAGATCATACTTGACACATCGTTGCACTTTTGACATGTTGATAGAAGGACATGTTATGGTTTACAATTTTTTTATCTTGATTCTATGGTTCCTTCCTAGAGGTTCATATTCTTATGGTTTCAAAGGATTGTGGTGACATGTTCTAAGAGAGTAAGAAACTACTTGGTGTTGCATGTGTGGATAAATTCTTGTCATTGGTACTTCATTATCAATCATTTATATTACCTTGATATAGTGTTAATTGGTAGAATTGATATTATTGGAACATGTTTTTCATTGTGCCAAAAGATCCACTTGTTAATGCCTAATTCAAACACTAGAGATAAACAGATCTATGGAGGTGATTAGTCCATGTCTTGAATATAGAGGGAGATGCTGGTGATTATTCCAACAATCCCCCCCTTAGCATCACCCGATGGGATTCGAATCTACAACCATGTGTTTCATACCATTTTTTGGAACATGTTTGTCGTTGCACCAAATGATTGACTCATTAATTCCCAATACAAATGCCAGTGATAAACTAATCCATGAGACGAAATTAGTCCATGTCCCAAATTTTAAGGGAGATGCTAGAAATTACTCAAATAGATATTCCTTGATCATTTTCAGATTTGACATTACCTATGCAGTGGGAGTTCCTAGATATGTATGTTCTTCATTGGCATGTTTGATATATGCAACTTGTTATTGCAGTTTATGGGTTGTATATGTTGGCATGAGTTTACTGATGTTGTTGATGCCTAAGAGGTATAGATGGTTGGATTTATTATCACATGTGTGTTTTGAATGCTATTTCTGATCATGTGGGGCTTTACCTTGATAGTAGCGTGGAGCCTTTATTATCACTTGGATCTATTCTTGTGTTCTTTGGATTGGTTCTCTTCACCTTGGCATGCTTATTTTCTTCCATAGGTGACATGTTAGAGGATGAGAGGAGCTCTTACTTAAGATGGTGGTCACTTTGGTTTTATTGCAGGTATCTTGATGGAGCACAATAGCATGTTGGAGATTCATTTGGTTTCATGTATGGGTATGATGATGGATTTCATTGATTGACCCTTATGTAATGCATAACAAGTGGGAGAATGTTAGGATATGGTGTTGTACACCATTACATAAAATTCTATATTATATTATTGTAATTAAACAATTATTTAGTTGTGGTGCTCCTAGGAGGTGTGTTTAGCCATACTAGGTAATTTTATTTGGGGAACACTTGCAAAGTTGTATTGTAACATTGGGTTATTATTTTATATGTGGGAGACATATGATAATAATTTAATATTGAGGAATATTTAATAAAGTGAAAAATTAGTACCCAATATTAAATGAGGGGTCAATGGTTTTATGTTCAGATGGTTTTGTGGCACATGGTTTTATCTTACCACTTGGTTGTATTTTTTTTAGACTTTATCTAGATATAAAAGAAAACACATGTTTAGTGGTTAAGGTTGGTTGGGTGAGTGGGATGTCATTATTAAGTATTTTTTAGGAGTGCATATATGTGAAGCATGGCATATGATGTGTGGATTCATACTTCAAAAGTGTTCATGGTAACTCTATAAGTGCAAGTATTGTTTTATTGTTGAACAATAGATGGAGTATTAATACTTTTGGAGGTTCATTTTTTCCCTCTTAAGGGTTTTCCTAGGGTATATCTCGTGTTATCTTGTGGCTTGTCTATTTGATCTATGCATTATGGTTATTTTGTAATCTTGATTGCATGCTTTTCTCTCATGTGATTATGTTAGAAATGGACTAAGAATGTGGGTATTGTGCATTATTTCCTAACAACAATCATATTGAGTATAGCTAAATACAATAGATCGGAATTCAAAAGTAACTATAAATGTAAAAGGATATGGGAAATCATTCATGTTTCAATGTTTGGTTTTGTTTGAGGCTTATGTAAGGTTAACTAGAGCTAAATAATGTCTCAATGGGTGTACCAAAGTTCAAAAATTTGTTATACATTGGTGTATAAGGTACAAACACTCATGACTAGAGAGATTGATCATGTCTAGAGTGAGTGCTAGTTTCACTTGTATATGATCATGTCTAACTTCCTAATGTTCTAAAGCATATATAAATTTATCATTAAAATTAAATTAAATGTGATGGGTAAAATTTATGTAAAACCTCGTCCCGTAACCTAGAGGGCGATGCAACACTGTGGAAGCACAACTAATTTTTTTTCTTTCTTAAAAGGTAAAAACAAGATGAGTAAACTATCCTACTCTAACCACATACATCCTCTAGGCTACGCAACACGTCTACATGTGAACACCATTACTTATAAAATTTAAACCAACCATAGCATATGAATATTAAACTCAAGATACAACATACAACAAAGCATTAAACCATTGCAAGATAAATCTAACAAATAGAAATGTATTGAACATATTTCCACAGATACAACACCACATAACATCCAATACACAATTAAATCCAATAATGAATAGATCATAAATATTATTACAATTACATCAAAAAGGTTCACCTCGATACAAATGAGGTACTACAATTATACATAGTGATCCACAGTTACAATGAGGAAAAAGAAGAAAAACTCCAGAGAACCACACGAGCTCCTCAAACAAGAAGATCTCACCATCACGAACAAGAAGAGAACTCAACAATATAAGACGCACGCCACCCAACCATATGGTACCTGTAGGCCCAGCCCCCGTGCTAGGAGATAGTAAAAGGTAACCAAGACAATCCTACTACCTCTAAACACAGGCCATATACAAAATACTCACAGTACAGGTAAACAAGAACAATGGTCACATTGCTTCTAGAATCACTGAATCAATTACAAACACAATACAAATAAACCAATTGCTGTCATAGGAGGAGTGTCATCACAATGGTTGCATTGGCTATCCAAAGGAGATCTTCCTAGGTCCCGACCCCCCTCGAGGGTTATCCTGGTAACCTCTTACGAACTCCAGCCCCACATGCACACCAGAGTAGAATCGATTATCTTTCAAGAAGACAAGATAACAATTGTGCCATTCCAAGCCTTCTCGACTCATCTCAAGTCTAACACAAGCCCTTGAGCCAATGGACAAGGCTAAATTACAAAGTTAATGTTTTAAGCTACCCATTCCCCTAAAAATAGGTTATTTAATTTCCACTGTTTAAACTGACTCCCACACGAGTTGTCCTAGGACCACTTTGTGTCCTGGCCCTTGCTAAAAGCCACTCCCCTATCGACAACACATAAACTCATACCACACCCAAGGGTAGAAAGTGCACTAAAACTGACCACACATAATCAACACACCTCAAAAGGTAACACATCCCTACGGATGTCCAATACTGAATCCCAATACGTGCACTACCCAAGAAAACTCAAAGAGTGAACTAAAGTTACAACAACCCTTTCACAAGTACCACTTTGGAAGACTTAGATTTTCACATTAACAAATACTTTCCCCCCAGTACACAGTTACAAAACACTTGCTTTTAAAAATACAACTTCAAGCAATTAACAAATACTATCATTCGGATTTCCTAAATCGAAATCAATCAAAATCGCATATTTAAAATAAACCTTTTAAACATAATTTTATTCAATAAATCTATAGAGATTAAAAAAAAAGTTTAGTTTCCAAATCCACAAATATAGATAAAAACAAATCTCAATCTTACTAATAAAATCACTTCATTATAAAATAACAACTAGTGCTTGCATGCACTTAACCATTTAATATTCCTTTAAAAATCATTTACTAACTTCTAATAAAACAATTTAAATATATATATAATTATATATATACATATTAATATATTATTTAATTACAAAATTAATTATAATTTTCCCCAAATTCCATTTTAAATAAATTCCATACTTGATTTCCAAATATATAAATATATATATATATATATATAATATACATAATATATATAAAATACATATCATAATTACTATGTATAATATATATTAAGTATATAATATATATACATATATTATATAATAAAGAAAATCAAACAAACATCACATAGTGACGCAGGCTGTTTTCCACAGCCGAAACCCTATATGGGGCCGCGACTGTGTAGGCAGCGCTGGCGCTACCTATGAAGGCACTGCTGGCAGTGCTACCCTCACAACCGCCTCCCCTATGGGGACGGCTATGGGGAAAGCCCCAACCCCATTACATATACATTTTTCAATAAAAAAAATGAAACCCTGCGATAATAAAAATTGTGTATGACGATTACAATTTCGTTTAAAAATAAAATTTCCTCAAGAAATTTACAAAGCTTTAAATTAAATACAAAATTTATATAATATATATATATATGTATATGTACATATATATTTCAATATATATGTATATATATATATATATATTTACATATAAATTAATCCAAGCACTGGTTAAAATTGGGCAATAATTTTTCACAGAAGAAGTTTTCTACAGTAAAGTTCAGAGATTTCATTTTCCCAACAATTAAAAGAAATAGGGAAACCAAAATAAAATGAAGGTTTTTCTACAAAGATCTATAATTCCCTTTTTGTATCAATATCAGATCAATTTACACAGAGGATTTTTTTTAATTATTTTCTACAGAGGTTCCTATTTCACAACAATATTTTAAAAGAAAGAAAGAAAAGCTTCTACAGTATTGCAAATCTCTTTCTAAACTTTTCCAAATTGCATTATAGTAATATAAACAACCTTTCAATTCAAATTTTACAAAAACAGTAAAGGAACCTGTTCTAGAAGAACTGTTGCCTTAAGAAATGTTGTCGAGCTTCTCTGTAGCTTCAATTTTCCAATGTAGCCAAAGCTTCCTCCAATGCAATTGCCTCTTTCCAGAAAACACAACATTACCACAGCCAAGAATTCTACAGTGAGATTCTAAAACAAAAACCTCTAAGAGATCCACAATTTCCTCAGTAAATTTTTCAACCAAAACCCCCAAAAACTCTTCACGTGAAACAACTTTCTTTCCTTCTTCCAATATTTTTCTCCGAGAATCAATTTACAACAATAAGATAACCAATTTCTAACTCATAGCTATCCCAACAAAATATCTTCTCCCTCAACAACCCCAAATATTTTCCAACCTTATGCATTTAAAATAAAATAAAACAATTAGTATATTTCAACAAATTTAAATAATCTTATTTATTTGATTCCCATATAATTTAATAATTAAAAGTTTTTAATAACATATCTAAATTAAATTAATTTATTTATTTATTCTAAATCCTTCACAACAATAATTCAATTAATTAAATATTTAAATCAAATACACATTTAATCTACCAAATTAAACTTGCACAATAATAAAATACCCAGAACAACAATGATAAGGCTATGACCAAAACTCAAACTAATGACACACTGTACTAGGGTAAAGGTATGACTAGGTAGCCCGTTACTATCTCCCAATATTACTGTTGAGTAGTGGATACACTCAGACCTGTGAATCCAAGTGGAGCCGATGTCCTGTACCTGTTCACTCAAACATACAAATTAGAGTACACATTCATAATAGCCGAGGTGCTAGGAAAGGAACTCTAGCAATCGTATCTCATTCTCATATGTCCCCATATATTCAATGGTACGATGCCGCCCTTTCCACCTATCCTTACAACATGCTACTGGATCACTTAACTACTCAATAAATCTCTGCATCATAATAATAACAAAACAATGTGTATCATACTCACAAAAGTACCATCGGAAGTTCTTGTTTCATCATCTTCAGATTCTTTAGATAGACTACCTACACATCCCAAGTGAGAACGAAGGGGCACTACAATTTATTTATTTTTCCTAAAGATAGATACACACCTAAAGTTGGAAAAGGGAAGAAAAATGGTCAAGCTTTTTATTGATACTTTGATGGTTAGTCCCATAGGATGACATGTTCAATTATTAAAGTATGAATTAAGATAGATATGGGTGGTCACTAAATAATGGTTCTAATAGGTGTGCAATTATTTCCACTTAGAAAAGCTAAGAGTCTTGCTAACCATAAGGTGATGTGTGTAGTGTAATGAGGAGGATGTCAGAGATGTGAAATAATCACAATTATACCAAGGATATTACTAAGATAGGATTTAGGGAATATGAGTTTGTAACAATGGACCTGATTGGGAGAAAGATTTCAAATTTTTCTTAGTATTAGGTAACCATAGATAAATATTACTAATAGTGTGTGAGGGTAGAATAAATTGAGTGGAATGGTGATGGATCTTTCAAAATTGTGATTTTGCAAGTGGGTTTAGCTATGGAGTAAGTTTAAGAATATAAGGTAACATTTTGAAACTTCTATTATAAAAGGGAGAATAGGTGTGAAAATAAATATTAAGAGAAATAAAGAGATAAAAGATCAACTAGATAATAAGATAGTAGAAAATTTAAAATGGATAGTAAAAAGAATTTTATACAATTCTATGAGCTAGGTATTCATTTAGAAACATAGTGAGGGAAATTGGGGTTTGATGTATTACTATTAGAAGGATTTTATATTTGAAATTAAATTTGTGCACTCTAATTCTATTTTTGTTGTTGTCCTAGTTACTAACACTAGGAGGCATTATGTTCTTCAAAAACTATGACACCAAATTGTAGGTTAAGGCTTATATGGTAACACTATTGAATTTGGCTCCATTTTCCGACGGTCGTTCGTCGGTCGTTCGATAATCATTGTTAGAAACGCGACGACATGGTGAAAATATTTGCGTCACTATTTTTTCATCGAAAGGCCGACGACGAATTAAACGTCGAAATAACGACGAAGAATCCTCAGTCATCGGCATCGTGAAATGGCTCAGACTTTCGTCGGAATATCGACGAACACTTCGTGTATCCACCGACGAATTACACTAGAAGTTTGTCGCCAGTTCGATGAAATGGGCAAGGAGTAGCGTCAAAACAACACCAGACGTTCGTCGCCATTTCGATGAAATGGGCAAGGAGTAGCGTCGAAACAACACCAAAAGTTTGTCGAACGTGCGATGAAATAGGAAAGTAGTAGCGTCAAAACAACACCAAGAGTTCGTCGAATTTTTGACGAAAATACGAAGGAGTAGTGTCGGAAGAACACCAAAAGTTCATCGAAAGTGCGACAAAATGGGCAAGGAGTAGCATGGAAACAACGCCAAAAGTTCGTCAAAATTGCGATGGAATGGGCAAGGAGTTATGACGAAACCTTCATCGCAGCTATAGAAACTTCGTCGAACCTTTCTATTGATTCGTCGGTGGTTTTCATCGAAATTGCGACGAAGCATCAATTTAAAAAAAAAAAAATATTCGTGGAAATGTACTATTGGACGAACAACGCCAAAAGTTCGTCGAAATTGCGATGGAATGGGCAAGGAGTTATGACGAAACCTTCGTCGCAGCTATAGAAACTTCGTCGAACCTTTCTATTGATTCGTCGGTGGTTTTTGTCGAAATTGTGACGAAGCATCAATTTTTTTTTTAAAAAAATATTCGTGGAAATGTACTATTGCAGAGACTGACGACTGATCATACATACAGACTGCATATCTTATAGTGAAAAGTGCATTACCTTATTGAGCTTCTCTTTGTTTTAGAATAGTTTAA
>VDFB02193867.1:29559102-29592928 GCA_007258455.2 Sequoia sempervirens
AAAGATTAAGGTTCTATGATAGAGCTTAGGGTTAGTGTTAGGGTTCAATTGGGGCAAGGGTTAGTATTAGGGTTAGGGTTATGGTTCAATTAGGGTTTCATTAATGCTAGTTTTAGAATCATAGTTATGTTTAGGGTTGGATATAAAATTAGAGTTAGGTTTGAAGTTAATTAGTGTTAGTTTTAGGGTTAGGGTTATGGTTAGACTTATAATCAATGTTAGTATTGGGACTAGATTCTATCACTTTAATAAAAATAATCTTCTATAAATTCATTCAATTTTTTTTTGAAATTATATAATTTAAAATATTTTCAAATTTACCTATGTTGATATATGACAGATATAGAAAATCTAAACTCTATACCATTTATAGTTAACTTGACATTGTGTATAAAAGGGTTTAAGTTATGAATGTTATAATATAAAAAAATGTGTTTTCACGTTTATTTGTAAGTTTAAGATGTGCCAATAATGTTGCAATCACTAAAGATTAATTTTTTCTTGATGGTTAAAACAGATTGGTAAGTAAATTTATCAATAATAAGTAAATTTATAATTGATTTTTTCTTGATAAGTAAATCAATATTTCATAAATTTATCTATAATTCTTATTTAATTTTTCTTAATTATATTAAATTATATTTTATTAAATTGTTAAAAAAATTAAGTTGCTTATAAATAATTTTATGTGTTTTTATAATTAACTTGATATTGTGTATAAAAAGTTTAAGTTATGAATGTTATAATATAAAAAATATATATTTTTTCAATGTTTATTTGTTAGTTTGATGAGAATAATGTTGCATAGTAAAGATTAAAATTTTCAATTGGTTAAGGATATTGTGAAATTATTCATATTAATTTAATGTTATGTAGTCATATATATAAATAAAGAAAAAATATTTCTAATATATTTTAATGCATCTTTATATTTTATAAACAAACATCTAAAATAAAAATGTGATTGTAAAAAAAATACAACTTAATGAGTGAACATACATTTAAAGTTAAAAGTGAAATTATAAAACAAATTGTAATTTTATTTTATTTTTCTTCTATAAATATAATATTTTTATTTGTCGTCTGCCTAGTAATGCCCACTTCTCCTTTTAATGAATGTTTTATTTTGCAAGGGTTGATTTAGTGCTACCATAGATCTATTTTCTGCAGATATCAACAGTGCCCGCCATCCTGTGATTGGGAATTGAAGGATCGCGAAATCACGGGCGCGCGCCACGTGTCCTATCTAGGGGATCAAATTTGAGCTATCGCTGACCAACTACCATTTGATCTGAGCCGTTCCCCGCCATCCCACGATGGTGCTTGGATTGATTGCGAAATCACGGGCGGACACCACATGTCTCATCCGATGAAGCCTAAAGAGTAAAGGAAACACTAGCCGACTTTAAATATATTAAGGGGTAGATTACTAAAGTGTTCTCGAGACGCACATGTTCTAAATCGATGGATATGTTATAATCTTGCTGGAAAAGCTGCTCGAAGGTTAATGACATGGCTAGCGACTGTGTTAAACGAACGAGATCAACGGCGCCCACTATCCTGCGATCAGGGATTAAAGGGATCACAATATCACAGGCAGTTGCCACGTGCCCTTCCTAAAGGATGAAATCTGTGTGACCATTGATGAGCTATCTCTTCAAGATTGACGGTGCCCGTCATCCCACGATTAGGAATTTTGGGATCGTGATGTCGTGGGTGCCTGCCACGTGTCTCATCCAATGAATCCTAAGGAGTGAAGAAAGAATTCGCCGGTTTTAAATGTATTACAGGGTGGATTACTAATGCGCTTGTAAGATGCACGTGTTTTATTTCAGCACAGATGTTATGATTTTAAGGGAAAAGCTACTCGATAGTTAAAGGAAAGGATGGCGACCATTTTTGAAGGAGCAGGATTTATGGTAAAAAGATCAACGGTGACCGCCATCTTGCGATGATAAATCAAATGATTGAGATATCGCGAGCAACCCCCATGTGACATTCCTTCGTGGCGTATGACATAGTGGGCCCCTTTATTTCCGTGTTGGCGATTATGTCAGCCTGTTTTAAAGATGGCCATCAATGATTTGATCAAACTGAAGGATCAACGACTCAAATTTAAATATGTATCAAATTATGGTTGGAGTCATTTGTGCAGCCGACAAGTGAGCTTTAATGGCGGATGAGACATCCACTGGCATAATTTGATCGACATAAAATCAATTTACTTGTCTCATTTGTATCACAAAGCATCCAAGTATTTCGTGAAAACAGTTTCAGAGCCAAAGGTGAAATTGCGAGCAGCTGTTGCCAGAAATTGGAGTTTGGGTGAATAAATCTGTGAGTTAATTTTTTCTGTTTCCCAGTCATTCTGCACCTAAATTTGGGAAAGGGGGGGTCTGCTATGCTTGTCACTGAGTTCATTAAAATCTTTTGTTAGGGCTATTGTTTAATCATAAATTGTGAGGAATTGCAGTATTTTTACTCTATAATTTCCTATCTACGCTTAGTCATAGCCACTTGAAGTGTAACATTGTAGTGAGGCCCTAGTTTGTCTAAAATGGTGCCAACCAAGTAGCACTCGGCCACATTGAGTATTTTAAAAGAAACTTGTACGATGATTTCTATATCAATTTCCATTATCAACAAAATGAAAGAAGGAAAGGCTTGGTGTTGATGCGAGGGAAAATCCTAGGGGAGGGGTTGCTGTGTAATAATTCCAACATTGCTGATACTAGGGTTCCACTCACAGGCTTAGAAATGTTCGGGATAATGGTATGGACAGAGGAATTTTCCTCATCCTTTTTCAAATGGATGGATGTACGACATGGGAAAGCTGGTTGTTCCAAATGTGTTCCCTAATGTGGACTTACTTAGAGCAGTGGCAAAAGATATGACCCTATCACACGGGTAATCAGAGATAATGATGGAGGGGTTCTATTAGAAATTAACAAAGATGTTATCTAATAGAATTTTGATTTGAGTGAGCCAAGTGATGACTTGGTTCCTATTAATCTTGAAGAAATGAAGCAGGAGTATACAAAATTGAAATCTCTTTTTAGGGTTAAGCTGCTTCCACCTCATCTGGTTAAGGTAGGTGGTTCACAATTTCACATCAGCCCTAGTGACCAGGAACCCTCCAGATTGAATTGTTTTTCAAAGCCTTTCTTGGCTACTTTCTATTCACTATGTCAGATTTTGGGTTTCAGCCCTGGTGCAGTAATGCCAATTGCATACATGTTCATGGGGGTGCAAATACAACACCCTAACTTCTCTATAACATATGACTTTGCTTCTTTTTTGGTGGAGAGGATAGATGAAGGAGTGTTGAAGCTACAGAATGGTGATATTGGTACTCAATTCTCTTGGTATTCCATGTTGATGCATATGTTCTTGTTTAGGAATGCTGATTTTTTTGCTGAGAAGATGAACTTAAGACAATTAGTTAATGGAGAAAGATTGCCAGTACAGATATGGGCTGCAGATTTGTCCTGTAATAAGGAAAGCACTAGTTATGTGCAATTTGATAATTGTTTTGCTGCAAGATTGAGGGCTAGATTGATGGTAAATGTACCTAGGATCCCTGAGGAAGTGCATGATTTCCTTAGGCTGAAGGAGAGGAAACCATAATTGAGGGTTTTACATAACTAGGGTGACATTATCCCATATCCATTCAACACTGTCCTGAGAATATATGGATTTCAATGAACCCCTTACATACTATCATACAATGTGCCACCAAGACTAGGGTTTGCAGAAGTTATGTGGCAGATGGGGTGTATTCATGAAGATAACCTAACTGGAAAGGGGAAGGGAACATTATTCCCTGATTATACAGTAGTGTTTGACTTTACATTTTCAAAGGGAGGTTGGACACATTTTGACAAATTCTTTGTTGATTACAATTTGAGATTTGGTCCAAGGTGACAACATGATCCTGAAGGTTTCTTTTCTCTTTTCAGACAAAGAATAAAAGGTGGAAAATTTTCACATGAGTTCAATTTCCCTGAGGATCTGATCAGGAATGAATTTGATTTAAATATAGAAAGGAATTGAACAAGGAAAAGTGGATAGCTTATAGTAAGCTACTGGATATTGTGCATGAAATGGATCCGAAGTATGATCCATTGATGGAATTCACTCCATACCACAAGAGAATTGATTTTTTAATGAAGAATTTCAAGGAGATAATGGAGACCTTGACAACCAAAAAGATAAATTTAAGGCTAAGTCTGGATATGCAAGGACAAAGTGTAACACCCCTCCATTTTGCTCTTTTGATCGAACAATATTTCTCTATGTATGTTTATTTTGTTATCACTTTTTTTGTGGAACTTGGTTACTTTTGACCACTAATTGTAAGCTATATAAACATTATGTTTTATGTGATGGTATTTTATTCTGACATTATTATTATTTCATGTCATGGATTAGATTAGCATGTATGTGAATTAACAATGCTTTATGTTTTCGATTATATCATTGATGTCAGATGTTTCAGTTAGTTATATTGTATTGGTAAAGGGGACGGGATCATATCACTCGCATGTGAGCACCCTGTGATTCCGCGATTTCCTCTTCATGGTGTTTTAATATATTATATGCATGTTTTGACACTCGCATTGTGTGTAGGATGCAGGTACAGGACATTGACTCCACATGGTTTCACAGGTTGGAGCGTGTCCATTGACTAACAATATCGATTGGGAGATAGTAACTAGGTTTTTTGTGTTAAACCATCACCCTAGTCATAGTGTGTCATCAGGTTTGTAGTCGGGTTCAGATATTTTATGTTGTTAGTTTCCTCCTTGGCCTTGTATTTAAAATTGCAAGTTAAAAGTGATTAAATGGCTTTTGAAATTTATAAATGATTATTGTTTTGTCTTATTGAAATGTTGGGAAATTAGTGATTAATTAATTAATTTAATTTAATTAATAAAATAATCTAATTTTGAATTAGATTATTTTATTGACTAATTAAATTAATAAGGATAAATTAAATCAAATTGGTTGGTTTGGCATCTTTGGATTTTGGATTTAATCAAAAATTAGAATTAAGCTTTATATTTTACCTTTAGAAATAAAAGTTGAAAATAATTTTATTTATCAATTGTTAAAATCATTTGATTAAAGAAAATTTAAATTGTCATTTGGGTTGTAATGAATTTTATTTAAAAGAATATTTTTGCAAAATGCATTTGGAAAATGAAATTGTTTTATTAAATTTCAAAAATAAAAATATCTAAATTAGCAATAAATGTTGGTGGGTGGATTCAAAGTTAGGGGTTTGATAAATTTGGGGGAGAAAAATGGCATAAGGTAATTTCATATTATTGGGAATTTGGTAATTTTTGGAGAGAGCAAACTTGGATTGAAATCCTTGGAAGAAAATTGGGAAAAGAAGATTGAAGATTTGGGTGAAGCTAAATTGGAAAAGAAAAGGGAAAACCTCCATTGAAGAACTTCAAGCTTGGAGAGAACACAAGGTTCTTACTTGTTTGTTTTAATTTCATTTTGATAGAAAATTTAAATTTGTTCATATTCCTTGAAAGATTTAATCTCTTTGTAAAACCCATCTTAGATTGTGTTTAAAAATTTGAAATAAACTCTTGTGATTACAATGAGAAAACCCATGCCAAAATTTTATTTTAAATTTGAAAACATGAATAAAAGAGGGTTCCTATTGTTTTTGAAATAAAAAATTGTGCTTGCAAATTTAAATCTGCTGGATATCTTGTTTATGAAGAAAATTTCTTCAATTTAACTATTTTTTTGAGCAAATTAAACATATATATAATATATATATATATATGCATACATATATTTGATAATATATATATCCATATACATATAAATAAATATATATATGTTTTTATGTTTTCAATTGTTGACTGGTAAAAAGAAAATGAAAATATAAAATATTTGAAACCCTGGTTCGGATTTCTTTTCGCGTCTGGTTTTCTTTTCCAGAAACGCGTTTTTTTTAGCGAAAATTGTTCTTTATAAAAAATTTATGGAGGTATGTTGGGGGTTCGGCCCCCATGGGCATCCCCATCACTGGGGAGCACTGCCTGTGAAGGCAGCACTCGCGCTGCCCTCACAGGCTGCGGCCCCCAATGTGGCGGCCGCGCCCCTGTGTATACAGGGCCGCGCCAGCACTTAGGGTTCGGTCGAGTTTCTTTTTTTGGGCGTTTGACTTTTTTTTATTAGGTTATATATTATATATATAATATAATTTATATATATTTATATATTATATTATATATATAATATATATATAAATATATATATATATATATTCATATATTATATGATATATATAATATAAAATATGTTATTTATTTAGTTTTTTTTTTTTATTTTTTTTATGATATTTAAAAATATAATATAATATTTATATTATATTATATTTTAAATATTTAATATATAATATGATATTCATATTATATTATATTTTAAATATGTGGGTTATTATTTAGTATTTAATATATGTTTAAATATTATTTAAATATATAAACATATATTTAAATATCATTATTAAAATGATAGTTTATAAGAGTAAATGAGAAAATGATTGGGAATAAAATATTTAACTTATTTTAAAGACTGTTTTGTTTAATAAAATGTTATATTTGGAAAATCGAGTTATTTAAAAACATTAGCTATGATCGAGAACTTCAAATAAAACAATAGGTAAGCATGTTATTTCGAACAAGGTTATGTATTTTGATTGTCTACGTGCATTATGTCTTTCCTTGGATTGGATTTAGGAAATCCGAATATTAGTTAATTTATGTGCTTAAGATGCTTTCTAATGATGTTTTGTTTATTCTCGAGGCTAGACAATTAAGTCCTTTGTTTTTTTAAGTCTTCCTTTGGGTTTGTCTTATCAAAAGTATGGGTTGTCAGTATGTTAGTCAACCGTGTGTTTTTGCTTTGGGTAGTACTCTTGGATGTAGTGGTGTGTTACCCGGTTATCATGAATGGGTTAGGTGATATGTTATGGTTCCCCGAGTACTATGATCGGGTTGTGTGACCTTATGTGTTAAGGTTGGATTTGGTTTTTAGTTTTGTGCATCTTGTCTACCCTTAGATTGGGGGTTTTGTATCCCAGTGTTGTCAGTAGGAGAGTGGCCCTTTGTGGGGGTCTGACACCCAAAGTGGTGTCAGGGTAACTCACCTAGGGTTTAATCAAGTGATAATTTAAAAGAATTAATGGGGAACTTCACACTAATAAAGTTAAAGGATGCCTCTCTCATGGAACATGCATTGTTAAGACTCGAGATGAGATGAGGCACATAGTTTTGCATGAGGGTCCGGTAGCCTAGGAAGGTTGAGCTAGGGTAACTCATGGAAATTTATGTATGACACTCTTCCTACGTCAACAACTAGTTAGTTATTGTGTGTTGTACAATGGTGTACTTGACCTATGTAACCTGGAAGCAATGTCTTTTCATGTGATTTTCTCGTACTATGATAAGTGTTGTTATTTGGTATTTGAGTCAGTTCAATTATGTTAGCCTTTGTCTAGAGGTAGTTGGTCTTGACTAGAAATCCTTGTTACTATCTCCTAGCACGGGGGGTGAGCCTTTGGGTTTCACTTGGTTGGGTGGAACGTGCACCTTACACCATTGGCTTTGTTCATGATCTTATGGACGAGACTTTCATGATGGAGAGCTCGTTGGTTCCAGTCACTCTTCTAGTTTCTTTTACTCCAGTTATTCTTGTATTTCATTACCCCTCATTTGTATTGAGGTGGAAATTGTAATAAATTATCATGTTTATTTGATTACCTCATTCAGGGAATGAGTGTTGTAATTATAATGTAAACAATTGTTATTGGATATCATGATGTATCGATTTGTCTTTGATGTTATATCATATATGGAATGTATGTACTTTAATTCCTTAATTGAATGATGTTATGTTTTCATTCCTTAGTTGTTTAATTCGGGTTTAAGTAATCTTTGTCTCGTAGCCTTAGGGGATGTTGGCAATGTGTAGCAAACTTGTACGTTATTGCTCTTAAAAAAAAAAATAAAAAATTGTTGCATTTGGTTAGTGAATTGAAACTTCCCCTAGGGTTACGTGGTGGGGCATTACACAAAGTGATATGCCAATTGAAACAAGGTTAGTATGTCAGCCTACATAAAGGCGGCCCATCTATAGGAGGAAAAGGGATACTGGCAGTGATGAGGAAGAAGTAGACAGAAAAGGGAAGAAAATAATGAAGACGCCTTCACGACTAGGCCCAAAATTCAAAGTACCCGAGGCTGTCAAAATCATTGCATTAAAATCTTCACCAGAGCGCAGTCCCCCATCACCACCACCTGAGCCAAGCCCTAAGAGGCAAAGAAATGATCACCTACATGAGGATCTCACAGATGAAATTATTGTTACTGATCAAGACATGCAGGTTGGTATGTCGTCCCCTCCTAGGTCAGCTGAATTGGTTCTATCCAATTTGGATATGAAGGGTAAGAGTGTGCAAGATGCAAGAATGGAGGCTTGCAAGGAGTTCTTAGATGACAATGCATTTGTAAAGACTCTTTGTATTCTTGCAATTGGCATGGAGGGATGAAATTTGAGGAATATCAAAATAAATTGCAAGGAGAGAGAGAGAACTAAATGAGTGTCAAGAATGATGAAGAAGGAAGCTGAACTAATGGAAGAGTCACTCCTGAAGAAGGAAGACAACTAGTGAATCTGGCCGGTGTTTCTTTGATTTTTCCTCGAATGGGACATCATAGATGCAGCTGGATTTCAAATGTCATTGAGAAGTCCAAGAATCCTTTCGTGATTCTCAAGAATTTAAGGCAGCATTACAAAACTCTGCCTTCAGTGAAGAATATGAGACCTTGACAATTTGGGCATTGGCTCCACAAGGAAAAAAGCCAGACATTGCTGATATTAATCCAAATTTAAAAGGAGGATTAATAATAAAGAGGGCTTCAGAGACTACAACAACCGAAGCCACTAGTTTAACTGTGAATGTGGCCAAGTTGGCCCAAAAGACTGCTGAAAGGGACGAGGCTGAAAGAAAGAGCCTAATGGAGAAGCATAACATTTTAATTGAAGAATATAGTAAAATGCAACAGAGGAATGTTGAGTCAGAACCCAAGAAAGCTACATAGACATACTGGGGAAACATCCAATGCTCCAAGAACCAACACATCACCTCCCACAGTAGGGTCAATGCTTCCTACTTCTCCAAATGTTTCTACACCAGTGTCTCCCATTCAAAATTCTACTCTTACCCCTCCTCTAGAACAAGTTGATGAAATAGAGTGCTCTATTGATCCAACAAAGAGGCAGCTCATGTAGAAAATTGATCAATTACAGACATCACTAAGGGTAAAAGAGGAGGGTTTTCTTTCAAAAGAAAAAGAAATTGTTACTATTGTTTTGGAGCATTTAAATGCAAAGGTGGATAATAAACTACCCTCTATACATTCTTTGTATTCTTTCCTATTTGAAGCAATAAAGAATATTGATAGGGATCAGGGGATAGTGATTCCAATAATTCAAAATTGGATCCCTAGGGAAAATAATCTAGATGTTATGAATAAAGCCTCAAGGTTTGATGTAAATAACATGCCCCAATCATTGAAGCCTACTTATATATTAGTTGAATCATTGCAAAGCTTTCAGGCCTTACCAGATGATCTAAATAGGAAGATTAAGGAATTGGTAAAGAACTTCAATGACTGGGGTAACACATTGTTACCTGATATAATTGATGAGCAGGGGGAAATCAGAACACTCCAACAATGGCAGGATCAAGCAAGTAAAGTCATCAATAATCAAATTAAAATAATTTGTGATGACTTAGATTATGATTTGTTGATTAATTGTATGGATAAGATTATTGGTATCGGCTCATTTTTGGAATCTTTTGAAAGAGATGCTAATCAGGTAGTGGTAAAGAATTTTCCTTATAGTACAAAGGTAAAAGAGGTGATTAATTTTGACTGAAAAATTGACGAAGAATACCAGAGGTGGGTGGCTAAGTATTTGAATGATCATGAGTAAAAAGAGTGGGCTACCGATAGGTGGAAAATCAGATGCTGCGGTTACAACGTTTCTAGTTTTGTATGGATGAATTTCTTGGCGTGGGTTTTGCATGGTTTTTTGTTATTGCATCAACCTTCCTCCGCCGACATGATGAACTAGAATATGCTTTAGGATGATTGCTGTTGTAATAATTTTTGAACAAGAATATTTTTCAAGGTGGTGGCTGTTGTAACAAATTTTGGAATATCATCAGGTGCTCCAATTGACTAGTGACAGGTGTATTTTCTGGCCCGGTGCTTGTTTGCTCCTTCATTTTCTATAAGAAGGATTTCAAGGCCAAAAGTATGCGTTAGCAAGTTAGATAATTTTTGTCGAGTCTAGGTGAAGTTGTAGAGCGAATTGTAAAGTCCGATGGTTTTAGAGAAATGCAATTTAGGTTTTGAGTCATTATGTAATTGGTTTTGAGTTCATAGAGATTTAATGTTGTATAACCGTACTAGCATTTGAGTTGAAATAAAAATTTGAGCTCATGTCTCTCCATTGTACATGCATATCTAAACTTTCAATGAAATAACTAAGGGTTGTTTTATCCATCTCACTATTGTGGTGTGTATGAATCTATTTTAGCTTTAATTCAAGGAATTAATCAAAATTCTTGAATGGGATTATCAGCGGATATGTGTTGTATAAGGATTTGATAAGAAGTCCTGGGTTAGAATGCATACTGATAAAATTGTAAAGCAATATTGTCAGGGATCTTATATGTGATGTATTAAATCTGTTATAAACCCCTAGATGCTTATGAATTTGACTCTTGCAATGGATATATGGCACTGATCTAAGTTGTAATTATTCGTGTAGTTCAGTATTTGTTTGTCTTTTCCTAGAGCTTGCTACAAATTGCAAATCATTGACTATCTTATACACTGGATTGTGTTTAGTTATCTCACGCTCGGATAACATCCAATTCAGTTGATATTATCTTATCGTGTTGAGCTATTAGTGGAATCATTTGCTATTGTTAATGTTGTTTATAATAATGGTCGCGAGAGGTTGTAAAATAGATTAAGGGATCACCCTCCTGGAGTGTATGAGAGCTCGAAATTAATGCGAGGCTTTTAAAGTCCTAGATATTCAGGTTAGTCGAGGTCGCCGAGCTGCCTTGATTGGAATTGGAAATTCCATAGGTATATTAGAAGACAAACACAGTTTACATTGTAAAAGAACCAACATACCACGTCAACCAGCGAACAACCACCTACAACTAACTTTTTTAATCTTTTATGATCACATGAAACATAAAACACACTAATTCCAAGGTTGGTAACATCACTATTGAAATGTTTTAATTCTTTGACCTTTCAAACATTAAAATGTACATCATTAAATTAATTATGTATTGGCATAAAAATTAAAAATATCATGAATTAATTATGTAACCACATAAGTCAAATATAATTCTATCAAGAAATTAATATCAAATAGATAATATAATCGCATAACTCATACATTTCAATGTCATTGATCTTCTTCTTCATCCAACTCTTTGTACGTATCATCTGATCCAGATTCGACATTATGGGATTGGTCATATCATCATCATCGTCATCGATATCATTTTCGATAATGTCATCATCCACACAGATGTTATCTTCATGAACATTAACTCCTACATCATCATCATCTAGTTCCTCCTCTTCGACATCTTTGTCAGGGACATCATCTACATCATCTTCCTGGTTGGTAGATATCTTCTTCCACCATTATGCTTTACCGGCCTTCCTCTTGGATCATGTCTAACAACAAATGACCAACCCGGTTTACCTGGAACCTCTGAGTAAAATACCTGCTCACATTGGTTTGGAAGAACATAGGGCTCATTTCCAGCTCGCTCGATCAACCTTGTATTAACCATGGTAAATCCATTATCATGTTCAATAACAGTCTTCTCAGGATCATTTTCATTCAATCGTAGCTTGTACCATAGGACGACGAACAAAATTAATTTGAAGGACTTAAAGTCACGCTCAAGTATATCATCCAAAAATCCCATAGTATCAATTTTTTGAGACTTCTAGATGTAATATTAAGCTTCTAGATGAAACATTAGTCTGAAGACTGCGGTTATACGAATCCCACAAGTTTTTCTTCATGTCATCCAACATTTTGATTCAAAATTTATGACCATTGCACCACATAGCCTTGTGAGGTGTTTCACCTGCAATATGTCAAACATGTAAAAATTATTGCAATATCGTCAGTTGATAAACATATTTATTCTTGGCTGAATGTATGCAAAGAAAACAATCTCAAGATACATATACATCAATATACTTGAAAATAATTAAATAATATTGGTGATTAATATATTTATACGTACCTTTTTATCTCTTAAACCATATGCTAAATCAATTTCCCTTTGTGTAACATTGGAATCTCCATTACGATGAGCTTTTTTAACCAAGGAAGCCACACCTTCCCATGTTAATGCGTGACCAAATTGTTGACATCGTTCAATCCATATCATCATCCAATCAAGATTTTTGGTGACGTACAAATGTAGTGCATCCCACTTTCGACCAACTGTACCAAAATAAATTGAAATTCACAAACGATGTATAATTAGTTAAATATTACAGTATACGACCTTAATTTATAATTGATGTATATTAAAGATTAAAAATAAAATAAGTACAATATACATAAAAACCATATGTAAAATGCATTCCAATTAATCTCCATGACCATCTTATAATTACCTCTCACTTTCCTCAATCTACCTTTCCCCAACAGGTACTCCCCTTCAAATTTGTTAATGGGGTTGGGATCCCAAATGCGATCTACTTGGATCTTTGCTACAAACTTAGGAAGATATTCACTAATGTACACCATGGTCTGGTATACCATATATCCCTCCACCATAAAACCCTCAGGATGTGCTCTTTGTCTAACCAAAGCCTTCAAAAATTTCAAGTGCCTCTCAACCATCCACATTGACCTTGTGTGTACAGGTCCACACAATTCAATCTCCTCAACTTGGTGTATGAGGTAGTGTTCTTGTGCATTGAAAAATGTTGAAGGTACACATTTTTTCATTTCACACATTAGACGAGGAATTTCTCTCCTCCAATAATTTATATCTTCTTTATGGATTTCTTTAGATGGCAGCCATCTACAAGTGATTCAAGGTGCAAATATATTAACGAGATTTAACAAAAATATACAGTATATTACATAACAAGTTAAAAAAATGGTAATTATAAGATGTATACAATGAATTGAACAAATCTCGCTACTTACCTCATGTATTTTCCAAGATCATATATAACTTGCTTGACATTGTTGTCAAAGTTGTCTGGGAGAGATAGAGGTAGAACGTACTGCAACAATTATAAAATGATCTTTTCATTATTTTTTCAAAAGTAGTAAACACAATACACTGAAAAGTACATGCATTATACAAGTGTATATAATATACAAGAATAATTACCTTAATGAAGGTATGCCAATCATGCATTTTCATCCCTTACCCAAATTCACCTTTCTTTGTTATTATATTGTTTATGTTCGCAACAAATCTTGTGGGAAATTGAATTTTTTGTATGACTTCTTCTATAGCATTGCTTTGCTGCTCTGTTAATAACCAAGGAAGGGCACTTTTATTAATTTGGTCTCCATCACTATTTAATTGAATGACATTTTTCATTGGATGATTGGCTTCCTGACTGTCACTACAAATTTTGACAATTTTTTCTTTGTCATGCCTTCCATCCAATATTTTCCATAACATTTCTATTATATTCTTTCCAATATGCATTGTATCAAACAAATGCACAATTTGTAGCTGCTCATAATAAGGCAACCTACTAAATTGTCTGGGATAACTTTTTAGTCCCTATGGAAGTTGGCCATTAATGCCTTGACGACCTTCATGAAGCATATAAGTGAAACAAATTAACAACGACAATCATTGCCAATTACAATATGAGTAAACACAACACAATATAAAAATATAAATTCAAAACATATAATATATGATAGATAAACAATTTGATCTGATATATAACCTTGACGATTAATTCTATTATATTCTAACTTCCATAGGCGAAGTGACATTCTTCGTGGTTTTGATGTAGTCTCCTCTTTCCCATTGAAAAGATGTTTTTCAGTAGTTCGATACTTATGATTTCTATGGAGGAAGTGCCTATACTCATCAAACACTTGCTTTCCTAAACTTGTTGAACGACGAGATTTCATCTTTGGACCAAAAATTGGACATGCAAATTTTCCCGTTGTTTGAAGACCTGCAAGATGATATATAATTGGATTAAATATGTCAATTTTTCATTATATATAATGAATAGATTATTTTAAAAACATGCATGATATCTACTTCATCAAATTAAATATTGTTAAAGTGGGTTAAGATAATTTTATAGCATACCACAAAAATGTGTTAGCCTTGGGGCATCATGAATTACATGCTTTGGAATTGAAATTGTCTTTGTCCTATTGGTCTAGAGACGTCATACATAGTGACGCCATTCCATAACTTTAGTAACTCATCAATAAGAGGCTCGATATATGCATTTGTATCTTTAACTTGGTACCTACCTAGTTGAATCAACATAAACATTACATAATTATTATAACCATTTTACTGCAATATATATAAATTAATGTACATGACTATTGAATGAAAAAAATATAAGTCATTATGCAACAAATAAGACAAATGAGATGCTACTATGTTAAAGAAAATTGATGTAAGCAAATACCTGGAACAATCATTGCCAACATTATGTGCTCCCTCTTTATTGACATTCATGGAGGAATGTTATTGTTGATAACAAAAATAGGCCACGATGAGTAAATGGGTCGTACTCTCAAATGGATTGACAGTCGCTCCCAATGAAGCTGACACTTGTTAAGGAGTTCTTCTTTAAAAGTGTGGCCATTTTTTCCTCCATATCCCTAAATGTAGAACCATCTGCAGGCATTTGAAGAATTTCATCTCCACTTCTATTCTATGCATGGTAATCCTTAAATTGCGCTAAGCTTTCGCACCTAAATAATCATTGCATGTGTGGAATAATGGGAATATAACGAAGAACCTTGTGGGGGCCCCTTCTTGTTAGTTTATCTATTAGATATCTTGATATGACATTTAGGGCGATGCATTTGCAAATTCATGTTGTTTATGATATATAATATGATCATTGGGACATGCATATATTGGTTGATACTCCATTCCAATATCTTTCATAATGGTAGATAAATCTCGGTATGAGCGAGGTAAAATATTTGATAGTGGTAACAAAAATTCACCAATCAATCTACAACAAAAAATAATTTGTTAATATAAAAAATATTAATTGTACATATTTCATCCTTTATTTACTAGTGATGAACTAACAACAATTAAAATAGATGAAAAAAAGATGACATATATGACATACCTTAACATCAGGTGGTGCTATGTTTGATAAACCATTCATAACCTTCAAGTTCAACAACAACAATACAGAAGAGAGAAGAGTTGTTTCGGAGCCTTCATAAAGGGGCTCGTATGCCTTCTCAAGTATAGGTAAATCATGAACATCATCAAAGTCATCTTGATCATCATGATCAGGTCTGCCACTAAATGTGTCATGGATCAATGTATTTGTACCATCATCTTCAACTGTGTTTTCTAGCGCATGATCATATTTTTCCATAGGATCATTAACTTCATCTTCGATATTCACAGCTCCATGATTGTTCCCTTGCAAAACCACATTCTCTGGGCCATGATAATCCATATCATCTACCCTAGGGCACCAAACCTTTATAATAATGATTGACACAAATAAACCATGATCATGATCAACTGATTATATATATATATAAAATGTTAAAATGATATAAACATTTACAAATTCAATCAATATAAACACATATAATCAACAACTTACCAATGGACAATAATCATGCCCCCCTTCAACGTGACAATACTGCCTACAATGTTTCTCAGCCGTTGTGATTAAAAGTCGTTTCATATTTAAGCCCTTGCAATTATTGCAAGGACAATAACATTTCCCATCACCCTTTCTTTTCAATCTAGCCCACAATCTATCAAGTGTCTCTTCATTTTTTTCTGGACTAATATTATCTGACATGATTTTTCTTTAACAAGCTTGACTATTTAGATCTTCGAAAAATATCAAACTCACACTCCAATAATTTTTATTCATAGACAAGTAACATAATCTAATAATTCCAATATTTTACACCAAAAAAAATTGGCATGCAACCACCCCTGCAAAAGAAAAGATAGTTTGAAGTTAAAGACCCCCAAAAAAAATTCCAAATGCTAATTCCAAAACTTATTTAATTCTGATTTTAATATGATTTCCAACCGTTAAGACTCCTAAAATCAGAATATTGAACTTGATCACAAACTTCCTACAACAATGGAGGTAGCAAGCTAGTAAGAGAAAGTGACCCATTCCTAAGGAGCAACAAGTCAGAATCATCATTGCTAATGTCAATACAGATTTATCCTTTTAGTTAAATATGCAATGTGTCACTTCTTATGACAAGCTTATCCCTAGGGCCCTCAACATTGAGAGAGCCCTAATAAAAAACAACAGAAGCATTGGTAAGAGCATGATTAGGGTACAAACATTAGGCCTCTGTAGAAATATAAACAATAAGTATAGCGGATTAGTGAGGTTGCAATACTAGAAAGATTGGGACATTGTAGGTAATAACAAAATCTTGCAATCTAAAGATTGTAGCCAATAACAAGCACACTATGTAGCTTAGTGACATTTGTAAATGCAATCTACGGTAAGAAGAATGACAGTCACTTGAGATGTGATAGTCAAAAAGAGGCTGAGAAGTGACAAGATAATAAAGCTCAAACCTTGCATAGTAAAGTGGAGATTTTAATAGTGAGTTTCCTTACCCCCTTCTTGACCTTAAGGGTTTTCCAAATGATTTTGGTAGTGTTAGACAAGGAAAATGCAATGAGGAAATGGCCATCCAAATGAAATGCTGATGGTAATCATAGGTTCAATGTTTCTTCTTAGCCATTAATGTATAAATGGAGGTAGTGGATTGCATATTTGGCCAGTTTTGAGACTCATCAAAGATGGGAGAATAGTGAATAATACCTTGTGGACTATGAAGTATTAAGTGTCAATAAGGTTGAAGGATCTTAAAACTACAATACCATGGTAATAAGGTTCCTGTAGTAAGTGGGCAATCTATAGGGCATAGTTTGATTTTTATAGAAGGATACTCATGAAAGGAATCTTCAAATGATAGTGAGTGAGTTGTTTAAGGTGCAGTTGAGGAATTACAATACCAGTCTTAAAAGGAAGTTAGCAAAGCAACAATAAATGTGCAAAAGAAAATTAGATAGAGTACACAACAAACAATTCACAATGTTATCTTCCATAATGCCTTGAGTTTCAAGACAAAATCTCATTGTATCTTCATGATGAGAGTGGTGACATAATGGTCAATCAATGGCAACCATGATTGATTTTAAAACAAGCTATTATTGCTTATGGAGGCAACATTTTTAAGCAAAGGCCCGATTAGTGGTGGTTTGGAACAATGGGAGTATGAAGGACTTGCTTTATATGCATACTATGCAGTCTGAAAGCAAAGACAACGTTCTTAGAAGAGATTGAAGGTGGATTATGGAACTCAAAGGGTTATCATAGAAAAGGATTAAAAGAAAATTTGAGATCTATTTGAAATACCAGTCCTTGAAGATGTAAAGATGTCACATGCAAAACCCTAGTAGCTAGGTAATGAATATATAGTGCCAAAGAGGATAGTGTGCTGGGGCAGATTTAGGAGATGTCCACATTATCTAATTACATGGAAATACATCATTTATTTATTTATTAAATTAAAAGAAATCATTCTAAACCCTATATAGGATACATTGATACTTCAAAAGCCTCTAAAGGAATTTGAGATTATGCAAATATATGTCAAGTAACATTCATAAGGTTTAGAAAATCTTGATCACTCTCTAGAATAGCCCATTAAACATGGGTTGTGCTTAAATGCACTACATAATTGATATAACACAACCACTCTGCATATCAACCAAAGTTATAGGCTCTTTATTGCAGCAAGAGGTAATCAATCTTCGATCATGCTATAATTACATCCTAACCTGTTAAACTTGAGACAACTTTGAATTCACCCAAGGGTATGTGCGGGGATCATGATATGGGCAAAAGTGGCAATATGATGGGTATGTGGTGACATTTTTACCCAAAATTGATGAAATAAAAAGGGTTTTTAAAGGAGATTCTTAGCTTTCCACTGATATAAATTATTCTTTACTTTGAATTTAATAAGTAATTATTACTCATTTTCTATTCAAATTATGACTAAAGTCCTGATTGATAGGCTGATTGAAAAACATCTATAGCTTTCAAACGGTATCACATTTTTTGAATCCAAAACATGTGAAACATTCTATGATTCACATACTATAGGATTAAAAAAAGAAAAAATGAATTTCATGAAGTTTTGACCAAGTTAAGGTGGTCAGACATACGAGTTTTTATATTTTAAAAAAAGTTGTAATAAAAATCATAATTAATTATTTACTTGGAAAAAATTACAAAAATATGCATCACATCGGGCATGAGCCCTCTACTTATATCTAAAATATTATAAAAATATTATCATTTTATTGTGGTTAGAAATTGGTCAGAGCCAGTTACCTTATTTTTTCTGAAATTTAAAATACCACTACATTGAAATTTCAAATTTTCACCAAATACATTTTTTTGTTTAAGAAACAAACTATGAAGTGTTTAGAAACTACATTCAATTTGATACAAGTCTATTCTTACATAGTTTTTTAAATAATATAGATAGCAGTATTCAAATTTTTAAGTCAAGTTGCCTAACTCTAATTTTTTTAGAATTTTTTGCAGCTTAAAGAGGCACATTTTCCATGATGATCCTACATACCCCCAATGATGATTGACACCTAAATTATACAACCTAAATTAACCACATTATATGAGTGCCTCCATTTCTATCACAACATAGCCACATTAAACTTGGGTCACACATGAATGCATCTGTATTTGTTATAGCACAACTGTGCCACATGACCAATAGAGTTATGGATCACATAATTACGATCACAAGAATCTGTTCCTTGGTTGTGATCTTATGGTGATTCCACACAACAAAATCTAGACATGAAATTCTCAAAACCCTTAACCTCTAAAAATGAAATCTGATGAGATGTTGCTTTAAAATATGATTTTCAAACCTAGAACTAAAAATCTAACTTCACAACTGAATTCTGCAAAAAGACAATGACTACCCTCAACCTAGTGATATCCTCTTGAATTTTTTTTTATTTTTCCCAAGAAAATCGTCCTTAGTTCTCCACAAACAGTCTCAAGTAGAGCAAAACACTGTCGTAATCAATCAGGCGTGAAGTCACTTTTCTTTATGTTGGCCACAATTTGTTTTTTTTTCTATTTTTCATGTTTGTCAAAAATTTGACGAAAATGATAGTTGGCTTTTTGACGAGCCCTAGGATCCTCGAAATTTCGACGAACGTCGGGGATAAACTTTCAAAAATTGAAAATTACACATCAAATTTTACAAGCACCTGACGAACATCGAATTTTACATATTTCGTTGGATAGTTTTGTTGGATTTTGCAGTCAAATTTTATAGTGAATCAGTCCTCCAAAAAAAATTAAAAATTCAGAAGGCAACTCTGTGGGTCTAGATCTGCAATTGTCTTCTTGTCGGGTTGACGAAACCAAATATGCAAAAAATGAGTTGAATGTAGTCTCCAAGCTTGAATTAGGGTTTAGTTTACTTGAATAGCTTTGATGACTTATTGGCCACTTTTCAACACCCATTTCTTTGAAAAATATACCTACAAGACCTGCAAACACACATGCAAAGAGGGGAAAATGGTTAAGGGTTAGAGTATAGAGATTTGCCTTGGTCAAATCCCACTTTGGTAATCAAACCCTTGATAAAGAAATGAAATGGAAACAAGAAAGAAATGATGAATAAACAACATGCAAGTGTCCAAACTCACCAAACACTTGTTGCTAAAATATGAAGATATGTCAATGGCTACTCCAAGATGCTTGATAATTGCTTGATTAAATGATGTTATGATACTTAGCTGGATAAATGATATTGAATGCAAGGATGAATACTTGAATGAATTAGGAGTAAAATGGATAGAAAAACACTTATTTATACACACTTATGCCCTAATTTCCCAAAAATAACACATCACAAGTTGACATAAGGTCTTATTGAATAAAAAATCAAAGGAAATTTGAAATTATTTTGAATTTTGTTCCAAGAGGGACTCATTCACCACCCATGGTGAATGGGTTCCACTCGAGGCATGCAAGTGGGTGTCAGGAATTAAGCTGTATTTAATATTGTTTGTTGGGTTTGTATTAAAAAAACACTTAATTAAGGCCTATAAGTGCATAAAGGGGCCAAATAAAGCATAAGAAAGGTCTATTAGGTGATGATAAGCCTAGAAAAATATGAAATCTCGTTACAAGACTTTACAACACTTTAAAGGACTTGGTAAGGGATAAAAAGGGAGTATTTAGATGAATTATGATAAGAAGAGTCTAGAAAAGTGTAGAAATGTGTTACAAGACTTCACAACACCTTCACAAGACATCATAATTTGAATATTCAAGACCTAATGTGAATGCATAAGTCACATTGCAACATTAAATCTAAGAAAAATAGGTCAAGCATCATAGGAAAAATACCTAAATGACCATGAAAATGTCAAGGATCCATTTTTCTATAGTACATTTAGCCCCCACTTTAGTGAGAGGACGAACTTGCTTCAAATTGACACTAAAGTAGGCATGTAAATCGAAAGTGATCCAAATGCACTTATGCTAGCAAGATGGAATGACAATGATAAAGAAGGATGATCAAGCCCTCAAGATGAAGATCCGATGGAAAAATAAACATAAGAATAAAGGAACACACATGTGTTCAAAAGAGAGAAAGAAGAAGAAAGAGGAGAAAAGGGAAAGGAAAAGTTGGATCAAGATTCGATCATTTGTCCAACTAGTTGTGGATCAAACCTGGGCTATTTTTCTGAAAGGGAAAATGCATACTCACTTTGGGGAAACATAACTCATGGCAATCCACCGAGTGAGAAGGCCCAAAAGGTGAGAAACATATGCTCGACTAGTATGTACTCACAAACATATAGGTGGCTATGGGGAAATTCGTGCCTCTAAATGGGCTTCCTGCTCAACCGTATTAAAGTTAGACCTCCTGATAACTTTAATAAAGCACCACGAAGGAGAATTTTGGTCCATGCTTCATGAGATAAGCAAAGCTTCGTATGCTTAGAAATCATAAACAAACAGGATGGCACCACAAGCATGCAAGCTGTGTTATGTAAGGTGGCCATGTAAATGCAAAATGTAAAATGCAAGAGATGTTCAAAGGAGTCTTGTTTAGTTCATGTGAGGTCTATCACTTAGGGAACATTGTGTCTAATGTATCCAAGAGAGGACCAATCAAAGAAGGGAAATATTCACAACTTAGGGGATGTAGTGTGTCGCATCAGGCCACTAAGAGGAATGTAATATTCTAAGAGAGACCACACTTATGAAGGAAATCACACCCAATATCATCCAAAAAGTGACAAACACATTGTATGAAGTAACAAAGTTGCACTAAGAACCAAGAAAAATGCAAAATGAATAATGCCAATGTATGCCCCCACTTTAAAGGAATTGCTACACACCGTTCTGTGAGCAATTACTTTAAAGTTGAAAATGAAAAATACAAAAAGAAATAAGACATGAGAGCCAACTTGGAAAGCCCTTATGCCAATTCATACATTTATGAGTAAGAATACTTCATGCAAAAGAAAAGGAACAAAGGAAAGAGGGGTTTCCCCCAAAAAGGAACACACCAAAAACATAAGGGATCTATGGATTTGGGGTCAGTATGTTCGTTGCTGCAATGTATTTGTAAGGAGCTTGGAACTATCATCATTCCCTGAATACATAGAACTAGAAGAATGACACAAAAAGATCAAAAACAAAATAATTAGAAAAGTCCATTTTGGGTCAACATAGAAGAGACATTGCAGTCTCAACACTTTGCATCTTCCCCAAAAGGAAAGCGAAAAGAAAACAAAAAGGAAAAAGAAAAGGAAAAGCTTTTGGGTCAACATGAAGGAGGCATTTCAGTCTCAATGCCTTGCATCATCCCCAAAAGGAAAACACAAGAAAAGGTCAAAGTAAAAAGGAAACGAGACCGATTTGGTCAACATGGAAGAGACATAGTCTGGCGTCTCAACGTTTTGCATCATCCTAAAAAGGAAAACACAAAATAAAAGAAAATGAAAAAGTGAAAGTGATGTACAAAATATAGAAGAATGAAGGTACAAGTAGAGGAAGTGCACAAAGAGAGAGAGAACATCAAACTCACATTATGAGGGAACACAATATGCAAATGAAATCACACCAAAGAAAAAGAAAAAGATAAAGGGAAATATAAAAGGCTATTAAGGAAAATGCAATTCACACAATAAAAAAATCATCCACCTTCCCATCTCAAATGGTATAAGTAGAAGATGAATAACATAGCTAAGGGACAAGGAAAAATGTATTATTAGGACAAGGCTAACAACCTCTTGCCCCCACAAAGTGTAAGGAAAGAACGTGCCAAAGATAGGTGATGGGAAAGATCATGCAATAGTGAGAATGGAAAATTCTTCAACTATTGCATGATGAGAGATTGGTGATAGAATACTAGGGAATGGTAGGATAACAGTCGGTATCAGTGAAGTGATACTTGTTCAGTATGTCCTTCAATGTCTGACATTCATCATTGTGATGTCCAAGAACATGATGATATTTACAATATAGTATGTTGGAATCTTTAGGATGGATGACCAACCTATTTGAAGGTGGTAAGAGTATAAGACCTCTATTCAAAAGCATTTGCAATTTTTGTTCACATTTAGGTGGTGGATGGAGAGGAAACCTTAGTTTTTTCAATTTGTAAGGTCGTTTGTGTTTACTAGATTCACCTTTTCCATGGATTGAAGGAGGAAGAGGACCCATAGGGATCCTAGTATCCTTGGTAACATTCGAATCATGTAAGGGTTGTTCACATGGAAGGAGGACACTCAAGTCAGGAGGGGAATCAAAGATCATTGTGCCATCATCTCCAAGTCTCCAATATTCAAAAGGAGGCTTGTTGTCATGAGGAGGAACTTGATATCCTAATCCTATTGTGTTTTCATCTATTGGTTTTTGTTCTAAAGGTTGGTGAATGTCATGTTCAGTTGTTTGTCAACATCATGAGGAGAACAATCGTGAGGAGTTGAAGGAGCACGAGGAAGCTCAAGGTCATTAGGATCATAGCCAAAGGCACAATTTGACAAGTCAAGTAAGGATTTTAGTGAATTCCAAAACTTATTAAAGAAAAAACCCATGATGCCAATGAGTGAAAGTAAACTAATATGCAAGAAAATAGAAAATCTGGAAAGTATGATAGAAAGTAATAGTATAAAATAGTAATACAAAAAATTCCTAGAAAATTGCTGAAAATGCAGTTCAAAATGTACAATTGGGTTGATTCACCAGGGTGGTAAATGAGTCTAGAGGTGGATTTTTTTGTGTTTTTTCAAAAAAAATTAAAGTGTTTTTTGTGCTTTTCGGATGCAAAACTAAGGTGCAAATGCAGAATTTGAGTTTTTGTAATGTTTTAAAGTACAAAAATGAAATCTATATGAGATATTCACTAATGCAAGTTTGTAAACCCCATGATGCAAGAACAATGCAAAGGCTAATGCAAGAGATAATACTATGAGTCTTAGGATGTAAGTTCAATGCAAATCAAAAAGATAATGTTCAATATGCAAGTTCACCAAAATGAACCATCAATTTTTGGGGGCTATGCATTTCTCTTGCACTCTTAGGGTTTTTCACCTAAAAGGAGAGAGATAGGCCAAAAACTGAGGTGGTTCACTCAAACGAATGTATGCATGATGGAATTATGCCTAAATTCAATGATCTAGGTGCAGAAAATTGATAAAATTGATTGATTGTTTATGCAAAATTAATGAAATATGAAGTGTTTGAAAGCGTAGTGTGATATGTAGAAATGAACTAAAAACATGCACAAATGAAAAAAAAAATGAATGAGACTGAATAGAGTGCACCTAGAGATGGAATGCTAATCCTAGAAGGTTCTAGAATCTAACAAAAATCATTGTTGATGCCCATTGGGACTCATTTTCCAATGATGGAAAATTAGTCCTCCTAGTAAACTGTGTTGAAACTAGTTTTTACTGTTGGGAACTGAATTTTGATGAAATCAAACTTTTCTAGCCTAGTAGTGGGACTCATTTGCAACTAATGGTGAATCATTCCTCCTCCAAAACAATTTGCAAATTCAGAAGTCAACTCTGTGGGTCCAGATTTGCACTTGTCTTCTTGTCGGGTTGACGGAAGCAAATCTACAGAAAATAGGTTGAATGTTGTCATCAAGCTTGAATTAGGGTTTAGTTGACTTGAATAGATTTGATGAATTATTTAACACTTTTCAACACCTATTTCTTTGACAAATCTACCTACAAGACCTACAAACACACATGCAAAGAGGGGAAAATGGTTAAGGGTTAGACTATAGGGATTTGCCTTGGTCAAATCCCACTTTGGTAATCAAACCCTTGATAAAGAAATTAAATGGAAACAAGAAAGAAATGATGAATAAAAAACATGCAAGTGTCCAAACTCACCAAACCCTTACATTGCTAAAACCTGAAGATATGTCAATGGATGCTCAAAGATGCTTGATAATTGCTTGATTAAATGATGTTATGATGCTCAAGTGGATGAATGAGATTGAATGCAAGGATGAATACTTGAATGAATTAGGAGTAAAATGGATAGAAAAACACTTATTTATACAAACTTATGCCCTAATTTCCCATAAATAACACATCATAGGCCAACATAAGGTCTTAATGAATAAAAAATTGAAGGAAATTTGAAATTATTTTGAATTTTATGCCAAGAGGGACTCATTCGCCACCCATGGCGAATGGGTCCCACTCTAGGCTTGCAAGTGGGTGTTGGGAATTAAGCTGTATTTAATGTTGTTTGTCTGGTTTGTATTCAAAAACCCACTTAATTAAGGCCTATAAGTGCATAAAGGGGCCAAATAAAGCATAAGAAAGGTGTATTAGGTTATGACAAGCCTAAAAAAGTGTGAAAGCTTGTTAAAATACTTTACAACACTTTGAAATACGACTTGTTAAGGGATAAAAAGGGAATATTTAGATGAATTATGATAAGAAGAGTCTAGAAAAGTGTAGAAATGTGTTACAAGACTTCACAACACCTTCACAAGACATCATAATTTGAATATTCAAGACCTAATGTGAATGCATGTCACATTGCAACATTAAATCTAAGCAAAATAGGTCAAGCATCATAGGAAAAAGACCTAAATGACCATGAAAATTTCAAAGATCCATTTTTCTACGGTATACCATTCATTCCCAAACTAAGCATGAAAAAGGGTTTCCTTTTTTTATGCTACAATCAGCAAATTTATCTTTAAGATTAAATAAAAATGAATATAAATATGTAGGAAAAATGTTAATTTTACTTAACTATGCATATTTTTTAATAAAAGGGCTAAATACTTTTGACCTAAAGCTATGAAAGTTACAAAAGGGGGACCTCATCCCCAATATATACAAAAAAAATTAACACCATAGTGGGGTTTAATCCTTGATGGAAATAACACTAGCATCATAGGTTAACCATCGTACTATGTCCCTATGGACAGCTTAACTACACATATTATACATATATTTACAATTAAACTTAACTAGACAAAAATGTTTTTTTTAGAGTTTGTGGTGATTAGGATTACATAACAACTACTCTTTTCATGTCATCTCTTTCCTTTCTTTGCATGTGAGTGTTTATTCTTTGACCTTGGATTTTTATTTTATTTTTCGATTTAATGTTTTAGCTTACTTTGATATTTTTATTGAAATTTTCTCTTTTCTTACTTGTAGTTTTCTTGTGGGATTTCCACACAAATATTTACCAACTATAGGATCTCCAAGGAGCTCAAGGTGCTCATTATATTTTTACTTTAAATGTTTTGTTCAAGTGGATGTAGCTATGAGTTGAAGAAATGGAAATTCTCTTAATTTTGTTATGTCTGCTATGTATGAAACTAGATATTATCAAAGGGTTTAGAATCATTTTTGACATATTCAATGTCACCAAAAAAGTAAGGCCCATCCTATCTTGCTTATTAATCAAGATGTTATTCTAGATAATATTCTCTATATATCAAAAAGCATACTTTAGGATAAAAAACTATGTGTTTCAAAGCCACATTGTATTTTCTTTGCAAAAATCAATGATTAGCATAGGTTATTGCTTCATAATTAATAATATAAGTGATTAATAATTCATAGGAATTAGTGATTTTAATATATGTTAGTAATTAATAACTAATAGGTTAGTAATTAATAACTAATAGGTTAGTTACTAGATATTATTTTTTAGTTAGTTGTTGGGTAGTTTGAAATTAGAAGGCTTTATATAGCCATTGCAAAGTAATAATGTAGTGTTGTTGATGAAAGAAGAATTTACAAGTCCAATCTTTTGGCTCTCTTTTTTCACCATTTCAATATTGCATCCAAATAGATTTCAAAAGAGGCATCTTTGAATTTCACCCCACTTAAAGTTTTTCTTTTCAAATTGATTAAGGAAATAGATTAGTGGATACGAAAAATCTTTGCAACCCAATTACCTATTTTCATGTCTATCCTATTTCTAGGTGGACAAAGATAAGAAACCAAAAAAACATGTTCTACTACACAATAACAATATTTTTGTTCCATATTTCTTGCATAAATAGATTACAAATTTCGCTTATTTATAGAGGTCTTTGAGATAACAAAAAGCTATTTTAGATCCTAGGCTGACTAAATTAAACATTTAATATTTTTCACTCTTATCCTTATCTTAATTTTTTTTAATAATTGTTCCTATATAAATATTTAATATTATGCCCTATTGTATTTAATATTGGTGGGAGAAATTACATATGCCAACACTTTTCCTTAATTTCTACCACATATGCTTCAAAGTTTACCATTCCCAAATTTTGTCTTTGGAAATTCTCCTTTTCTATCTCTCTTTGGTGCTTGCAACCAAGTCATCAAACTCACCTAAATTGTTTTCTTGCATCATACCTTCAAACCATCTCTAATATATGATAGAACAATGATGTAATTATTTCAACAGTCTTTCTCTAAGGGGAGTGAACCCTTCAAGAAACTGATTGTGAATACTTGATTAATCATTATTTGAGGAATATAGATAATATTTATATAGATGAAACAATTTAACAACTACATAACTGAAAAAATAACCACGTATTCGTTAGCCTCATATCCTGTAGTTAAATAATGTAATATAATAGTTAACTATGCACATATGAAAGCATGGAATTCCTATTGGTAAGGGACCCCCCTTAAAAATTACATAATAAAAAATTGTGATTACAAAAAATATATGTACATCTTTGTGAAGATCATTTTGAAGAAACAAATCCTAAATCAAGTGGAACTCCACCAAGTTTCCTTGTGACCCTCATAAAGGTGTAGGTCCAAGATAGATTCTTGAGTTCTCCTTTCCTTGAAATCTCAAATCACATACTAAATTATTGGATAATGATCCACCAAGTTGTCTCCTTCACTCTCATAAGGTTATAATTCCAATTTGTAGTCTCCTGAACTCTTTGGGAAACTATCCATATTGAACACTTCAAATTTGTCAGCAACAAGGAAAGGAAATAAATTAAAGCAAAAAATGCTTCTCATGCAAAGCATCATCTCAAAGTGAGAAGCTGACCTCAGATGATGAAAATTCCTCCATCCTCTAGTGGCACCAACCTCCACATATAAAATCATAAAAACTCAATCATGAGTCATAATTAAGGAGGCATAATCAAGTTTGAATTATTTCAATTAAAAACTCCACCAATTAGTCAAAATTAGAAAGAAAGGAAACCCCCAATACAAGAATTTACTTGTAAACCCTTATATTTTACTAATGGATTTATAAAATATCATATACACCAATAAACTTTGATATAAAATAAATTATTACAAACCTTTAAAAATGTGCCTACCAATTTTCAAATCTAAGCACATCAAAAATCAATTAAACTCCTTAAATTTGGATCAATGGAACACTCTATCTCACATTCAAAATTATGCAAAGATGCTATTATCACACATTTATTGCATACATTGTATTGAGTCTGCATGTTGAGCCTTGCTATTGAACTTCACTTTATTATGCCCTTCTCTTTGTTGGAAATATGAATGAACAATAACCCAAATGAAGTTGCACAAACTTCAAAGGATCAACCAAGAAAGACATCATCCACATGAATAAGAAAGTGATGCATCTTGAGAAAAAAAGACAATTTGATAAAATGATGATTTATGATGAATTGATCTAGAATGAATTACAAATGTACAAGAGTCTTTCTTATATAGGAAAGGTGAGAGGAGGTTGGATAACCACCTTAGTTGCAAATATTAAATGCCTAATACATAATTTTAAATGCATGAGAGAAATATTAAATGCCTAGATAACTACATGCTAATGTAGCTGTAGTGTACGAATATACATACCCTTGCATTTCCACACTTGTTTGGGTCTAGCTTGCTCTATTTATCCCTATTTATATCTTAATTGGTCCTATTTTGAATCCATAAGCTCAATGAATTATATATTTTTATGGCTAATCCCAAAAAACATCAATGGATAAATGATAAGTTAATTATTATGGCTATGTGTCCTTGATTTTTGGGTCGAGACTAAGATTCCACCTAGGGCATCTTTGTCCCCCAAAGGTCTTGGGACCCTGATTTCAAGTGTACCTTAAAGAGACCCCTTTTTTGGAGTTTGTGCCCCAAGTTTCATGCCTCAAGACTAAGACTGCACCTAGGGTGTCTTAGTCCCCCTTGAGGTATTTTCAAGATTTAATTTCAAATCTTGGCAGGATTTAGCCTCCTCTCATTAATGAATTCATATGCCGGCTTCGTGTGGTGTATTTTTGGGATATTAAACATGGATAAGTATAAATACAAGGTTCCTCCATTCATTTTCACCCAACTATTTTGTGAGAGAATTCATAATAGCATAATTGAGTTCACAAGAGCATTTGGAGCCATCATCAAGATTCAAGCATCATATCAAGGATATTCTTTATCATGTGTGTTTTTGAGCTAACACTTGTGATGTAGGGTTTTGATTCAAGCAAGCATTTCAAGTCAACATCTATCAAGCATTCAAGCATTTCAAGACTACATTCAAGTTAGCCATCTAACACAAGTTTTTAGATTTCATAACAAGGGTTTGGTGAGTTGTAACATTGCATGTTGTTCATTCATCATTTCCCTTCATTATTATATTTAATTTAAAGGTTTAATTACCAACAAGGGGTTTGACCAAGGAAAACCTCCATTTACTAACAATCAACAAGTTTTTCCTCTCTTGTGTGTTTGTGATTGTAGATTTAGGTTGAAGACATGAAGATCATTTGAAGTGCCAAGTTTCAAAGTTTCAAAGTTGCATTATAAATTTTTCATCTTCACAGAAACTCACCTATAGGCCAAATTCAGAAGTTTCTGAACCTGAGATCCGAGAAGAAGGAAGTGAAGACCTTGAGCCTTGGGACCACATTTGAAGATTCTAGAAATTTAGAATTGGACTAAGTTTCCACCTAGGGTTTCTTAGTCCTCCCAAAGTTATTTTTATAGAAATTCTTACAAATTTGGTTTGGTCATCCAAAGATTCTGCATCTGCCCCGAAAAACAACAATGGGACTAAGAAAATAGTAAGGGCATATTATTCCTCCATAACACTTTTTTGATAGCATTTTTTCATTTCCATAATCCTTATCACATTTCCATACTTCCCAGGTACATACATCATAACTTCTTTTTTCTTAATTTCATCATTTGTATCCTTCATTTAGCTTGCATTACTAGGTTTTGTGAGTTGAATGTTAAGTTGTCCTTTCCAAGATTTTTCTTGGTGGTGAACCCCTCAAAGCTTAAATAACCCCCTCCTAGGTCTTCCTTTTCGATAATTGACTCACCTTTGAGGTTGATAGTTGATTAATGGTGAAAAGGGAAGGTGCACAATGTCACTCCTTTCCACAATCAATCACTTAATAATATCCCGAGGATCCTAATTGGATTGACTAACAACCTCACAAGGTGAGTCAATTCACAATGAGGAAGGCCTAGGAAGGGTTCTTTCAACTTTAAGGGGTTCACCACCAAGAAAATTCTTGGAAAATAAAATGTTGGAAAACACAATGTGATATGAAAATTGACCTAAAACAAGCTAAATGAGAGATGCAAATGATGATATTGTGCAAGAGGGAGATATGATATGTGTACCTAGGAAGCATGGAGATTTTGTGATGATTTCAGAAATGCAAAGAAGCTATCCAAAAATTCCAGGGAGGACAAAGATGCCCAATACGCGTATTAGTCCCACTGCTATTTTTCAGGGAAAACAGAAAATCTTTGGATGTCAGAACCAGATCTTGAAGAATCTCTAAAAAATATTCTTGGAAGGACTAAGATGCCCAAGGCGGCTTATTAGTCCTATTCTAAATTTTTGAAACTCTAAACGTGGTCCTGAGCTCCAAGGTCTACACCTGCTTCCTTTTCGATCTCAGGCTCTACATCTTGTAAATATGGCCTGTAGGTGAGTTTTCGTGAAGATGAAAACTTTATCATGCAACTTTGAAAATTTTACAAATTTTCACTCCAAGTGATCTTCAAGTCTTCAACCTAGATCTGAAATCATACATATGCAAGGAGGGAAAAACTTGTTTCTTAGTGAATGGGGGTTTTCCTTGGTCAAACTCCTTGTTGGTAATTAAACATTGAAATGAAATGGAAATAATGAAATAAATGGTGAATGAACAACATGAAATACTACAATTGACCAAACCCTAGTTGTAAAGTCTAAAAACTTGTGTACATTGGGCACAATGGATATGGATCTTGAACCAAAGGAATGATCTTGAAATGCTTACTTGAATCAATACCCTACATCACAAATGTTAGCACAACACACATGATGCAAGAAAAATCTTTGATATGATGCTTGAATCTTGATGATGGCTCCAAATGCTTGATAGAAATTCTCTTGAATGCTCTCACAAAAGACTTGGATTGCTTAGATTGCTTGTTAGTTGAAAATTAGATAAGGAACCTTGTATTTATACTTACTTATGCTTAATATCATGAAATTAAATTACACCAAGCCGACATATGAATTCATTAAATAAAGGAGGCTAAATCCGGCCAAAATTTGAAATTAAATCCTAAAAAGGGCTCAAGGAGGACTAAGACACCATAGGTGGCATCTTAGTCCCAAGTCCTAAAAACTTGGTGCACAAACACCAAAAAGGGCCCCAATTAAAATGTCTCAAAATTAGGGTCCTGAGACCTCTAGGGGACAAAGACACCCTAGGTGGCATTTTAGTCCCGACCCAAAAATCAGGACACTCTCATGAAGTTATTAAATTATCATTTATCCATTGGAAAATGTTGAGATTAGCTAGAAAAATATAATTCATAGGGCTTTTGAATTCAAAATAGGACCAACTAAGCCATAAGGAAGCATAAATAAAGCAAGGTGGGCCCAAACAAGTGTGGAAATGCAAAGGTATGCATTTTACTACACTACATTTAGCCCCCACTTTAGTGAGAGGATGAACTTGCTTCAAACTCACACTAAAGTAGCCAACCACGCAATCAAGAGGGGTTCAATGTACAAATGCTAGTAAGATAGGATGATAATAATCAAGAGGGTGGCCAAGCCCACAGGACCAAGATCCTATGGAAAACTAACATAGGCACAAAAGAACATGCTTGTGGATGATATATGAAGAAATAATTAGATAAAAAATATACACCATCAAAGACAGGAAAAAGGAAAAAGAGAAAACTGCAACGGATCAAGCTTCGACTGGTCGTCCAACGTGGTGGATTGGGTCTAGGTTGTTTGTCCAAAAAGAAAGTTTACAAGTGGAATGCGTTGTCCACTATGCAAACAAAACACATGCTCACAAGGGCTAGTGGGAGCTAGGTGTCCACTAGTTGAGCCCCAGGGGACCATATCAAAGCCATACCTCCATAACTTTAATAAGGTACAAAAATGCATGCTCAAGGGATAGTGACGCTAGATGTTCACTAGGTGAGCCCCAGGAAGTTCATATCAAAGCCATACCTCCATGAATTTAATAAGGACAAAAGGAAAAATGCAACAAGAAAGAGATATGTTCAAAGGGATTTTAATTAGTTCATGCAAGATCTTATTCTTAGGGGAAATCATGCTTAATGCCTCTAAGAGAGAATAAATACAAGGTCTCATTCTAGGGAACATCATACCCAATGCTTCCAAGAGACAAAAAGTGCAAAAGGTCTGATCTTGTTTCCAAGAGAGGAGAGTGAAAGGTCTCATCCTAGGAAACATGGTATCTAATGCTTACAAGAGAGGACAAGAAATATCACACTCTCAGAGGAAGTCAAACCTAATGACACCACCAAGAGGAAAAACACATCTCATAAATAAAGAAAATCACATTAAGGAACATGAAAAGGAATAATCCAGTCATTCTAAGATAATTCCAAAATAATACCAATGTATGCCCCCACTTTAAAGGAATTTCTAACACCATGTTGTGAGAAATTACTTTAAAGTAGCAAAAAAATGAAAAAGGAAAAGAGGGTTGCCCCTGAGAAACAAATAAGGGATCTATGGATTCAGGGTCAGTATCTATCTTTGTTGCAATAATGTTAGAGAGCTTCAAAATTTCATCATTCCCCAAATACAAATAGAACTAGAAGAATGACACAAAGAGAGTGAAATAAAATAAAAGCCTTTTGGGTCAACATGGAAGAGACATAAGGTTTCCCGATGCCTTGCGTCATTCCAAAAAGGAAAACACAAGACAAAAATGAAATTGAAAAGAGAAGATAATGATAAAGTTGTTGGGTCAACATGGAAGAGACATAGGGTGTCTGGATGCCTTGCATCATCCCCAAAAGGAAAACACAAGACAAAAATGAAAGTGAAAAGTAAAGATAAAAGATCAATGAAAAGGAAAAAGTATACGACATATAGAAGAATGAAGGTACAAGTAGAGGAATGCACATAGAGAGAGGAACATTAAACATAACATCATGGGGGATCGCGTTACACACATGAAATCAAACAAAAAGAAAATGAAAAAGACTAGTAAGGAATAGGTGATTCAACCTAAAGCAATTTATCCACCTTCCACTCTTAGTTTGTATAAGTGAAAGGTAGATAACGAACCCAAGGGACAGCAACGGATGTTTGACTGGGACAACAATGAATGTTTGACTAGGACAAGGCCATCAACTTCTTGCCCCCACTAAGTGCGAGACAAGAATGGGCCAAGGTAGGTGATGAGAAGGGTAATGTAATAGTGAGAATAGAGTATTCTACAACTATTACATGACAAAAGGGCTAAAAAGGACAGGCTACCTAATCACTTGATGGAAATCATTATCATCGAAGCTAAAGTTTTACAATATTAACTTGAATGCATGACACTCATCAATACTGTGTCCAAGAGTTTGATGATATGCACAATGTGGGACTTTTGCATCTTTAGGATAAAGCACTAATCTATTCATAGG
>VDFB02193867.1:29593028-29691413 GCA_007258455.2 Sequoia sempervirens
TATCCTGCTTGAAGGAGCTGCTTTGCTAAGATATGTGCACTTGAATGCAACTTTGAGGATTCTTGATATACTTCATTGATACCAGGGTTAACTCTGTCTCTATAGGCACATCCCGATAGAGTGCCTTCTGAATCCTTATGATAAAGGGTCATTTCCAATACATGGTTGATGTGAGAATTGTATATCATGCGTGGAGGCATGGATGGAGTGTGTTTAGGGATAAAAGATGGATTGGTTGACAGTTTGGAACCTTTGACTCTCCAAACTTGGGATGATGAGCAATGATGGGTGGATAAGAAAGTGTGGGTGGAATTAGGACCAACTGCTTGATACACTTTGTATGTCGCTTGAAAAGCCTGCTTTAGCTTTTGTGGACATCCTTGATGGATACTTTTCCATTTTTTATTTTGCCCCACAATTTCTTTGACTAATGGAGTTTGATAGCCTGGATGGTCTTTCTTTGTATTCTTTGGTATCCATTTGTATTTGATTTGTCCATTATGCTTCTCAGCTTCTTTTGCTTTGATAACATTCTTTGTACTTTGATTCAATTCTTTCTTTTGACATTGGTCCCAATTCATGGATGGGGTGATGGGTGGATGACAATTCATGATGTGGCTGGTTGTAGTATTGGCAATGGTTTCATCACAAGGATTCTTTGTGCTCCCAATATTGACGCTTGCTTGAGACAAAGTTTTCCCTAGTATGGTGGAAGTAGTACCTTCATGCTTTGATTCTTCCTGTTCTAAGAGCTCCTGTTTAGAGTGCATTCTCTGATAAATGACCACTGTAGATGACATTGTTTCAATTTTCTGCTCTACTAACTTTCGATTATACTGTTCTGTTCAACTTATTTCCTTGAGTGGATAATGTTCGATATCTTTATTCATGATTTCCTCAATCTGAGTTTGGGATATATCTGATCCTGATGTTGATAACTCCATTTGACTATAGGAGTTTATAATCTGCTCTTTTTGTGTAACACAATCTTGTTCTAGATGAAGATCATCTACGTGTCCATCTATAGAAAGCATCTCATGGGTATATGGAGGAGTATGTTCTACATGGATATGACCATCTTGCATAGATAGGAGTGTGTCCATTAGATTATTGTAGTATCTTGAAGATACAAATTCTTGATTTTGAATGATTTTGGAGTTGCTTTCGACATGCTTTAGATCAAGTTCTTGACATGGATTAGTTTCAAAGCATGGATTGCTTACAAAAGGTTCTTTTATGTGTTCATTAGACATGGTAAGTGGTTCAACATCCTCAAGTGTTGAGTTCAAGGTTCCTTTAGTATCTATAACCATGAGGTGGAAGTATGTCAATATTTCATGGAAAGGACCACTGTTAGACCTTAGTGGAAGATTTTGATCTTGCTTTGGAATAAATTTTTGAGATTTTTCCTCTAACTCATTAGGTGATGTAGATACATTTTCAACATGATCATTGGTTGATGCCTCATTGGATGAGGCAAAAATATCTTTATTGAAGGATAGATCTTGATCATTGATTTCAAAAATTGTGGTGGAGGGATTTTCAATGTTTTCAACCATAGGGTCAAATGATGTTGACATTTCTTGAATTAGATCATTGTTGGGTTGTGTTGGTGGATTTTGATCATGATTGAAAAGTGACTTTTGATGTGTGTTGATTTGATCTTCGGAAAAGATAGAAACATCTCCAATGTGCACTTTGATGGATAGATCTTGATTATTGCTTTTAGCAATTATGGTGGGGAGATTGTCAATGCTATCACTAGTGGTTGAATGTTCATCATTATTCCCAATAGCTATCAATTTTTGTGTTTGTGCTTGTGTTTGTGCTTGTGTTTCTTGGGTAGCTTGAGAGGCTTGGGAAAATTGAGAGGCTTGTTGCACTTGTTGAGCTTGTCTTGCTTGTTGCGTGGCTAGATATTTTTGGAATCTGCTTTGAAAAGCAGCTTGTAATTCCGCATTGTATTGGCTTGATGTGGTGGAAGTTGGTGGTGGTGGTGGTGGATTTGGAATCATGTTGGATGTAGTGACAAGTGTTTGAGATACACTCGAAGTGATCATGGAAGTGAGGGGTTGAGATGTGATGGGTGTGAGAGTGGTGGATGGAATGATCGAAGTGATGGGGATGGTTGGAATGACAGAGGTGATAGGCCCTTGGGAGACCATCTTTTGATTTGGGATCAACATTGTTGCTTGATTGAATACCATATGTTGGCGCGATGTTGATGGTATACTCAAACGATTTGATGTAATGGCTTGATTGGTGTTAGATGGATTGATTTGGATGGAGTGATTGGTGCTAGGTAAAGGGGGAAGCCGGGTGATCCCATAATAGTGGTTTACAATTTTTGGCCAAACTGGACATTGAAATTATTATTTTTAACTAAATCTTCACATTCAGGCACCTATAGCGGCTAAACTATGAGGAATTTGAAGATGGTGCAAACTAGAGTCTCATCAAATTTTGTCTATAGATTCTAAAAATATTTTTTTCAAAATTTTTTGAATCAAATTGCACTTCTTTTTCCATCTCCCATGAAAATAGATTTTTTAGAAACAACATTTTAAAAGTGATGCAGTATAACGCATAACTTTTTCCATGAAGGATAAAATTCTAATTCTTTCAAATTTAGATTTGTAACTCTTATATCTAGTGTTTCCACATGGTTAGATAGTTTTTTATTGAATATTTTTTCCTTAATCAAGTTTCAAAGTCAAACAAATTATAATTCAGACACATGCGACCGTATAACGCGTAACTTTTTTTGTATATGCCAAAATTTAATTTAATTTTTTTTGTTGGATCAAGGACTTCAATATCTAGTGCACTCATATTTTTCAATTTTTTTTTTTGATAATTTTCTATTTTTCCACATGTGAAGAACAAAGAAATTCATTTTGATGAAAAACCTATGTTTAATAAAACTTAAAAAACAAATACATAACAAAACCAAAACATATTAAAATTATATTCATTGGATAGCTTGTTATGAGGAATACCATAATCATTTGAAATAAATTTTAAATGAATTCATTTGATCCCCAAAATCTAAATCAAAAGTGATTTTTTGCTCGGCATTTTGATAGGTGTAAAGGAGACGATTTATAGGTATGGTTTAAAACTAGGTTCTATCCAAGGGGGTTTGATCTAAGGTGATTTGATCAAACCCTCTTCAATTGGAATCCTTAAAATGGAACTTTTTAAGGCTTAAATCATTATATTTTCTAAAAATATGTGATTTCAGCTAAAATTCATTCCTCTCAAGAATTCTAAACCACTATTATGACAACACCTAGCCCTAAAGCAAGGAATGATGTTGATATGGGTAATGGTGGTGGAGATGTCTCTTCACGTAATGATTCAACTATTTTGGTAAGTGTAGCAATTTGATCTAGCCAAATTTTTTCTTGATTTCGATCTTGACTCCCTTGATATAGTTGATTTGGCTTGTGTTTAAGCAGATTTGGAGTGTGTACTTGTGTTTGATTTTGGATGGGATCATGGACAAATTGATTTTGGGCATTATTCTGCCTTAGGATGATGTTCAAATTTGGCATGATAGGTTGAATTTGACCATTGTTGATGTTTGGATTATTTGTATGATTTACAAATGTATTTATCCCAAAGTTTGTCTGAATCATGTTTCGAACACTTGTATTGGGTACATTCTCATTTGGCTTGTAGGGATTTGATGGGATGATGTTCGTTTGAAGGCTCATGTTTTGATTGTTTGGTTGAAAGACTTGTAGGTTTGGATTTAGATCTACCATCAGGAAACGTGTTCCAATCTTTGATTTAGGGATACTCACACTTGTTGTGCCATTGACATTTGTAGAAGGTAATGATCCCATGTATGGATTGTATAGATGTGAGTGTTGATAATCGATCAGTGTTGTAAGGCTTTGAAAGTTCATTTGATTTGGATTACTCATGATGTATGGCTCAAGTTTATATTCCATGTTCCTCTTGTGTTTTGACCTTGTTGCAAAAGTGACCTATAAGGTTTCTTAGGACTAATGATGAGATGAAGGATGAAAGGTGTAAATGGTATGAGTGTTGAATGTTTAGGATCTTTGGATCAATGCTAGACTTAGGGTTTGATTTTGATTGGTTTGATTTGGATAATGAACTTGTAAACCCTAATATGTTGGATGTGATCTTAGGATGAACTTGTTGAAAGGATTGCTAATTTAACTAGAGGTATGAGAAAGGATGCATTCCCATACTCCTAACTAAACAAGGTGATTTTGATTTTGATGATTTACCCAAGTCTAGAATGATTTTTCCAAAGATCTAAAGTTATTTGGGGGATGAAGATGATAAGTGTTTGATTTTCTCCTAAATGAACCTAGGAAGGACTTGTTTACAAGACCAAGATAGTGAAGAACATGCCTTTCTCTAAGAGTAATTCAAAATCAAAAGACCAATGTTTGCATGAAAACCATATGACCAAAGGATGCCAAGCACATGTGTGGGGTCCAATTGATTTAATCTTTGCTTAATGGATTATTTTTACCACAAACACACTCTTGATTAGATTTTTAAGCTAGATGTCTAATGTCTCAACTTTCCCCTTATCCCACAAAGTGTATTATGCAGAAACCGAGGAAATTCAAGGCAAGAGTTACCTATTGTTGACCTTAGTAGGAGAAAATTGAGATGAAATCCAAATGCTTAGATGTCTCTAAGGATACGAATCCCAAGGGCAAGTGATAACATGTGAATTTTTTCAAGGATATTTGCCTCTCCTAAAGGGTTTGCAATTTTGATGATTCGTTGAATGTTGGTTTTCCAATGTTTTCGATAAAAGCATTGTGTTTTCAAACCACAAGCAATATGATGTCCTAGCTCAATTGGTACGTTTTTCTTGGTGGGCTTGCATTCCCTTCATAGAAGAGATGATTTTACATGCAACCAAGGAAAAAATATAAAGGTATGTTAAGAATGAAGTCTTAACCTCTATATTTCAACCAAGATCGGACATGGCAAATAACTTCTTGGAATCTAAGTTCCAATGCACCACTTTGATAAACTCTTTCAATGGTTCAATTGGCCACTACAAAACAAGGTTTCTATTTCGGACTTTAAGTTCGTAGGAGTTGACCCAATGTCGCAAGAGTACCCTTTCAGATCCATCTTGTCGGAGTCAACCGCGTGATATTGGCATTTCTTCCAATATCCACATTTATATCCCACCTATAAATACTCATGGCTTTAGAGTGTTACTGGTTGATTCCTTCCCTTGGGTGAGTACTTTTTCCCCAAGGCAGGCCCTCAAGGATAAATAAAAGCAAGTAAAATCAAAATTTGTAACTCAATCAATCTTTGACGGCACAAAGAAAGAGAATATACGCGATGATGCTCTACTCACACTCGCACAAGATGTTCAATTTTAAACCCAAATCAAAGTGTGTATGGGCAATTATTTATGCAACTTAATGTCACCAAAAGACTTTTGATTCTCAAGATCGCCGTGAGACGCGAGAGAAGCGCATACATCTTTTGATGATATTACTTTGTGTAAATAATTGCAAAACAATAAAATCAAATGTTCATTTTATCCTTCAAAGCAATGATTTGATTCGTTTTAAAAGCACCAAGCTAAATGTGAAGTTGATTTGTTCAATTTTTTAACCTTCAAACAAAATCTAGTCAATGTTGCCTAAAGTTTGTTTTATCCCCTTTGTCATGAAAATGGAAGTGTTCTTTTTAGAATCAAAAAAGATTTGAGTTAAACTAAAACAGAAAACTAACACGTATAAGGTAACCCTTAAGCATTAAAAAATCCTTTGTCAACTTAAGTTTTGATCAATTTTCTAGCTCAATTTCACTTGTTTTCGCTTGATTCCAATGTCAACATGCAACATCACAAAGTAAAATCTTAGAGATGAGATTTAAGTCAAGGAAAAAAATATACCATTTTCACACAAAATTACATTTTCCATAAAAAAAGATTAAATCAAATTACAAATCAAATTTTATGCAACTACAAGTTCACCATCCAAATAATTGGCTACATAGGAAAATCCTTACAAGATTGCTCCACCAAATCATGTTATTCCTTTGTCAAAACAAGTGTATGCTTTTAAGGAATATTTGATCAAAACAAATCAGATCCAAACATTTTATACTTATCCTAATATTTCCCCGTTATAGAGAGGTCAAATTCAAATTCACATTATAGATTATTTCATGTACACAAGGAGAAAACACTTTATGATGATTTCCAAAGATATCGTTGGAAACAAAAATTACAAAAATAAAGTCTTTATCCCCCCCTCCCAACTTTAATGCATCAGAATATAATAATCAAATGTGATGACAAGGATAACATGAGTGTAGCATTTGGAACTTTCAACATTAAATCGAGTTTGAATAGACCAAGTTGTGTATTGAAAATCAAATGGACGCCTTTTAAACTCAAACGAATGTACCTAATGAAATTTATTATAATAGCGAATCCTTTACAATGAGCACAACCCTACTTATTCAACCACTCTAACATCCTCACCAATCCCTTCTTGATGGTTCACACACACAAGGGCTATGTTTTCACTTAAGGTTGAAATTGAAGGCAAATGTAATTGACTTGATTGTATTATTGATGTAATGCAATGTATTTATATAAGAGGTGAGTAAGCGGTGGTTGCTTAGGAAATAGTTTGGATAATTGTATACATAGTTACCTCTTCCGTAGCACAATCTAACTACAACACAATGTAATATGCTAACATTCCCTCCCTTATTACATTGCTCCTACAAAAGTACCTATAAAAATTTAGAAACCATTTTTCTAAGGGACCCCCCCTTAAGGGTTACATAACAAAGCTCGCTGATTAAAATATATATATACATCTTTGTGAATATATTCCTTGAAGAAACAAATCCTGAATCAGGTGGAGCTCCATCAAGCTGTCTCTTAACCCTCGTAAAGGTGTAGCCCCTAGCCAAATTCATGAGTTCTTCCTCCCATGAACTCCCAAATCACATATTCCTTGAATTATTTTACAACAATCCATATTGAGCTCTCCAAACACATGGCTCCATCAAGTTATCTGATGACCCTCGAAAGGGTATAATTCATATCACAACCTTGAGTGCTCATTGGATAACCATCCATATTGAGTTATGTGAACCCTCAATCTGCATCCTTCAAACAATGACCAACACTAACTTTTAGTCATTTCAAAAATCAGCAAACCTTAGATTCCCTATAAAATTCATTTGAACCCAAGAATAACAAAAACAAAGGATGAAAGCAAACTAAACCAATAAAATGTTATTCAAGTGACCAAATCAACATCTTATAGGGGGATTGGTGCTATTTTGATGTGGAAAATAGCCCTTTCCCAACCCCTTTAGATAAGCTAATGATAATGATGGACAAGATCATTTCTCAAATGAAGAGAGTGACCTTGCATGATCTTTGAGATGAAATGTTACGATTGTGGATTGATAGTGGACAAAATCAGTTCTCCATGTGAAGAGAATGACTTTGCATAAAGATTGTGGAGTTGTGGAGGATTTGCTAAAGAATGAGGCCTTTATTTGTAGATTTTCAAATGCTAAGAGTTGAAGAGGGACCAATGTCGGACTAAGAAACAGGCCAATAGGAAGAGGCCACTTGTCATCATGTGATTGGTTGATGTATGTGCAAGATTTGGGAAGAGTGCCCATGAGAGGGAATTTCAAATTTGAATCTTGCAATAAATTTTGAGAGGGGACTAGAAAATGAGCAATAAATGCTATGTTGGAAGGACAAATCAACTTCTCATGTTGAGTGAAAATGAGGGTTTAATAAATCAATAAATTGATTTATTTGTGCAAGTGGCTAAATCTAGAGAATGCAAGTGGGTGAGATTAGCATTTAATCGTGGTTAGATTAAATTAATGATGATTAGGATGATGATTAGGATGTTTTGACGTTTTTGAGATAAATATTTGATTTATTTAAATCAGAAAGCATGGAAATACATTATGATGGATGTTTGATTTATTTGATTAAAAAGGTTGATGATAATGTTTATTTGATTTTAAATAAATGACCTTAGGAGATTAGTGAGATTACCTGATGAATGGATGAAGGTGAACCTGATTAACTGAATGAGTGGATGCACGTGAAGCCTGATTTACTTGATGAATGCATAATGCTAATTTTTCATGTCTACACGTTCTACTCCAAACGCCTTACTTGTCTCGAAAAATCAAACTTCACAATATATGTATTCTTCAAATCTGTCAGCAATAACAAGGAAAAGTAAAAAACTAAAGCGAAAAACACTTCTCATGCAATGCATCATCTCAAAGCGAGAAGCTAACTTGAGATGATGGAAATTTCTCCATCCCCTTGTGCCACCAGCCTCCAATATGATCTTGTTACTCTTTATCCATTTAATATTGTAGATGAGTCTTTGGAGGCCTCATCGGGAATATCAAAGATGGCCCCGTAAGTCCAAAATTTGGAGATCGATTTGAAACATTGATAAACACATCTACAAGAGACTAAGAAATTGTTTTAATGTTTTGAAATGCACTTTCCCAAGCATTGGTGGTAAGAAGATAGATTACTTGATTGGAAAATCTCAAGAAACATATATCAACTGCTTGATGTCTTACAATACCCATAAAACTAATTAGAGTTGCATCTTCTCTTGCAAAGATACTTACCTCCAAGCTGCAACTAATAAGTAATGCATGTAAACGACTCTGTAACCATTTATGTATCGACTCCACTTTAATGGTAAAATCAACATGACCAGGTGTGAATGTTATCAATATGCACCCAATCGAATGCTACATAGATCCAACAACCTTCTTGACATAGCTTGATCTCGTCTTAAGCAATCGTCATAGTCCCATCAAACATGTCTATTGGATATAGATCGTTACTGGCAGTTAGCAAATTCCTTAACTGGGAATGTATGTTATACTGAAATGAACACAACAGTCTGTAATGCGCCAGAAACCACCAAGAATGCCCACGTCCCACAATGAAATGCTATGACGTCTCAAAAGCAATGCCTTCTATTCCAGGCTTGCACATGTCAATAAAAACTTCACGCCAAATCTGATCGCACAGGAACAACAAAGATTATGAATTCTTGGGCAGCAATAGATTGGCAACACAAATTGGTTATTTTCATTTGCGGGTTTCATTCCATAGATTGCAGATACTTTACAAGACATGGTTTCATTCCATAGAGTGCAGATGCTTTACAAGACATGGTGCCTCTTCCTTCACCACCATTTCGCACATGCATAGAGATCTTATTGCTCTAGCGAAACAGTTTTCACGAAGGGTAGACTATCTGCTACAGAGACATAAGTGACCACTTGATCACGGTGATGAGTCCTCACAAAAGGTCTAGTGGAGAGAGTGACATCAAGGGCCCTCATCTTCCACTTTAATTTATATGTCAACAATTTCAAGGTTCATGGACTGGGGTTTTTCGAAAACCAAGCGCTGCGCCATATGTGAGGATAGATGTGAGTTGACTAGAGTTGTTGGGTAGCAATAACAAATCTCAATCAGAAACTTAGGAATGTCCTTGCTCTAAGGATTCTTATATTGTTTTTCTTATCCTTGCAATGAGATAAGGTCAGTTGATTACTTACACAAGTTGTCATGACCAACAACTTAACAAGATAGGGAAATAGTTCCCTATTGACCTTCTATCACCATTGATTTGATTTGATTTTATCTATTAGGTTAACTTATCATACATGGATGCTTCAACTTTTGCTTGGCATAAAGACATCCTCTTTTATTATTAAGGAGATGGTTCACTTAAACATAAGATTGTTCTTAAACCCAAGTGGATATTAGCTAAGATAACTTCTCGTGGTGTATGATGATGGATAGCATAAGCATTCAAGAAGTAAAACTTCTTAGCCCTTATAAGGCATGAGTTTTTCATTAGAGGAGACATTTCATCGAAGATCCTTCATTAAAACAAGGTTATATAATAAACTATTATCTCTATTAGGATACAATAAGAGTAAGGTTACTAATTTATACAGATCCCATGTTTTGATTTCTTAGTAATTAATTCTGATATAATAAGTAAAAGAACATTATTTAAGTAAAATAATTTAAACAAATAATAAGAGTATACTTATAATTATTTGATTTGCAAAATCACATGATAATGATATTGATAATTCAACTCGAATTAACAATTATCATATTCATATATATATATATATATGTGTGTGTGTGTGTGTGTGTGTGTGTGTGTGTGTGTGTGTTCTCTTTCAAATTTTTTGTTTATTTTCTTATCAATTGTCACAAGTAAATTAAGAATTTAAATGGCTTATTTTAAATAATGTCTTAATTATGCACAAGTGACGTGATTGCGATAAACTTTTCTTCTCTTAGTCATGCACAAGTGACGTGATTGTGTAAACTTTTTTCTCTTAATTATCCACAAGTGACGTGATTGTGATAAACATTTCTCTCTTAAACATGTACAAGTGACATGATAAACTTTTATATTGTGATAAAGTGATTGTGAATCGTATAAGACTTTTATTCTCTCAACTTTTTTGAATAAGCACAGTATTGAGATGGCACGTTTTATTGACCAGCTTTTACTGTCGCTGTTCATTGATGGAATTTGACGCACGAATTCGAATTTAGTTGGCGAGACTTAAAATTAACAATTGCACGTTTTCTTTGACTTTGAAGATAGCAGTAGCATGTGCAAACCATTTAGTTCACTCCTCGCACGGTCAGTGTAAGTAGAGCTATACAGCTAAGCTTTAGCACAAGTCTCCCCAACCAAAAAAAAAAAAAAAAAACAATACTTTAGCACAAGTATTGAACTTGTAAATTTCGGTTCTGCTCAACCATTTTGGAGTGCTTCTGCAATGTCTAATTTGAATGGAGATCACATTTCTTCTGTACCAACTAATGCTTTCAATCATTGGGATGATGATTTTGTCCAATCTATAGAAACACCATACGGGGTATGCAACTTCTTAGATAGTATTTCTATTCCTATCAAAAGATTTATTTTCTAGTTCGTTCTCATAATTTTCTTCATTGTTGATGTTTTATTTTCCAGGCATCTGAATACCAGGAACGGGCTGAAACACTGATAAAAGAAGTCAAAATCTTGTTAAAAGAAATGCAAACAGGCGATGCCGATTTAATCGAGCGGCTTGAGATGGTTGACGCATTGCAATGCCTCGGAATAGATCGACATTTTGAAGCTGAAATAAAAGAAGTTCTTGATTATGTATACCGGTGTGTTAAATCTCTTTGAACATCTGTTGAAATTTACATTATATATATAGAAAGAATTCCTCTGAAGAAGGTGTGATAGAGATCGAAACTGTTATTACACTTTTTTCACTTACAGTGGACTATGGAAGCTTGCAAACATTAACAAGGAGATTTGTTTTCTGGGTACAGATGTTGGGATGCAAGTGCAGGGATAGGATTAGGATGCAAAAGTTTTACCACGAATCTGAATGCTACAGCTCTAGGGCTCAGAGTACTTCGATTCCATCGTTATCATGTATCTGCAGGTACCTAAATACTCAATGTACTTTTATGCAGCGGGCACATTCACCGTCAGCAATTCATCGATGGAAAATTCACTGGCAACAATTCACTGTTATGACAAATTCACGTCAGGGAAAATTCACCACCAGCAATTCATCGTCACTGAAAATTAATCGCAAACTTTTAATGCGATGAGATGAATTTTCTGCTGCGGTAAATTGTTAGTGGTGATCAATTTTCCTTGAGGTGAATTTGTCATGGCAGTGAATTTTCCCTTGATGAATTGCTGACGGTGAATTTTCTTAGAGCCTTTTATCCCACTTTTCCATCCCAATAGATATATTTGCATGTTCCAACAAATCAGTATATTTTAACATATTTTTTATTTTTATATCAGCAAAAAGTTAAGTATTTATTTCAATGTCGTATAGATGTGTTGGAGACTTTCAAGGAAAATAACAGGCAGTTCATCTTCTGTGGAGGAAGTAATGATAATGATGAGAACAATATCAAGGAAGAGCATGCGATGAGAAGTATGCTTAACCTTTTAAGAGCTTCAAGTCTAGCATATCTTGAGGAAACGGCTATGGAAGAAGTTAAAGTGTTTAGCACAGTATATCTTAACAAATTACTAGAAAAATTTGGAGATATATATAATAAAAGCTTTTTTAAAGAGGTAATGAATTTTAAATATTTTGTGCATGGCATATAGTAGAAAAACACAAACTAAAATAGTAATTTTTTGATAGATTATTTGTTTAATTTTTAGTTTATATTTTATAGGTGGAGTATGCTCTTACATACGAATGGTCTTGTACTTTTACTAGATGGGAGGCACAAAATTTCATAGAAATCTATGAGCTAGATAATCAAAGGTAGAAGTAAATTATTGTTGTTTTATCAAGATACTTTAAATAAATTATAAAATTAACTATAAGATTTTATTATTTTCTGTAGGTTGAAGGACAAAACGATTTTAGAGCTCGCAAAATTGAATTTTAATATACTACAATTTCAATACAAGTTGGAGATGAAAAGCCTCTCAAGGTAATTATCAAGTTAACAAAGAGACTTAAAGTTCTTTATTTCCTATAACATTCTAAGACCTGTTGCTTTATTATTTAATGCATGAATAATGTATAAACAATATTTCATTCCTTCAAAGAGATTCAATAGAATTAGCCAAGAAAAATCATAGATTTCTCTATGATAGTGTATAATATTATGTCATAATTCATATAATATTTTAAAGTAATTTTATAAGATGTTTATTTTATAAATATGCAATAATAGATCAAAACATTAGGATGAATATTTCGGTAAAGATTATTTTCAATACTATAATTTTTACATAATAATTTCAATTCTAGATCATACTTTACATTTTAATATAAATGATTTTTTGATAGTTTATAAGTTTCTATAATGATTAATAGAGACTTAGTTATATAGGTTTGGAGTTAATTTTATGTACTAATATTATATAAGCTTTGATTTGATGAAAATTGACTATAAAATATGCAATTGCAACTTGACAAGTTATCACATGATAAAACATACATCATTTGAACTTTAATTTTTCTAAAAAAAAAATTCTTATAGATATTAATTATCATGGCAGTTGGTGGGTAGATTCTGGTGTCTCCAAGCTAGTTCCAATGAGGGAGCTATCAATTGAATGCCTCTTATGGGGTGTTAGTTCGGTAGATGAATTGGAGCTTTCTAGTAGCAGAATTGCTATGGAAAAAATCACAACCATTCTCACAATCATGGATGACATTTTTGATGACTATGCAACACTTGAGCAACTAAAATGTATTATAGAGGCCATTACTAAAGGTTTGGATGCTTCTATTATAAGAAACATTCCAAACAACCTTAAGGCATGCCTTGAATTTTTTTTTAAGACAATTCACGAGTTGACAAGTGAGGCTACAAAAAGGCAAGGTCGTGACATGATGCCTTTTGTTGCCAAATTTGTATGTATACTTCTTCAAGACCCTTTTTAATGCATTTTTAAAAAGAATATATAATTTATATAGAAAAATAAATATAAATAAAATGTTAGATTATGATGTCATATTAGTATGCATAATTTAGATTCTACTAGACATAGTCGCCATAAATTTTCGAGCAGAATAATTATCACAATGAAAATAAAAAATCTAAGGGTTGAGTAATGAGTAGTGGAGATTTCCTAATGATTTCTTTTTTATAAATCATTTATTTACAAAGTTAAGGCTTCTCATTCAATTTAGAACAATTGTTGACAAATGGATTCACCACCAGCAATTCATCGTCACTGTTAATCGCAAACTTTTAATGCGATGATACTGCTGCGGTAAATCAATTTTCCTTGAGGTGAATTTGTCAAGTGAATTTTCCCTTGATGAATTGCTGACGGTGAATTTTCTTAGAGCCTTTTATCCCACTTTTCCATCCCAATAGATACATGTTCCAACAAATCAGTTATTTTAACATATTTTTTATTTTTATATCATTAAGTATTTATTTCAATGTCGTATAGATGTGTTGGAGACTTTCAATAACAGGCAGTGTGGAGGAAGTAATGATAATGATGAGAACAATATCAAGGAAGAGCATGCGATGAGAAGTATGCTTAACCTTTTAAGAGCTTCAAGTCTGCATATCTTGTATGGAAGAAGTTAGTGTTTAGGTAGAAAAATTTGGAGATATATATAATAAAAGCTTTTTTAGAAATGAATTTTAAATATTTTGTGCATGGCATATAGTAGAAAAACACAAACTAAAATAGTAATTTTTTGATAGATTATTTGTTTAATTTTTAGTTTATATTTTATAGGTGGAGTATGCTCTTACATACGAATGGTCTTGTACTTTTACTAGATGGGAGGCACAAAATTTCATAGAAATCTATGAGCTAGATAATCAAAGGTAGAAGTAAATTATTGTTGTTTTATCAAGATACTTTAAATAAATTATAAAATTAACTATAAGATTTTATTATTTTCTGTAGGTTGAAGGACAAAACGATTTTAGAGCTCGCAAAATTGAATTTTAATATACTACAATTTCAATACAAGTTGGAGATGAAAAGCCTCTCAAGGTAATTATCAAGTTAACAAAGAGACTTAAAGTTCTTTATTTCCTATAACATTCTAAGACCTGTTGCTTTATTATTTAATGCATGAATAATGTATAAACAATATTTCATTCCTTCAAAGAGATTCAATAGAATTAGCCAAGAAAAATCATAGATTTCTCTATGATAGTGTATAATATTATGTCATAATTCATATAATATTTTAAAGTAATTTTATAAGATGTTTATTTTATAAATATGCAATAATAGATCAAAACATTAGGATGAATATTTCGGTAAAGATTATTTTCAATACTATAATTTTTACATAATAATTTCAATTCTAGATCATACTTTACATTTTAATATAAATGATTTTTTGATAGTTTATAAGTTTCTATAATGATTAATAGAGACTTAGTTATATAGGTTTGGAGTTAATTTTATGTACTAATATTATATAAGCTTTGATTTGATGAAAATTGACTATAAAATATGCAATTGCAACTTGACAAGTTATCACATGATAAAACATACATCATTTGAACTTTAATTTTTCTAAAAAAAAAATTCTTATAGATATTAATTATCATGGCAGTTGGTGGGTAGATTCTGGTGTCTCCAAGCTAGTTCCAATGAGGGAGCTATCAATTGAATGCCTCTTATGGGGTGTTAGTTCGGTAGATGAATTGGAGCTTTCTAGTAGCAGAATTGCTATGGAAAAAATCACAACCATTCTCACAATCATGGATGACATTTTTGATGACTATGCAACACTTGAGCAACTAAAATGTATTATAGAGGCCATTACTAAAGGTTTGGATGCTTCTATTATAAGAAACATTCCAAACAACCTTAAGGCATGCCTTGAATTTTTTTTTAAGACAATTCACGAGTTGACAAGTGAGGCTACAAAAAGGCAAGGTCGTGACATGATGCCTTTTGTTGCCAAATTTGTATGTATACTTCTTCAAGACCCTTTTTAATGCATTTTTAAAAAGAATATATAATTTATATAGAAAAATAAATATAAATAAAATGTTAGATTAGATGTCATATTAGTGATAATTTAGATTCACTAGACATAGTCGCCATAAATTTTCACAAATAATTATCAAATGAAAATAAAAAATTAAGGGTTGAGTAATGAGTAGTGGAGATTTCCTAATGATTTCTTTTTTATAAATATTTATTTACAAAGTTAAGGCTCTCATTAATTTAGATTGTTGATGGATACTTTGATGTTTAATTTTTTATACTTGAAATCTATAAGCAAATTCATTCTGAACTTATTTAATAATAGAACCAGTTATATACATCATGGAATGATAATATGAAATGGATTTAACATGTATATTGTTTTGTGTTTTAGTGGGTAGATTATGCAGAAGCTTGCTTTGAGCAAGCAAGATGGACAATAAGTGGATATCTTCCAACCTTTAATGAGTACATAAAAGTTGCTGAAATGTTTGGGGGATTTGGACCAATATTATTGCATACAGTCCTATTAGCATGCCACATTTCATGTGATGGTGATATTGAGAAGATATACCTTCAAAAATCTAGATTCTATGAACTCATGTGAGTGTCTATGCGGTTAATTGATGATATACATGATTATGAGGTTTTGATTCTTTTCCCTTATGATTTAAAAATATAAATAAATTTATGGTACATGAAATACTAACATATTTTTAATGTTAATGAAGGATGAGAGGCTCCATGGAAAGATTGCATCAGCTATTTATTGTTACATGAAAGATCATCCTAATTTATCAGAGGGAGAGGCATTAAATTACATCATCAAACTCAATATGGAATTATTGAAGGAAATGACAAGGGAATTTTTGAAACCAAATAATGTTTTGCTTGATTGGGAGAAGATATGTCTTAATAGTACTAGAGGAATACAATTCTTTTATATGTTTTGTGATGGCTTTACACATTGTGACAAGGAGGTAAAGAATCAAATATTTAAGGTTATTGTTGATCCAGTGGAAGTCTAGAAAAGGAAAGATTTTCCATCATCCTGAAATGAAATTATGATGTAGGAGCATCTAGTGGTGTGAGGGCAATCCTACATCACCCAAAAAAAGAAAGATTTTAATTTTCTCTTGGTTGTTTCTTAGATGTTTTTGCATTTTTGGATACCCCTTTAGCTATTAAAATATTCAAAGCCAAATTTGAGGCCCTTAGAGGCTCCGAATGGGCCCGAAAAGGTATTATCATTGAAAATCTTATGGTTGGATTAAAAGTTATGGCTTCTGGAAGTTGGTGCATTTTTAGAAATGTGCTAATTTTTGAATGTGAATTCAAGTGTGAATTTCAAATTGTAATTTGGGTGCCAAACCGCCAAAACTCAAATTTGAATGTTTTTTTGTCTCCAAATTGGAAAGGAGCTCTATTTATGGGCAAGATTTCTGATTTTTGGTAGCTTTTTGGGGAAAAGAGTTCGCATGCTGCGAAAGGGGGTCTTTTGTAATTTCTGTAATTTCTGTAATTTGCATGTATTGTAGAGCTTGAGGATTTGTGATCCTCTACATGTAAGAAGTTTCATTCTAAATAATAATAAAATTTCTCTGGTTGTTGGCACAATTTTCTATGTCTCGGGTTTGCTCCCTCATCAAATTCTTTCTTTAGTCTATAGTCTAGACTTCTAGTAAGTTACAAACTTATATGGTACTATTAGATTTCTTCTATTGTAATAATTTCTTTGTTACTTCAACTCATCTAGTATAACGTATCTTTAGATAGAGTTGGGATGTTCTATTGATTTCCTATATATTTTGTATCAGTTTTATATATAAAATAAGTGCTCTATGTTTCTATCTTTTATGACAATTTTAGTAGTCAAGAAAATTATTTGATTAGTGGCATCATTTTAAAATTTTATTTCACAATATAAAATAGAATTGAAATATGATGTGTTGTTTTGTGTTCACCTATAATTTGTTGTTGTGCTTTATTTATATTTTGAAAAATATATTAATTTGAGGTTTCATGATATAGTTAAAAATAGTCTTCATTGATACCACAATTGAATAAGCTCAACATGGCATATTTTTTGATGCCCTACTATCATGATAATTATATTGTTAATACTCAAATTAAAATTAACATAGTGAGTGTAGATGTTGATGGTATTTGTGCTCCTACATAGAGAGTTTATGTATTTAGTGACTATTATTTTTTTAATCAAAACTCTAAATGACTATTTTTATTATTAAAAATCTAAATGTTGATGATGATTGTATACACGCTCCTATTTAAAGATAGCCTATAACTTTGAAGAATATTCATTGAAAAATAATAGTGTTTGAAAAAGGAAAAAATATATTAAAAATTTAAATAGAGATTTATCTTCCATCTTACATTAAAATTGGTATAAAGATGTAGATGAAGAATATAAAATTCGTTTAACTATAAATGTTAATTACATGTTTATTATTATAATCAATTAAAAACCCTTAAATTTTAGTGGATTAAACTTAATTAAAAGTGTATCAATGAAACATAGAAAAAGAGGTTCACCCAAAAGGGGATTCACCAAATGGATGAAATTAATTTTTCTTATGTTTGGATGGATGTTTCATTCAATTATGAGAGGAAAAATGCCTAAATAAGAACTAGAAATGAAACCTAACTATTATAACAACAATAATAAAGGTTTTAAGATGCCAAAATGATGTGTACCTTGCTGAAAAAGTGTTGTTTCGGGGCTCACAAAGGACTCATTCGCCTAGTGGCGAATGGGTCCCTACTGGGTTCTATTCTTTGATGCCTACCCTCCCAACTCCTAGGTGATTAGCTCCCAAAAGTCATAAATACATTATGTAGCTTTGTTTTCATGATCTTGCAAGATAGATGTCAACTTTTACAACTTTTTTTGCAATCTTGTTCTCCACTTGATCTTCAACCTAAAAATTGCAATCACACATTAAAGGATACACCAAATTGTTGATTGTTAGGGAATAGGGTTTTCCCTTGGTCATTTGAACCCATTTTAGGTAATTAAACCTTATGTTGAAATAATGAAACATGAAACAATGATACCTTGGATGAAGTCTTGGATGAAAATAACCAATCTAACATGGAGTGGCTATGAAGAATGTAGATCTTGATCTTGAATAAGGATGTGAAACAATGTTTGTAAATGGGTTGTTAATGCTACATCAACACATAAGCTCAACTACATGGATGATGTACTAAATATTTGACATGATGATATGACCTTTGATTTCTGTAATAAAACCTTGATAATCTGCTCTTGAATGCCTTTGAAATTCTCTTGAAGTGATCTCTTGATCATAAATTTGCTATAATGCTTGAATACTTGAATGCTTAGATGAAACTATGTGAATTAACTTTATATTTATACTTATCTTAAGATTTAATCCTGAAATTCAAATAACAAAATCCGACATCCGATCTAGGATTAAAAAAAACTAAAATCTTGCCAAAAATAAGTTAAAAAAGGGGTGTCCTAAGTTAAGGACCCATTTACCACCTTGGGTGAATGGGTCCTAGCACAGTTAACTAGGACCAATTTCAAGGATTATGAAATATTATGCAAAAAGGGGGTCCTAGGATAGTGAGGATCCATTCACCAGGTGGAAAATGGGTCCCAGGTCATTATCCTGGGACACAAACCTTTCCAAATTAAGTGTTTTGCAACATTATCAATGAGTGTCGAGATTTATCCTTCAGAAAATGCAATAAATAAGGCTTAGATTTGAATTTAAGGGGCATATTAAGATCTAATTAACCTCAATTAATTAATAAATCCCAATATTAGTGTGTAAGAAAAAGCTTTACAACACCCTAAATAAGGCATCATTAAGTACATTTCATCATTAACTATTTGAACCAACAATTTTTGGGGGCTATGTACTTCTCTTGCACTTGTAGGGTTTTTCACCTAAAAGGAGAGAGATAGGCCAAAATTTGAGGTGGTTCACTCAAACTAATGTATCTATGATGGAATTATTCCTAAATTAAATGATCTAGGTGCAACAAATGGATAAAATTTATTGATTGTTTATGCAAAACTAATGAAGTATGAAGTGTTTGAAAACACAGTGTGATATGTAGAAATGAACTAAAAACATGCACAAATGAAAAAAAATTGGATGTGATTGAACATAGTGCACCTGGAGATGGAATACTGATGCTAGAAGGTTTTGGAATCTAAAAGAAATCACTGTTGATGCCCAATGGGACTCATTCCCCATTGATGGTGAATTAGTCATTCTGGTAAACTGTGCTGAAATTGGTTTCTGACTGTCGGGAACTAAATTCTAATGAAATCAACTTTTCCAGCCTAGCAGTGGGACTCATTCACCACTTATGGTGAATCAATCCTCCTCCAAAAAAAATTGCAAATTCAGAAGGCAACTCTGTGGGTCCAGATCTGCACTTGTCTTCTTGTCAGGTTGACGAAACCAAATCTACAAAAAATGAGTTGAATGTAGTCTCCAAGCTTGAATTAGGGTTTAGTTTACTTGAATAGCTTTGATGACTTATTGGCCACTTTTCAACACCTATTTCTTTGAAAATATACCTACAAGACCTGCAAACACACATGCAAATAGGGGAAAATGGTTAAGGGTTAGAGTATAGAGATTTGCCTTGGTCAAATCCCACTTTGGTAATCAAACCCTTGATAAAGAAATGAAATAGAAACAAGAAAGAAATGATGAATAAACAACATGCAAGTTTCCAAACTTACCAAACACTTGTTGCTAAAATATGAAGATATGCCAATGGCTACTACAAAATGCTTGATAATTGCTTGATTAAATTATGCTATGATACCTAGGGGGATGAATGATATTGAATGCAAGGATGAATACTTGAATGAATTAGGAGTAAAATGGATAGAGAAACACTTATTTATACACACTCATGCCCTAATTTCCCAAAAATAACACATCACAAGTTGACATAAGGTCTTAATGAATAAAAACTCAAAGGAAATTTGAAATTATTTTGAATTTTGTTCCAAGAGGGACTCATTCACCACCCATGGTGAATGGGTTCCACTCGAGGCATGCAAGTGGGTGTCATGAATTAAGTTGTATTTAATGTTGTTTATTGGGATTGTATTAAAAAACACACTTAATTAAGGCCTATAAGTGCATAAAGGGGCCAAATAAAGCATAAGAAAGGTGTATTAGGTGATGATAAACCTAGAAAAATATGAAATCTTGTTACAAGAATTTACAACACTTTAAAGGACTTGGTAAGGGATAAAAAGGGATTATTTAGATGAATTATGATAAGAAGAGTCTAGAAAAGTGTAGAAATGTGTTACAAGACTTCACAACACCTTCACAAGACATCATAATTTGAATATTCAAGACCTAATGTGAATGCATAAGTCACATTGCAACATTAAATCTAAGAAAAATAGGTCAAGCATCATAGTAAAAATACCTAAATAACCATGAAAATGTCAAGGATTCATTTTTCTACAGTACCATTCATTCACCAAACTAAGCATGAAAAAATGGGTGATCAAGCCCCCAGGATGAAGATCCAATGGAAAACTAAACATAAGAATAAAGGAACACACATGTGTTCAAAAGAGAGAAAGAAGAAGAAAGAGGAGAAAAGGGAAAGGAAAAGTTAGATCAAGATTCGATCATTTGTCCAACTAGTTGTGGATCAAACCTGGGTTGTTTGTCCGAAAAGGAAAATGCATACTCACTTTGGGGAAACAGAACTCATGGAAATCCACCAAGTGAGAAGGCCCAAAAGGTGAGAAACATACGCTCGAATAAAAATATAGGTGGCTATGGGGAAAGTCGTGCCTCTAAATGGGCTTCCTACTCAATCGTATTAAAGCTAGACCTCCTGATAAATTTAATAAAGCACCAAAAAGGAGAATGTTGGTTTGTGTTTCATGAGATAAGCAAAGCTTCGTATGCTTAGAAATAATAAAAAAATAGGATGGCACCACAAGCATGCAAGCTATGTTATGTAAGGTGGCCATAAAATGTTTGTTCAAAGGAGTCTTGTTTAAAATCACTTAGGGAACTAAACCACTTTTGACATATCTAAAGCTAAGAGAGATCACACTTATGAAGGAAAGCACACCCAATTATCCAAAAGGACAAACACATTGTATGAAGTCCAAAGTATTCACTAAAAAAAAGAACACCATAAAAATGAATAATGCCAATGTGGAAATAACACTTTAATCATAGGTTAACACATCGTTCTATGAGCAATTACTTTAAATAACTAACATATTATGATATAAGAAATAATTAAACTTAACCAGACAAAAAGGCCTTTTGCCAGTTCATACATTTAGATTACATAACAACACTCTTTTCATGTCATCTCTTTCCTTTCTTTGCATGTGAGTGTTTATTCTTTGACCTTGGATTTTTATTTTTTTTTTCGATTTAATGTTTTAGCTTACTTTGATATTTTTATTGAAATTTTCTTTCTTACTTGTAGTTTTCTTGTGGGATTTCCACACAAATATTTACCAACTATAGGATCTCCAAGGAGCTCAAGGTGCTCATTATATTTTTACTTTAAATGTTTTGTTCAAGTGGATGTAGCTATGAGTTGAAGAAATGGAAATTCTCTTAATTTTGTTATGTCTGCTATGTATGAAACTAGATATTATCAAAGGGTTTAGAATCATTTTTGACATATTCAATGTCACCAAAAAAGTAAGGCCCATCCTATCTTGCTTATTAATCAAGATGTTATTCTAGATAATATTCTCTATATATCAAAAAGCATACTTTAGGATAAAAAACTATGTGTTTCAAAGCCACATTGTATTTTCTTTGCAAAAATCAATGATTAGCATAGGTTATTGCTTCATAATTAATAATATAAGTGATTAATAATTCATAGGAATTAGTGATTTTAATATATGTTAGTAATTAATAACTAATAGGTTAGTAATTAATAACTAATAGGTTAGTTACTAGATATTATTTTTTAGTTAGTTGTTGGGTAGTTTGAAATTAGAAGGCTTTATATAGCCATTGCAAAGTAATAATGTAGTGTTGTTGATGAAAGAAGAATTTACAAGTCCAATCTTTTGGCTCTCTTTTTTCACCATTTCAATATTGCATCCAAATAGATTTCAAAAGAGGCATCTTTGAATTTCACCCCACTTAAAGTTTTTCTTTTCAAATTGATTAAGGAAATAGATTAGTGGATACGAAAAATCTTTGCAACCCAATTACCTATTTTCATGTCTATCCTATTTCTAGGTGGACAAAGATAAGAAACCAAAAAAACATGTTCTACTACACAATAACAATATTTTTGTTCCATATTTCTTGCATAAATAGATTACAAATTTCGCTTATTTATAGAGGTCTTTGAGATAACAAAAAGCTATTTTAGATCCTAGGCTGACTAAATTAAACATTTAATATTTTTCACTCTTATCCTTATCTTAATTTTTTTTAATAATTGTTCCTATATAAATATTTAATATTATGCCCTATTGTATTTAATATTGGTGGGAGAAATTACATATGCCAACACTTTTCCTTAATTTCTACCACATATGCTTCAAAGTTTACCATTCCCAAATTTTGTCTTTGGAAATTCTCCTTTTCTATCTCTCTTTGGTGCTTGCAACCAAGTCATCAAACTCACCTAAATTGTTTTCTTGCATCATACCTTCAAACCATCTCTAATATATGATAGAACAATGATGTAATTATTTCAACAGTCTTTCTCTAAGGGGAGTGAACCCTTCAAGAAACTGATTGTGAATACTTGATTAATCATTATTTGAGGAATATAGATAATATTTATATAGATGAAACAATTTAACAACTACATAACTGAAAAAATAACCACGTATTCGTTAGCCTCATATCCTGTAGTTAAATAATGTAATATAATAGTTAACTATGCACATATGAAAGCATGGAATTCCTATTGGTAAGGGACCCCCCTTAAAAATTACATAATAAAAAATTGTGATTACAAAAAATATATGTACATCTTTGTGAAGATCATTTTGAAGAAACAAATCCTAAATCAAGTGGAACTCCACCAAGTTTCCTTGTGACCCTCATAAAGGTGTAGGTCCAAGATAGATTCTTGAGTTCTCCTTTCCTTGAACTCTCAAATCACATACTAAATTATTGGATAATGATCCACCAAGTTGTCTCCTTCACTCTCATAAGGGTATAATTCCAAATTGTAGTCTCCTGAACTCTTTGGGAAACTATCCATATTGAACACTTCAAATTTGTCAGCAACAAGGAAAGAAAATAAATTAAGGCCAAAAATGCTTCTCATGCAAAGCATCATCTCAAAGTGAGAAGATGACCTCAGATGATGAAAATTCTTCCATCCTCTAGTGGCACCAACCTCCACATTTAAAATCATAAAAACTCAATCATGAGTCATAATTAAGGAGGCAAAATCAAGTTTGAATTATTTCAATAAAAAACTCCACCAATTAGTCAAAATTAGAAAGAAAGGAAACCCCCAATACAAAAATTTACTTGTAAACCCTTATATTTTACTAATGGATGCATAAAATATCATATACACCAATAAAATTTGATATAAAATAAATTATTTCAAACCTTTAAAAATGCGCCTCCTAATTTTCAAATCTAAGCACATGAAAAATCAATTAAAATCCTTAATTTTGGATCAATGGAACACTCTATCTCACATTCAAAATTATGCAAAGATGCTATTATCACATATTTATTCATACATTGTATTGAGTCTGCATGTTGAACCTTGCTATTGAACTTCACTTTATTATGCCCTTCTCTCTATTGGAAATATGAATGAACAATAACCCAAATGAAGTTGCACAAACTTCAAAGGATCAGCCAAGAAAGACATCATCCACATGAATAAGAAAGTGATGCATCTTGAGAAAAAAAGACAATTTGATAAAATGATGATTTGTGATGAATTGTTCTAGAATGAATTACAAATGGTCAAGAGTCTTTCTTATATAGGCAAGGTGAGAGGTGGTTGGATAACCACCTTAGTTTCAAATATTAAATGCCTAGATAACTACATGCTAATGTAGCTGTAGTGTAGGAATATGCATACCCTTGCATTTCCACACTTGTTTGGGTCTAGCTTGCTCTATTTATCCCTATTTATGTCATAATTGGTCCTATTTTGAATCCATATTCTCAATGAATTATATATTTTTATGGCTAATCTCAAAAAACATCAATGGATAAATGATAATTTAATTATTATGGCTATGTGTCCTTTATTTTTGGGTCAGGACTAAGATGCCACCTAGGGCGTCTTTGTCCCCCAAAGGTCTTGGGACCCTGATTTTAAGTGTGCCTTAAAGAGTCCCCTTTTTTGGATTTTGTGCCCCAAGTTTCATACCTCAAGACTAATACTACACCTAGGGTGTCTTAGTCCCCCTTGAGGTATTTTAAAGATTTAATTTCAAATCTTGGCAGGATTTAGCTTCCTCTCATTAATGAATTCATATGCCGGCTTGGTGTGGTGTATTTTTGGGATATTAAGCATGGATAAGTATAAATACAAGGTTCCTTCATTCATTTTCACCCAATTATTTTGTGAGAGAATTCATAATAGAATAATTGAGTTCACAAGAGCATTTGGAGCCATCATCAAGATTCAAGCATTATATCAAGGATATTCTTCATCATGTGTGTTTTTGAGCTAACACTTGTGATGTAGGGTTTTGATTCAAGCAAGCATTTCAAGTCAACATCTATCAAGCATTCAAGTATTTCAAGATCTACATTCAATTTAACCATCTAACACAAGTTTTTAGATTTCATAACAGGGTTTGGTGAGTTGTAACATTGCATGTTGTTCATTCATCATTTCCCTTCATTATTATATTTAATTTAAAGGTTTAATTACCAATAAGGGGTTTGACCAAGGAAAACCCCCATTTACTAACAATCAAAAAAAATTTCCTCTCTTGTGTGTTTGTGATTGTAGATTTAGGTTGAAGACATGAAGATCATTTGAAGTGCAAAGTTGCAAAGTTGAAAAGTTGCATTGTAAATTTCTCATCTTCACGGAAACTCACCTATAGGCCAAATTCAAAAGTTTCAGAACCTGAGATCCGAGAAGAAGGAAGTGAAGACCTTGAGCCTTGGGACCACATTTGAAGATTATAGAAATTTAGAATGGGACTAAGTCACCACCTAGGGTTTCTTAGCCCTCCCAAATTTATTTTATAGAAATTCTTACATATTTGGTTCCGTCATCCAAAGATTTTGCATCTACCATGAAAAACAACAATGGGACTAAGACAAAAGTAAGGGCGTCTTACTCCTCCATAACACTTTTTGATAGCATTTTTTCATTTCCATAATCCTTATCACATTTCCATACTTCCCAGGTACATACATGTCATAACTTATTTTTTCTTAATTTCATCATTTGTTTCCTTCATTTAGCTTGCATTACTAGGTTTTGTGAGTTGAATGTTAAGTTGTCCATTCCAAGCTTTTGCTTGGTGGTGAATCCCTCAAAGCTTAAATAACCCCCTCCTAGGTCTTCCTTGTCGATAATTAACTCACGTTTGAGGTTGATAGTTGATTAATGGTGAAAAGGGAAGGTGCACAATGTCACTCCTTTCCACAATCAATCACTCAATAATATCCTGGGGATCCTAATTGGATTGACTAACAACCTCACAAGGTGAGTCAATTCACAATGAGGAAGGCCTAAGAAGGGTTCTTTCAACTTTAAGGTGTTCACCACCAAGCAAATGCCTGGAAAAGAAAATGTTGGAAAACATAATGTGATATGAAAATTCACCTAAAACAAGCTAAATGAGAGATGCAAATGATGAAATTGTGCAAGAGGGAGATATGATATGTGTACCTAGGAAGTATGGAGATTTTGTGACGATTTTAGAAATGCAAAGAAGCTATCAAAAAATTCCAGGGAGGACAAAGATTCCCAATATGGCGTATTAGTCCCACTGCTATTTTTCAGGGCAAATACAAAATCTTTGGATGTCAGAACCAGATCTTGAAGAATCTCTAAAAAATATTCCTGGGAGGACTAAGATGCCCAAGGTGGCTTATTAGTCCTATTCTAAATTTTTGAAACTCTGAATGTGGTCCTGAGCTCCAAGGTCTACACCTACTTCCTTTCTGATCTCAGGTTCTACATCTTCTAAATATGGCCTGTAGGTGAGTTTTCGTGAAGATGACAACTTTGTCATGCAACTTTGCAAATTTTACAAATTTTCACTCCAAGTGATCTTCAAGTCTTCAACCTAGATCTGAAATCATAAATATGCAAGAAGGGAAAAACTTGTTGTTTGTTAGTGAATGGGGGTTTTCCTTGGTCAAACTCCCTGTTGGTAATTAAACCTTGAAATGAAATGGAAATAATGAAAGAAATGGTGAATGAACAACATGAAATGCTACAATTGACCAAACCCTTGTTGTAAAGTCTAAAAAATTGTGTACAATGGCCACAATGGATATGGATCTTGAACCAAAGGAATGATCTTGAATTGCTTGCTTGAATAAATACCCTACATCACAAATGTTAGCACAACACACATGATGCAAGAAAAATATTTGATATGATGCTTGAATCTTGATGATGGCTCCAAATGCTTGATAGAAATGCTCTTGAATGCTCTCACAAAAGACTTGGATTGCGTAGATTGCTTGTTAGTTGAAAATGAGATAAGGAACCTCAAGTATTTATACTTACTTATGCTTAATATCCTAAAATTAAATTACACCAAGCTGACATATGAATTCATTAAATAAAGGAGGCTAAATCCGGCCAAAATTTGAAATTAAATCCTAAAAAAGGCTCAAGGAGGACTAAGATGCCGTAGGTGGCATCTTAGTCCCAAGTCCTAAAAACTTGGCGCACAAACACCAAAAAGGGCCCCAATTAAAATGTCTCAAAATTAGGGTCTTGAGACCTCTAGGGGACAAAGACACCCTAGGAGGCATTTTAGTCCCGACCCAAAAAATAGGGAGACTCTCATGAAGTTATTAAATTATCATTTATCCATTGGAAAATGTTGAGATTAGCTAGAAAAATATAATTCATAGGGCTTTTGAATTCAAAATAGGACCAACTAAGCCATAAGGAAGCATAAATAAAGCAAGGTGGGCCTAAACAAGTGTGAAATGCAAAGGTATGCATTTTACTACACTACATTTAGCCCCCAGTTTAGTGAGAGGATGAACTTGGTTCAAACTCACACTAAATTATCCAACCACACAATCAAGAGGGGTTCAAATGTACAAATGCTAGTAAAATAGGATGATAATAATCAAGAGGGTGGCCAAGCCTGCATGACCAAGATTCTATGGAAAACCAACATAGGCACAAAATAACATGCTTGTGGATGATATATGAAGACATAATCAGATAAAAAATATACACCATCAAAGACAGGAAAAAGGAAAAAGAGAAAACTGCAACGGATCAAGCTTCGCCTAGTCATCCAATGCGGTGGACTGGGTCTAGGCTATTTGTCCAAAAGGAAAGTTTACAAGTGGAATGCATTGTCCACTTTGCAAACAAAACACATGCTCACAAGGGCTAGTGGGAGCTAGGAGTCCACTAGGTGAGCCCCAGGGGACCATATCAAAGCGATACCTCCACGACTTTAATAACATACAAAAATGCACGCTCAAGGGATAGTGAAGCTAGATGTTCACTAGGTGAGCCCCAGGAAGTCCATATCAAAGCCATACCTCCATGAATTTAATAAGGACAAAAGGAAAAATGCAACAAGAAAGAGATATGTTTAAACAGATTTTAATTAGTTCATCCAAGATCTTATTCTTAGGGGAAATCATGCTTAATGTCTCTAAGAGAGGATAAATACAAGGTCTCATCCTAGGGAACATCATACCCAATGCTCCAAGAGACAACAAGCGCAAAAGGTCTCATCTTGTTTCCAAGAGAGGACAAGTGCAAGGTCTCATCCTGGGAAACATGGTATCTAATGCTTCCAAGAGAGGACAAGGAAATATCACACTCTTAGAGGAAGTCAAACCCAATGACACCACCAAGAGGAAAAACACATCTCATAAATAAAGAAAATCACAGTAAGGAACATGAAAAGGAATAATGCAGTCATTCTGAGATAATCCCAAAATAATGCCAATGTATGCCTCCACTTTAAAGGAATTTCTAACACCATGTGAGAAATTACTTTAAAGTAGTGAAAAAATGAAAAAGGAAAAGAGGGTTTCTCCTAGAAACACATAAGGGATCTATGGATTCAGGGTCAGTAACCATCTTTGCTACAATAATGTTAGAGAGCTTCAAAATGTCATCATTCCCCAAATACACATAGAACTAGAAGAATGACACAAAGAGAGTGAAAAAAAATAAAATCCTTTTGGGTCAACATGGAAGAGACATAAGGTTTCCCAACGCCTTGCATCATCCCAAAAAGGAAAACACAAGACAAAAATGAAATTGAAAAGAGAAGATAATGATAAAGATTTTGGGTCAACATGGAAGAGACATAGGGTGTCTTGATGCCTTGCATCATCCCCAAAAGGAAAAGACAAGACAAAAATAAAAATGAAAAGTAAAGATAAAAGATCAATGAAAAGGAAAAAGTATACGAAATATAGAAGAATGAAGGTACAAATAGAGGAATGCACATAGAGAGAGGAAAATTAAACATAACATCATGGGGGATCACGTTACGCACATGAAATCAAACAAAAAGAAAATGAAAAAGACTAGTAAGGAATAGGTGAGTCAACCTAAAGCAAGTTATCCACCTTCCACTCTTAGTTTGTATAAGCGAAAGGTAGATAGCGAACCCAAGGGACAACAATAGATATTTGACTAGGACAAGGCCATCAACTTCTTGCCCCCACTAAGTGTGAGACAAGAATGGGCCAAGGTAGGTGATGAGAAGGGTCATGTAATAGTGAGAATAGAGTATTCTACAACTATTACCTGACAAAAGGGCTAAAAAGGACAGGCTACCTAATCACTTGATGGAAATCATTATCATTGAAGTTAAAGTTTTACAATATTAACTTGAATGCATGACACTCATCGATATTATGTCCAAGAGTTCGATGATATGCACAATGTGGGACTTTTGCATCTTTAGGATAAAGCACTAATCTATTCATAGGTGGTAATGTTATGAATCCTTTGTTGAGAAGTAGTTGTAGTTTCCTTGCAATTTCAAGTGGTGGATGAAGAGGTTGTAGCTTTTGTAATTTATAAGGTCTTTTGCATTACTATATTCACCAATTTCTCTAGTTGAAGGTTGAGGAGGACCTAAGGTGATCCTATCATCCATTTCATTGTTATGAGTCATTGGTTGTTCTTGAGGAAGGACATTCATATTAGGGGGAGAGTTAAGGATCACCATTCCATCACTATTAAGCTTTAAGTATTCTTGAGGAGATCTATCAGTGTGAGGGGGATCTTGATATCCCAACCCTTTTTTGTTTTCATCAATTGATATTTTCTCTTAAATTTGATGAGTTTCATGTTCATTTGTTGTATCACATCCTTGTTTACTAAAGATAATGAATCCCTTTCCATGTGTTTCTTCTAGGTTGATTTAAGTTTTTGTCACTTTGTTATCACAAAATGGTTGAGTGTTTTCTAGTTTAGGGGAACTAGGTTCAACTTTTTCTTTGGTTTTAGGATGTAAGTAAACAAACATCTCAAGATGTTGTATTGTGGGAGGATCTAGTTGTTTCATGGATGGATAGAAGGATGCATTAACTTCAAGGTTTTCCACCTAAGTAAATAACCTTTGGACTTAATGAATGGTCATGATCATAACATCTCTATCTAAAATTTTGCACATGCCCAAAAATCCCTTTAGTAGCACACTGTTTAACTCTTTAGTACTTCCCGAGAAATCTTTCACAAATATTTCATGTTTTCTTATAGTCCCTCTGATGGTGCACATTGCGCTAGGTGGCATTTCCCTGCTTCCCCTTTGAGAGAAAAGAGATGAAGATGGGTCCCTCATGGGATAGAGGGGAAAAATTGAGATTAATCCATGTCACTTCATCTTGATTGTTGATCTCATCAAGCTTAATAGTCACTGCCTTCAATACAATGATGGGGCCCACTAACAGATAGGACATGTGGTATTTTCCCAATATCCCTCCATGGGATCAAATAAGCCAGTGGGTCCCCCACGAGCTAGCGGGGAACAAATGAGATTTGTTTTTTAGAAACCATAGTAACTATTGAATTGATCACCTTTAGTGATCAGTTCCTTTGAGTAGTGGTAGGACCCGCCAAAAGGGTGGACAAGTGTTGCCTTCCTACTCTCCCACCAACTCCTTAATTTGATTATTTTAATCCCATGGGATGGAGGGGAACCAATAGAAAGAAGTCAATGGGACCTACCAAGCATAACTAAGGATTATAATAAGCATGCACACTTATTATATCACTTAAAAAGGGGTCTCTTTCCTAGGTTTATAGCATGAAAGACATCAAGTGAATATTAAACCCAGACTTAGGGAAAAATAAGAATATAAAGATTTATGACCCACATAAGATAAGTAAATATTTATAAGGATTCTATAGGTAACAACCGGGAACACTAGGCTCAAGGGGATGGTGAGTAAATGGATGCAAAGGAATAAGATATGACTTAAGAGACTAGGAACAGGTAAAACCCAGTCAACAAAAGAATAGAAAGTACGTAAAAGGAAAAGGAACTTAGGGTTTTTGAAAGGGTTTAGAAGACACATAAACCCTAGAACATAAGAACAACTAGAATCCTAAGCCATATGACACACTCCAAATCAATAAAATAGCCAGGTTTTGCAATAATAATCAGTAGAACACAAATATTTGATGGGTTCCACTAGCAAAGACACTTGATGAAGTTGTTTGTTCAATTTAGACCAAATGAGTGTGAATATGAAATTTATTTTTAACCCAAATCAGTGAGAAATGCAAGATTGTTGTTAATTTTAAACCCATGAGTGAGAAATGCAATTTGTGCTTAATTTTAATCCCAGTGAGTGTGAATAAACCAAAATATATTGCAAAATCAAAGCTCCTATCTAAACAAGAATGAACAATAATCATGCAAAACAAAAGTTAGTGAATCAAAATGCAAATATCTCCTCCAAGCTAAGCCAGACACTGGATACTAGAGATCAGTAATAGAAAAAACCCTAATCTACCGAATGCAAAAGAAAAAATGAAAATTCCTAATAAAACCCTATTTCAAAATTAATAGGAAAATGCATGTAGGAAATGATGAATGTGGCTCATTGGTTCTAAATAGATGTGGTGCAAAAAAAAATGACTATGAAAAATGGTTAAAATCGACTATGGTGAAGCCATTAACAGTTGTGTCACAAAAAATTAGAAGTTGCAAAAATCCTTAAATCTGACAAAATTTGACAAAACCAAAAATAGATATGATGCAATTATGATGTCAAGATGTTAGAATAAGACCAGAGAGTTGAAAAAAACCATGAAAACCCAAAAATAGCCTTAATAAAATGATTTTTCCTATATCTAGACAAATACGACATTCATGAAAGTGACTGTGGTTCTTTGGATTTTTGTAAATGCATCGCAGGACTTGGCAAATGCATCATTCGAGCTCAAAGTTGTGATTCAAACCTGAAACTCAAAATTTCTAAAATTTTCTTTCAAATCTTGTTAGTTCACATTGGGTTCACCAATTATGTAGAATAGGGTAAAAAAAAGGTTAAGGTTATAAATCATCAAAACTAAAACCCAAAATCCTTAAACCAACAATGAAGCACAATCAAACATAGAAACATAAACATAAAGAAATACTACCTATGCCATGGTTGATTCACCTCCATTTTCCTTCTCCTTTTTTCTTGATGTGATTGATTTCCCTCATAATTTGAGTATGCAATAATAGCCTAGTGTCAATGATAGAAAAATATTGAAGATTGTACTTGTCTCCTTTGATAGCAATAGTCTAGGTAAGGTTGAAATGATAATGATAGGTTTCTTTTATAGAAAGCCAAATTGGAATGAAGGGCTGCGATTAAAAGCCAATATGACATGTCAATCAATGGTCAAGATTGAAAGTTGTAGTATGAAATAGGTTTAGGGTTAAATTAGGGCAAAGATAAGGCTAGGATAAGGATGGAGCCCGGTTGAGATTAAATTATAAAATAATTGAATCAAGGGTTGAAATTAATTGAGATGTGAAGAGATAATAATGACACAAATAAAGAGGTTGACACATAAAAAGAGGTTGTTGGAGAAAATGAAATAATTATAAAATTATTTAATCAACAAGGAAAAGTGAATAATTAAATAATTAAAAATAATTATTTAACTATAGTAGAAAAATGATAATAATTAATTAAATAAAAAAATATTTAATTATAGGGGAAAGAGGATAGTAGTGACGTAATTAAATAAATATAATTTATTTAATTAATCAAAAGTACAAGAAATAAAAGGAAATAAATGAATTAATTAAATAATTAAAATTATTTAATTAATAGAAGTATGACTTTAGATAATGAAATAAAGAAAAATAGGGTGGAGGGTCGCAAAATGGAAAAGCAGATCGAAAGAGGGAAAAGGGGTCCTATACTCTATTTTCATTAAGAAATGAGATCCACACAATGAAATGACTGTCAACTTCAAGTTGAGTCAAATCAAGGTGTGAATCTATTGGGAAATATCAGTCATCTCAAAAAGAAAACTACCAAGATCAACAGTGCCTTCAATAATTTTCATTTCATTAGATTACCTCAAAGACGTACAATGCCATAAAGTGGAATCAAACATAGTTCATTTCCCACATTAATCCTTTTGAGAGAAACTCATGCTTAACTAGTTTCAACAACACCATTAACTGATTCAATAAACATAACTGACAACCATGAAAGATGAAACAAAAGACATGAACGCACAAATATACATGGGGGAAACCCTTTCGGGTAAAAAAATCCACGCTCCAAAATCCCAGATCGCCATTATATTATTCAACAAAAAAATATAGTTACAATACAATATCAGGCACACAAACTTCACAGAGTTTACATCTTGTTTCATTCTAGAGAATATTCGACAGCATAACCCATTGCGACCATCTCCCTTAGTGAGAGACATCTCATTTGGCTACATAGCCCCATGACTCAACCACCAGCCTCTTGGCCTCACTTTTGCACAACCACTCAGCCTCCACCTTTTGCTAGATCCATATTTCTCTTAGTTTCCCAGCCTCTCGGCCTACACGACTCAATTGACCAATGCTCTACATCCTTTGAATGTTCAACTATTGCACCCCATTAGGGTTTCCACCTCAATCCACATGCCAACATCTAACATCCAATTCTGGTCATTGGATAAGTAATTGAACAAATCTCCAGCGTCAAGCTTAGAGTTATCCACCTAGCACCATGCTACCTAGCCAAATAGACATTCATTACCATCTCAACAATGTTCACCAAGCACATGGGCCCACATGCCATCTGTCCCCCACATCATCACCAACTATCAGCCTTCACATGATCCACCATCATCACCTTCCTATCGAGTCCTACCTAGACATCCATCACAAGCTATCGAGTCACCCATCGCCATATTGAGGGGACACCAATTCATCTCCCATCGATATAAGGAAGGCCAACTGAAACAGTCACATCAGAGCATTAGGGAGACAACATAGAGAGTCCCATGGAAGTGAACAACTCTCACCAATATAGAAAACCAGCCTAAATGTCATCAGGCCATCAATGGGACAAAGAACAAGGTCCCACCAATAAAGAATTGTCCAGTTGATGTTCACATTACCACTCCAAGTTTTCCCCACATCCTTAGGCTTCCAAGTCACTATATCACTAGAAAATCAAACTTCAAAACCTCATGTTAGAGGTTGTGAGGTTCCCAAAACCTATGACTTACTGATAAAGGGATTTCCTTGTCGCCTAAAGCTCAAACTTTCGAACCTCAAGTTAGAGGTTGTGAAGTTCACAAAACATGCGACACAATGACAAAAAACGGATTAACCTTCGCTTCATAGTCACTAAGTCGTGAGGTTCCAAAACTTTAGAACCTCATGACTTCAATTAGAAAAACTTGAAAACTAGTGACTTAAGTCAGGATGATGAAGGAGGAAAATGCAACTGCTCCAGGAAGTTTATCAAGCCAGTAAATTTGAGACATATTTCTCAACATTCTCCCACTTGACGAAGAACTTACTGACTCCTTCCAAAGAAAGCTCACAAATCTTAAACAATGCTTTTGCACTCCAACCAAGACACCTGCAATGAAATCCAAGATGTCCACCAACTCAGGCAACAGTTCCAACCATCTACCACATGAAAAGGAACAAGCCAAGGCATACATGCAACAACCTCAAGAACACAAGCATCAAATCCTATTGGCGGAAAGGGCTTCAGAACTACCACCACTCCACTCTGCTCACAAGTTATATAAAAGAAACACAACATCAACTTCAAATCCCTCAATCATGAACACAACGATGAAGTCATTCTCTAGAAACAAGATAGAACATAACCTAGAACAACAACCTAAAAACTGACTGCTCCCATCCAACTGATTAACCCACGTGACTAAACAATAACACACACAACAAGTGCTAATCCATCGAATCACACATACCTCCAAGGTATCCAGATCAACAAACTCATGCCACTTACATAGCCAACCCATTAACAACAAATACAAGGTCCAAGTACCAACCAGTTGAAGAAGACCAAACACTTCTAGGAACTCCCACTGCATAGGTAATGCCAAATCTAAAAGATCAAAGGCATAACAAGTCTACCAATAGCATAACATAGAGAGTGTATGCATTTAGTTTCAAGGAACCATCCATAATGATATGCATAACCTATACAACTCTTACCACAAGTCTCCATAACCAATACCTTAGAGAGAAAAGTTTGCACATCATATACCTATGGAAAATCCTTCTACATACACCTCTAAATTCCAACTATGTCACCTTATTCTCCATGTTTCCATGAGCACCTACAACCTATTATCTCATGCTAAATTCCAAATGCATCATTGCACTATCAGGAAGTTCTCAAGCATATGACCAATGCACCCAAAACACAGAGAATCACCGAATCATTGTCAAAGCTCCAATCATCTTTACCAGGAACTTTTCATGACATCATGATCTACACATCCCCATTAGGAGATCCCATGCTTCAGGTGAACATACCAATCTAATACACAATCAAGAGTATACCATGACATAAAAAAACTCTAATCCATGTCACCTGTCAAGCACCACCAACACCCCAACCAAAGACTCCAAGAATCATCCATGGCTACGAGATATTTCACATCTTCAAATAATGTCCATGCAAAATGTGAAAGAGCTCTTCTGCAGCAATAGGATCTAAGAGCTCCTCCTAGAAACATCTACAGCACTAGAGAAGACTATCCATCAACAAGTGATGAATCCATGATCATTGCTAAAGATCCCATTGAAACGTGACAACCAAGCTTTCAAAGCATCATGACCAAACATCTACTAAAGTAGAAATCCTTTAGGTTGACACAACATGTCTATCTGACAACAATACCAAGTAGCACCAAGATCTTCAAACCAAGCAAACAACACCATCACTATCAAAATATTACACAAAACTGTGTATCCAAGCTATCCATGACATCATGATACACATGCTACAGGTCCCCATAGCTAACTATTTAGGTACTCAACACCATCCATCCTCACATCTCAAAGAAGCTACACTAATGCACAAGTGACCACAGACAAGGCCGACTAACAAGTCTGCACCATCACAGAATCAGATCTTGCAGATATAGACAATCCACTTCCAAGTTGTCTCACAACAAACATTTAGGAACAAACATCCCACAACATTGCACAACCTGTACAGATCCATTCAACAAAAAACATGCAAACCCATCATCACACTAGAAACTACAAAAAATAGATCTCAAAGAGAATAACCACATAGAAAACTTGACTCAAACACCAGATGAAGCTCTGATTCAATTCGCCAATCACATCCACCACAATAACCATAGTCAAGGAACCCAACAAGCAAGACCACAAGAATGTTGAGTGAAAAATCATGTACCAGGCCCATTTCAAGCCAACTCCAAAACCACCAACATGCAAATCCATTCGAGGGAGATAAGCTTTTTCAAGAGCATTCAGATCATCCAATTATCAACTCCATATCCTACTTGCAAATAGGGTACCATAAGATTGTGCCTTCCAATACCAAAAAAAACACCCAAAATAAGCACATTACTCCATGACTAGAAAACAGCCCAATCTTCTCCATATCATTAGGGAGCCTCACACACAAACACCCAATATGAAATCTTTTGCAACAACACAACCATGAAGCAAAGTATATTCCACCCCATGCATCAAGGTTATATCATTGCCAACTAGGAACCTCAGATCACAACATTCCAATATGACTAGTTCCAGTTTCTCCATCTTCACCATCTTCCATGTTGCGTGTTGTCTCAGAAACTTAAATAGAAAAGAGAGAACTTCTAGACTCATCAAAGGATCAAGACATTAGCCAATTCCTCCAGATTTCCTCAAGCCTGATAGACTAAGAAATCTTCACAGAAGGAATACCCAAAACTAGCAACACACTAGGAAGAAAAACATCCTAGAAGAAGGACCTAATACCACTTGTTGGGAAATACTAAAAAACTCAGAAAGAAAACATCCCAGATTAGCAGTGCCTTTAGTAATTTTCATTTCATTAGATTACCTCAAAGACACAAACTACTATTCCATAAAGCGAAATCAAACATAGTTCATTTACCACATTAATTCTTTTGAGAGAAACTCATGCTTAACGAGTTTCAACAACACCATTAATAGATTCAGTAAACAAAACTGACAACCATGAAAGATGAAACAGAAGACATGAACACATAGATTTACATGGGGAAAACTCTTTCGGGTAAAAAACCCCACACTCCAAAATCCCAGATCACCATTATATTATTCAAAAAAAAATACATTTACAATACAATATCAGGCTAGTGACCTTTATAGAGTTTACATCTTGTTTCATTTTGAAGAATATCCAATAGCATAACCCATCACGACCGTGGACAAATAAAATGGAGTCACAACTTCACTTATCCACACCTAAAAGGGGAATGAGGGAAGAGAAATCCGATTTCGTAATGTTCACACTCAAGAACAATTCTGTGAGATTCCAACGCAATGAAGATTGAAATATACCAAAGGATATTGTTCCTAAGGCTAGAAATTTGATAAAAAAGATAAACTACTGATGCAAAACTTAGAAAATGAAAAGTGTATTAAATCACATTGTGATATGCATAAAGATAGATTGAGTGCAATATAAAAAAAGATAAAGAAGCCAAATAGAAAGAGTGCACCTGGAAAATGACAAAGGTTGGGGTGAAGACTATAATGTCTCTGAAATTCTGGAAATTTGATTTTTTGGCCAACTAGGATACTTATGCCAAGCTGGGTGATTTAGTCCTAGATAAGGGTTTCTGCCTAGAAACTAGTTTCAGGGAAATGGGTACTGGAATCTACAAACTGATATGGAAAATACCTCTGATGGGACTCATACACCAATAGTGGTGACTTAGTCCACTTTCAGGTTTTACGAAATTCAAAAGTGTAACCTGTAGCTCCTGGTCTACACTTTGTTCTCTGACTGAAACCCAGATCCAATTCTATGAAAATTCTTGCAAAACTAAATATAATTTTGTTTTTAATGGGGGGTTTTCCTTGGTCAAACCCCTAGTTGTTATTTAAACCTTGAAAGAGATAATGAAATATTTTGTAAAACTCTAGCCCTAAGTGCATCTAAGACTAGGAAATCTGAAGCAAGATGCAACCCTATTCTAACATGCAAGAATAAGATGAATAAATGAAACTAGAATGATGTAAGACTCATTCCAAGAGGCCCTAAATCATATTAGAAACAAATCTTAATAACATGCAAACCTTCCTTAGGCTGAAAATAGAGAGAAAATAGAAGATGGAATCACTTAGAAAACATGTCCTTTGGCTTGGCTTGATGGCTAACTTTGCATCTCCCCAACCTAGAACTCTTCATGATTCTCCATAGGCATCCATGATCAACCCTAATCAATGCAATATCTTGGACAAAAAGTGATCTTGAAGACCTATAAAAACCATAGCTTATTGTCCTAAAGCTTCAAGTTTGTTGTAGATAAACTTATAAATCTTCTTGTGAAAGATATTCAACACTTGACTCTTGAATTTGTTTGTTGAAATGACTAAATTTTGTGAAAAATGATCTAAAAATATATATTTATAGGAATGAATACCTAATTAATCATTATTTAGACCTTACAGGCCAACATCCATAAAAAATTTGAATTAATTCGGTGATTTTCCCACTCAAAATTGAAAAATCCCCCAAAAGTGATTAAGTCACAGCCTTGGGTGACTTAGTCCCACAAGAGGTTTTTGAGGTGGTTTTTCTAAAATTTGAATAATTTAAGTTTTATTTTTCAGGATTTATATGATTTTTGAGTGGAATAAGCCTCAAGGTCCAAATCAATGAGTCCTAGGGGCCTATAAATGCTTATTTAAAGGATGATTAATGCAAGGGTACCCAAAATAGGTCCAAATTAGACCAAGGATTGAACTATCTCCAAGAAGGGAGTACAATTTTAGTGTCCACGTTTAGCTCTCACTTTAGCACCCATATGAATCTATGTGCATATGCAAGCTAAAAGACTCTAAACAGTACATTTATTTCATAAAGGATACTCATTCAAAAGATGAGAGACTGAAGCCCCCAATGTAGTTATCTGTAAAAACCACAACATTAGGAACTACATCCTACAACACGAATTCATTACTTGTCCAAACATCCACTTATGTAACTTCTAGAAATCAAATTTGAGGGTAGATGTATGCCCCCCTTGATGAACCGCTTGCTTGATGGAGGTGGAATCAAGGTAGCAATCTAGCCACGTCGAATAAAGAAAATCATATCATAGGACATATCCAAGTACCATGCCACATAATGATAGACAATTGACGATGTCGGGTATAGAAGCATGATTCCAATGCAACAAACGACATCTAAAATGGAGTTTACTAGCACCTGTTATGTTGTTTTGAATAAAAAGCACTTCATTAACTCTAAGATAATAAAAACCCTAGTTTTAAACATAAGAGTTAAAAGTGAAGTAAACTATAACTTAATTTTTCATTTTACCTTCATATAGCTTGAGAGTGACGAGAGAATAGTGAAAAATACCAAGCAGACGGGGCTACGAGCCTATGAGACTGGATGTGCTATGGGACTAGGTGGTGTGCAACAAGCATCGTCATGAGGTGAGTTGATTCTGCTACCTTCACTTTGTCTTTACATAGTTATTTGATGATTTTTATGCATTTCTAGGTTAATTTAGGATTTTGGCAAAAAAGTTCGCAAAGTGTCCCCTTTTTTCATGAAGTGCCCCATTTGTTCGCAAAGTGTCCCTTTTGTTTGTAAAGTTTCCCCTTTCTTTGCGAAGTGTCCCAAAAGGGTTCTAAAGTGTCAAGGGCCTTTAGGAAAGCACACTAGATGGAATTTAGTACACTTTTATGATGAATAATGTAACATTTACAGATTTTAGATTGCTTAGTGTATTTTTTCTTTATTGATAGGTACCCACCCATTCACATTCGCGTCTGGGTGGGAGACAACTTAGCTTTCTTAGAGACCTAGCCCCTACACTTTAGTAGATATAATGGGCATACCTCATGCCCCCCATGAGGTACCATGAAGCGATGTTGATGGCTCCAACAGAGCGTTAGGATGTAGACACCTGTACATTCCACCTTCCTACTATTGAGATGACGATTACTTTAGAGGACATCCATTGTATCCTCTGAGTTCCTATTTAGGGAGAGCAAGTACACTTCCAGAGAGATCATACATTCTATGAGCAGATGACTGATATGTAGTATTTTCTAAATGGGCCAGTGTACGATGAGTGGGTAAGAGGACAAATCGATCTTGCGATGCTACTATATTCACAAGCCCCAGTGGTGAGACGGATTATGATGCACACAGTTGCACTAGTACTCATCCCAGATGGTCGTGCAACAGACCTAAAGGGAGGAATAGTACACCTAATACATGGGATGGAAGAGCATAGGATAGTATACGCCTGGGGGTGTTGTATCGTAGCACATTTATACTATGATCTTGGATGGTTCGTGTTTCGGGAGGTGGAAAAAATGGTACACTATACTCCTCTATAGGTTTGGTGCCTTGAGCATATCACATGTGCTAAACCTATCGGATTCCCATGTTTGACAGTAGTGGGGTATCCTTGGTCCTTTGGGTATCCTCTACGACGGTTGTGGCAGTACGGGGATTTACACTTTTAGAGAGTGAGATTTGACCGATTGGAGGAGGACGAGATCTTGTGGAGAAGTTATTAGCTGAAACTTCAGTGGCCAGATCACACAAGGTAGTTGAGGAGATCATAGCTAGATATATTTTTGGTTGGCCTACATGACCATGTAGTGAACCCCTTCTACTATGATCGATTCATACAACATTTTGCACAGATCCAGACACCATCTAGGGCATACCCCTTTTTTAGGTGATCAGTGCAGAGTGCCTGGAGACTGGGTGATACAATATGGTTCACTTTAGACAATGTTGTTGAGAGAAACTTTGAGTACTCAGATCACGATTAGCCTCTAGTCTCCAATGTGGATGGTGTCGGTGCCATAGGTGATTATGAGGAGTGGTGGATAGTATCACGACCAAATCCTCTATATCCGATTGATGAGCCTATAGGAGATGTAAGACCATTGCTAGATGAGGAAGATGATAGAGAGGACAGGGCCGAGGAGACATAATATAGGGTTGTGAACATATTTACCTATGTTATTGATGAGTAGTATGATGAGGATGTAGATCCTGACTATGATGGACAGGATGGAGGGGAGGAGGATGAGTATGAGGAGGACTAGGAGGAGGATAAGTATGAGGAGGACTAGGAGGAGGACAAGGAGGAGGAGCCACCCTTGAGTGAGGATGATGAGGTAGTAGTTGAGGATTGACATAAGTGGGGAGAGCCCTCGCCCATTCGTATGACTAGATCACGAGCAGTGGCTGTAGCGGGCATCAGTACTCACAGTCATGGAGAGGCTAGCACATCTTCCATGCCCCATGAATAGGATGAGGTTGATATTTCTCAGCCTACCAGAGATATAGGTAATGATATTTTATTTATGCATGTGCTTTGTAATTTTTTGTATTGTTATATATATATATCATGATGTGTATTGATTGTGTATTGTTTCTATCTAGGAGCTACGAGAGATTGGCAAGATCTTTATCATCAGGTAGCTGCAGAGATAATTCCAGCATCTATCGATGAGGAAGAGATGGACTCAGAATATGTTCCCCCACCCATTGTGGAGCAGGACCTAGAGTCACTTAGGCCATTTGCGAGATTATGGGTAGCATATGAGAGCTTGAGGAGGCAAGTCCGTCGAGCCGATACTACAATAGAACAGTCATCTCAGATCCTAGCAGATTTTGAGAGACTAGAGTCAGAGATAGCTCAACTACAGGAAGAGAGGGATCAGATAGTAGGGGAACATCAGGATTCCCTAGTACAAATACGGGGCTTAGAGTTTTCTCTTAGATTTGGCAAATCACGATCATGATCATATACTACTATCTCTTGACGTACTGCTACCAGATCAATGCGAGCACTAGATCCCAAGGGGTCTAGTAGCCATAGACCTCAACGATATTGTATATATTGATGACATGTACATAAAACTAGTGATATATATACATATATATATATATATTTGTATGTATGTCTGTGTGTGAGCATTTGATGTTTTATTACTTGTCTTTACGTATGGAATGTTAAATGACAATGTGATTAATTAAATAATCTTTGTAAGATTTCCTAATTAATGTCTTCATGATTTAACACATCGTATGGGATCTAATTAAAACTGACTACAACTTCACTTAGATACAACATTATGATTAAGTATGGTATGCTAAATTAATTGTACTTATGATCTAACTTAACATAGCACACAAGATGAATTTGAATAATATGAAACCTAAAGTAGCTATAAAATAAATTAAATAATCATTTTAGTGTTCAAGACACACACATAACTGGTTGTCAAGAACGAAGCAATGTGAAAGCATATAGGATATATTTCGATAGCTCTAACAACACTGCTTTATCATTCATACTATCCAAATGGGTTAGACATAATACTGACGTAGATGTGTGACATTTATAGGTTCCTTAAGAGGTGTTTCATCTAGTTCTATTAAACAATAAGCACCGAATGTAAAGTTTTTGTCAACTATGTATAGTCCTAACCAATTAGGACTAAATTTTCCTCTTTCATTGGGATCAGCATTGATATTGCATTTATTTTTAGATAGGACTAAATCACCTTTGTTGAATGTGTGAGGGATGAGATTGAGATTGTAATAGCGTTATTTACCTTTTCCATAAGCTTGAAGATGTTCAAGAGTGTTGATGCGCTATTCATCAAGCATTTCAAGCTAATGTAGTCTTTGCTCTTTATAGTGTCTATCATCAATAATTCCTTTAAGAGAAAATCTTAACGTAGGAATCTCTAACTCCTAGGGAATTATTTCTGCACTACCATATACAAGATTGTAGGGGGGTAGTTCCTATAGAGGATTTAACACTTGTGTGATAGGCCCATAGCGCATAATGTAATTGTGTATGCCAATCCTTATGATGCGTGTTAATATTTTTCTTAAGGATTTGTTTAATAACCTTATTAGTGGATTCAGCTTGACCATTAGATTTTAGGTAATAAGGTGTCGAAAAGAGATGTTGTATGCTAAATGTCTCTAAAAATTTCTTCACATCGTTATTCTTAAAGGGAGTACCATTATTAGAAACTAACGTGGAAGGAAGGCCAAAGCAAGCAAAAATGTGTTCCAGTATGAAATGACATATTACCTCAGTTGTTGTGGATCAAAAGGGAATGGTTTCTACCCATTTTGTAAAGTAATCAATTGCACTGATGATAAACATATGTCCAATGGAAGAAGGAGGTGATATATTTCCAATAATTTCTAATCCCCAAATTGCAAAGGGCCATATTGGAAATTGAGCTTCAATGTCACAAGCAAGAGTATGGCTTAAGTTGCTATGCTCTTGAAATTTGTGGCATTTTCTAATGTAATCGAAGCAATATTGTTCCATAGTATCCAATTTGGATGAGTTTTTGGACCAATGTTTTTCCTCCAAAATGAACACCACAAGCACCTACATGGGCTTGTTCAAGGGATATGGGTACCTCACATTTTTCTAGGCATCTGAGTAAGAGACAATGGAATGATCTCCGATAGAACACATCGAAGAGAATGATATACATAGATCCAAGCTTGTGTAAACGGGCTTGGATGTTTTTGGTTGTTGGCTCAGGAAAGGTAGCATTTTTCAAATAATTAAATATCACATTGTACCATTCACTTGAGTATCCCTTAGTAGTGGTTAATAAATCTTCCAATTTATTGTTGATTGAAGGTTTCATGATGGGATGAATGGTGAATTTGAAATATTTTGAAGGATATTGAGGTGATATAAGAGAAATGACACTCGCCATTGCATCTGCATGCTGATTATCCTTTTGTGGGATGTTATCTATGGTGAATGACTCAAACTTCCACAAAAAATGTAGAGTAAGATTCTTGTATTTTGATAATTTGTCATGTTTTGTTTGATATGATCCATTGATTTGTTTGATGACTAATTGTGAATCGCCAAAGATCTTAATATCTTTAACACCCATGATTAAAGCAACATGCAGTCCAATAATTAACACCTCATATTCAGTTGTTTTATTTATGCATAGGAAATTTAGTTGATATGACAAGGGAAGAAGGTTTCCTATAGGCGGGATTAGTATAACCCTAGTACCAGAGCTAGTTCGACACTTAGATCCATCAAAATACAATTCCCATGTAGTAGGTTCAATGGTTAACACATTATCATCGAGGAAAGAGGGGGTGCCTGGTAATGCCAAAGGAGAGGGAGAGTGAGCTAAGTGGTCGATCAAGGCCTAACCTTTGATTGCTTTTTCTAAGACAAATTTAAGGTCAAACTCAATCAACAACATCACCAATTTAGCTAGACGTCCTGATAAGTCTGTTTTATTAAAAAGATGTTTGAGAGGATCAAATTTTGTCATTACTTGTAGTTCCACATTAAGTAAATAGTGTTGCAACTTACTAGTAGCGAATACAAGAACCAAAAAATGTTTTCCAATTGTTGTGTAGTGTTTTTCATAATCTATTAGAGTTCAACTAATGTAATAAACATGGCGTTCTTTACCATTGTCATCTTGCTGGGCCAACAATACTGCAAGAGCATGATCTGATCCGGCTATATAAATGATGAACAATTTGCTAGGCATAGTGGGTTGTAGAATGGGAAAAGTTGCAAGGTATTCCTTCAAACTCTCCAAGGCCTATTTACAATCCATATTCCAATAAAATGGCACATCCTTTTTGAGGAGATGTGTGAAAGGTAGTGTTCAATCAGCTAAGGATGTGATGAAATGATGGATGGCTTAGATTCTTCCTTGTAATGTACGTAATTGAGAAATGTTTCTAGGAGGTGGCATGCTGATTATAGCATCAATTTTCTTTGTGTCAACCTTGATGCCTCTGTGAGATATGATAAACCCTAATTTTTTTGACTATCAACTCCATAGACACACTTTTTTGGATTTAGTCTCATGTTGTATTTGTGCATCCACTCAAATATTTTCTGAAGGATATTCACATTTTCTTACCTGGTTAAGGATTTTTCTAAGATGTCATCAAGATAATCTTCCAATATTTTATGTATGTAATCATGAAATATCAATATCATGGCTCGTTGATAGGTTGTGCCTACATTCTTTAATCCAAAAGGAATCATAACCCAACAAAATTTCCCCCAAACAATTGTAAACGTTGTTTTGTATTGATCTTGTGAGTTGATGAAGATTTTCTTATATCCAGAAAATACATCCATGAATGACAACAAAGCATGTCCCACAGTTGAATCAACTATCATATCGATATTAGGAAGGGGAAAATCATCCTTTAAAGAGACTTTATTCAAATCATGAAAATCCATACACATCCTAACATGATTGTCAGGTTTTTCAACTACAACAATGTTTGAGATCCAAGGAGAGTAATCAATAGGTCGAATGAAACCTGCATCAAGGAGTTTTTCAAGTTCTCCTTTAACAAGCGAGGCTATTTTAGGATTCATCTTTTGGATCTTTTTTCAAATTGGTTTAGCATTTTCAATAAGGACAACATTGTGTGTGACTATCTTTGGATCTATTCCTAGCATATCTAAATATTTCCAAGAAATTGTCTTAGGAAATTCATAGAGTAACATTGTAGTGTCTTCTTTTTCTTCATCATCGAGACACTTCCCTATCTTAATGAATTTTTCTTGATCATCTATGTCCATTGGTATATCAATTGTATCTCTGAAAGGAAGCACATTGGAATTAGGGAATTCAGGGTCATATTGGTCCATTCCTATGTCTTGCGCATTTCTTTCACCTACCACATCTTTTTGTTTGGTACTGATAATAGCACATGCAACCTTTGTCTTTAGAGGAGTTAAAGGTGACTCATCATAAACTCCTAACATTTGTTTCAAGGCTTCATCACTTTCAAAATACTCCCATGATGGTGGGGAAGTCAAGTCAAGTAATTTAGGATGTTTGATAGTAAGATGGGTTCGGGGTTTGAACATGATAGTGTTAATGTTTAATGATGGTCTCTTGTTTGCTTTTGTTTTCTTAGAAAAAAATACCCTAAACCGGTCTTTGTCTCTTGTGTGTTAGGTTCTATAGGAACACAAATGACTTGTTCATTCTTTCCACATCCTTTACCATTGTATCCTAATTGTTTCACAAGTTCATAACCTCTTCCATAAAGTTGTTCCATTTCTTTTGGGTTCGAAGGCTGATGGTAATCTATCTCATCAAAATTAGTTGTGTAACTTGTATTTTCTGCCAAAGGAGACATAATGAATACTTGTGAAGGTTCTTCTAAATTCTGAGTCGACATTTCCAACATTTGTTCTTTTTTTTCATCCTCTTTTCTTGTGATTATATACTTGCCCAGAAAGGAAGGTGTGAATTCCAAGGATCCCCAGTCATCACCAAATAATTTGGACACTGGTTCTTCTTCTCATTTGTCGATCTCAAGAGGTTCTATATTAGATGTTGGGATCAATGTGTTGAGGGGACTCATCATTTCTTTTTCAAGTTGTAAGTAACTTTCAGGCTTGGGGTCTATTTCAACTTGGTAAACCTTGTTGTTATAAACATATTTCATGATACAATGAAGGGTGGAAGGAATTGCATGCATCTCATGAATCCAAGGTCTTACCAATAGAATATTGTATGAATGTTTATGAGTCATAACATGAATAGGGGTTTGTAAGGTATCCTTTCCAATCATAATAGGTAAGGTAACTACACCAAGCGATTGCTTGCTAACATTGTCAAATTCTCTTATCAACAAGGAATCAGACTCGATTTTGGATATATCTACACACAGTCAGTCTAATAGTTTCACACTACACACATTAAGGGCTAAGCCATTATAACCAAGGATCTCTTTGATACATATTTGATTGAATTGGGCTAGTATAATAAAGGCATTGTTTTGCTTTCTTAATTCTAATGGAGGGAGCTCATGTTGGTGGAAGGTAATGTCTACATTAACTATATTCATTCCTTGTATTAGAGCTACAACATAATTTACATTTGTTCCATGAGGAACCACCATTTTTTGTAATGTTGTTTGAAGCATAGTGTGATAGTTTAGTGAATTCTGAATTAGATCCCAAAGAGATATCTTTGCAAGAGTATTCTTAAGTTTTTCAACAAGGTCATACTCCTTCCCACTATGCAGAGAAAAATGAGGAGCATTAGGAAATATGGGATTGGGAAAAGGTAAGGGTGTTGGGGTGAGTTGTTGGGGTTGCAAATTATTTTGAGTGTTGTACGTATGTGTAACAATATCATGCTTAGGTGGGTAAAGGGTAAACTTGGGTGTAGGTGGAGGTTGATACTTATGTGAAGGTGGGTAAAGTATGAGTTGAGGTTGAATTACATTAACGTCTTTTGTTTTAGGTTTCTCACCACAAACCTTAATGGATGGATTTTATGAGATGAAGTCCTAAAGGGCTTCATCTAACATGTCAAATTCATCACGACTAAAAGGTTTGAGAGGTAAGGCATCGTCAAGTGGTTTGGGATTTTAATGAAAATCTTAGTGGATGAAATTAGTGAGAGGAAGCCCTGTAGAGCTTCATCTAACTTATCCAATTCATCACTACTAAAAGGTTTGGATGATATGGTTTTTCTAAACTAAAGCATTGTCATGATTGTTTCATTGGATTTTTTTTGTTTTTCATTTTCTGATGAATCTAATCTATATGAACTAGGAACTAATGCTAAAAAAGAAAATTGTAAAAATATAATGCTATCCATAATTTCCATGAAATTAAATGATGCTAAATCTAATGATTTCAACGTAACAAAAGATAACTAAACGAAAACAAAAAAGTAACTGAGAAGAGACATACGCCTAAAAACTAGAAATATAATTCTAAAAAATAGTAATGAAAAATGTCCACTGGGACTAAGTTGCTCAAGATGATGAATTAGTCTCAGTAGGGGATTTATTTAATTTTTCTAATTTTTTTGGTTGATTCTTATGTGTTCTATACAGTATCATGCAGATGTAAAGTGTAAATGGAAAATTTTACTATTTTTTGATGAAATGAAGTGCATTAGTGCAAGCTAAATGATTTTCACTAATGCAAACTTTAAAACCCAAGAATGCACTCTAAACAAAGCAATGCAAGCTAATTATAAGATGTAAATGTTCTCCAAATTAGAAATATGATACTTCTAAAGTCGAGTTCACCAAAATGTGGACAAAGAAAATGGAGTCACAAATTCACTTATCCACACCTGAAAGGGGAATGACAGAAGAGGAATATGATTTCACAATGTTCACACTAAAGAAAAATTTGATAAAGATAAACTACTGATGCAAAACTAAGAAAATGTAAAGTGTTTAAAAACACATTATGATATGTAGAAAGATAGATTGAGTGCAATATGAAACAAATGGATTAACCTTTGCTTTATAGTCGCTAAGTCGGGAGGTTTTGAAACTTTAGAACCCTGTGACTTCAGGTAGAAAAACTTAAAAACCAACGATTTAACTTAGGCCGAAGAAGGAGGAAAACACAACTGCTCTACGAAATCGATCAAGCTAGTAAATTTGAGTGACATTTCTCAATAGAATCTGCAAATTTATCTTTTTTGCTAGGATGGGGGTATGATTCAAACAACACTTTGTGGAGAAAAATTAAAAATAACAAATAAACTCCAAATTATGATCTATGAAGTGCATTTAGAAGATTAAACATTAAGTTGATGGAACCTACAGGATTTAGGGAGAATCTGGAAGGGATAAATCTTGTGTACCTCTCTCAAAAAGTGTTTTTTCAAGGCTCACTAAGGACTCATTCACCTATGGTGAATGGGTCCTGGCTTGGGATTTAGAAAAATGGTTTTTGGGTTATTTTTCTCTATGTCTACACTCCTAGATTCTTGAATATCGTAGTCAAAAAGTCATAAATAAATTATACATGTAGGTTAATTTCTATGATTTTTCAAGAATGGTGACATTAAATGCAACTTTTACAACTTTGCAATTTTTTTTCTTCAATAGATCTTCCACCTAAAATTTGAAATCACACATCAAATAGAGAAAAATGTTTATTAGGTGAATTGGGGTTTTCCTTTGTCAAACCCCATTTTGGTAATTAAACATTGAAATGCATAAAAGAATGAAAGGAATGATGAATGCACAACTCTATGTAACAACTCACCAAACCTTATTTGAAACTTGGATTAAAAATATGCAAACTAGCATCAAGTGGCCTCAATGAATGTAGACCTTGATCATGAAACTTGAATTGAAATGATGTCCTTGATACTTGAATGGATCTTGAACTCTGCCTTAACATATTAGCTCAAACAACATGCATGATTCAATATGACTTTGACATGACAATGGAATCTTGATTGCTGCAATAATATTCAATAAATCTTCCCTTGAATGCCTTGAAAATGCTCTTGAAATCACTCTTTATCATAAAATTTTCTCTAGGATTTGAAAACTTGAAAATCTAGATGAAACTAAGTGAAATAACCTTATATTTATATGTAAGTAACCTTAATATCCCAAAATTCAAATATCACAAGTCAACATTGAATCATGAATTTGAAAATGTTAAAATACTACCAAAAACATATTTTAAATTGGGGTCCTAGGTCTAAGTGAGGACCAATTAGCAATAGGTAAATTGGGTCTTAGGCCACTTACTTAAGACACACATTGCTTAGTGTTAAACATTATGTTGAATTAGGGTCCTATATCTAAGTGAGGACTCATTCGCCATATGGAAAATGGGTCCTAGGTCACTTAACTAGGACACACATCTTCCAAAGTTAAGTGTTGTGTAATGGAATTTATGAATATTAGGTTTTATCCCTCAGAATTTTCATTTAATTAGGCTTGGATTTGAATTAAAGGGGCCAATTATGGAAAATTAACCTCAATCAATTAATAAAGCCCTAGATTAATGTGAAAATGTAAAGTTACACCTTAAAACATAAAAAATAAGGCACATTTGAGTCTATTTTATTTAAAAGGGCCCTAAACTCAATGTGAATATGGAAAATATATTACGATAGTAAATTAAGGCATAATTAAGCTCAGTTTATTATTAAGTATTCCCAAATTAAGTGTGAAAAAGGGATACTTTTTCCTACACTATAGACAATAATCAAATAATTAAAATTATTTAATTATTTAGGGCTGAAGAAAGGGAATTGACAAGAAAAAATGGTGTTCACAGGCTTAGGACATTTTTCAGTGTCTAAAGAAGTAAGGATTAAATACTCCATAGGTAGCATCCTCAATTTTATTTGTATCAAACCTTCAATTTGGACTAGGGTTGTTAAAATTGCACACAAAATTGAATTTAAAAAGTTTTTCTAGGGTGGTACACTTGTTGGTCATGTTGATTAGTCATAAGTGAAAATTAGGAGTGGTCGACCCTCATCAATCATGGTTTAAAACATGGTAGACATAATTAGGTCAAATAGTTATGATTTTTAAGATTATCCAAGGGATTGTGAAATGTTACTATGTACAACATCCTTATTTAGTGCTTTTATTACAAAATTAGTTAAATTATTTCCTATCTAACCATTAAACCTATTACTCTTTTTTTAAAGGTAACTTTAACTATCTATTTCAAATTAAACCTTGCATAAGGCTTGCTAGGTGAAACCTTCAATTAATTTCCTATAAAAATTCATTATATCTACTATTCTGAAAGGAGATGATTAATCTTTCCAAGTTTAATTGTGTGATTAACAATAATTTTATTTAATCTACCAAGATTGTGCTACACCATCCATAAAAAATAATAGACCAAATTCTATAAAAGTTAATTAATTTCCTTCCAAGTCTATGGATTTGCAAGGTGACAAAATGTAGGTTTACATAATTCTTGATATTAAGATGCTTTTCATTTTCCCACTAGCTTATTAAACACATAATAGCTATGTTTAATATTGTGTGGAGTGCTTTTCTCATAGTCTAAAATGTAAAACGAATGAAATGTAAGCTAGGGAAACACAACAACACCTCAAGATTGGCCAAGTTAAACTTAACCAAAACAAAGAAAAATAGAGTGAGTTACCTTGCCTCAAGTTGATCCAATGGTTGGCCTTGTTGATAGACTGATATGTGTGCTCCTAGATCGATTTTGGCGGCATAACGGCTTGGTTTTGCTTGATTTGGATGCAATGATGTATGATAATGCCTATGGATGCAAGGGTTTGGATATGGAGATGTTGTGAAAGCTTGAGAGAATGATTAGGGTTCTCCTTGAGAATGTGGTTGAGAGTTAGGGTTCTACTTGCTTGAGAATGGTGGAGAGAATGAAAAAATGGCTGTGTTAGTCATTTAGCCAAGGGAGATTGAAATGAATGGTGGAGATTGAGGGAGGACAAGAGATCAATGGTTGAGATCAAAGAGTTGATTAAAGGAATTAAAAATTCATTTTTAATGTGCATGGGAATGATAAAAGGAATTTAATATTCCTTGGGAGATGATAGAGGAATTAAAAATTCCTCAAAAGGACATTGGGAAGATAAAAATGAATTAAAAATTCCTTCAGAGATGGGAAGAGTTGACCAAAGGGGTTGATTACACTAGCTAATCAATGATTAGAGGACATTTAGGTGGCTAATGAAGATTAGGATCTAATTTGCAAAAGTTGGAGGATGTGAGACATCCTAATCATGGATTAGACATGTGCACACACCTATTGATGGGATTAAAATGTGGATTAAGATTAAATGAAGATTATGGGGGGTGGGAGATAAAGGGAATTAAATAAATAGATTATTTATTTAATTATTTGGATGAAAGGAATGAAGGGTAAGGTATTTAATTATTTAACTAAATACCTTAGGGATTTATAGAACTTTAGGGGTATTAATTAAATAGTAACAATATTATTTAATTAATGTGAAAGAGAGGATATTTAGATGAAAACAGATAAATTTTAATAAACGTAAGTGGCCAAATTTAGGTGTCTACATTTTTCCCCTCTTTGAGATGGTGTTACAAAGTAGCATCATTTCAAAGAAGATTAAAAAATAGCACTAGGAAGAAGATGGGTAGAATGGGAAGATGCCCCAACTATCAAATGGGTGACTAGAGAGAAGGATGATAGGAGTGAAGATGAAGATTAGGGATTGAGGATGCCCCCTCGAGAGGACATGCAGGTTCAAGAGAACACGAGTGTGCTCTCGAAATGGATGAGACGATGAAAGGGTAGATGGGGAAGATGATGCAAAATGATGGGTAAGAGAGGATTATAAGTTATATGATATTGGAAATAGAAGATGAGAAGAAAGGAAGTACAAATGGATTCAAGGACAAATGTGATATTGCCCCAGTCAAGCTACAAGCCAAAATGGGTTGATGAGGGAATGATATATCCTGAAACAACATAAGTATAGGGAATAATACATCCCAAACATGATGATGAGAGTGTTGTTGATGAGAGAAGGATACATCCTAGGACAACACCAAAGGATAGGGAAGGATACATCCTGACTGATGATGATGATGATGATGATGAACATTTTTTTGATGAGGAAAAGATGCATCTTGATGATGATGATGATGATGATGATGGGATCAAGGCTTGTAGCAAGGTTGGGAACAAGAAAAATGATGGGATTAAATTATTTGTGCTAGATTGAATGGATGAGGAATGTATGGAGATGTGAGATTGTTGAAATGAATAAGGACGATGGAAGAAAAGATGCTTAGAATAACCAATCTATATTATCCTAAGAAGATTGAAGAGATGATGATATGTTGAGGATGAAGATAGTGGACAGATGAAAATAGATTGGATAGATAAATGAGGAGAGTGATGAAGGATGAATGCATATTAACCAAATCAAGTAAGTTAATTGTTATGTGTTATGCTGCCATGTAATGAGCACTTAATTTGATATAGCATGAGATACTATGCACTAGGGTATGAAGAACCAAGGTGACTCTGTATCACATGCATGGGACTGATAGAAAGAAAAAGGTTAGTCCCAGATCCCAAAGTGGGTACTACGTAGGACAACCAGGAAGACATTTGAAAACAAATAAAAGATCAAGATATGCATCCCTATTTTTACCCGTCAAAGTGCAACATGATATGATGGATCAAGGAGACCCCAACGAGGTATGATAGAAAGCTCAAATTATAAACCAAAGCCAAAAGCATAAAAAGATCACAATAAATCTCAAATTTCCTTTGCCATAGGATCAAAAGGTGGAGGGGATTGATGCAGTATGATATAGGAAGGATGCATCCTATTAAGACCAAAGATGGGGACTAAGCTATATGATCGACATAATGTAGGATACCCAAAACTAATTGGACCTTCTAATACTAGTGGATCTCGTTTGTTAAGAAATAGCTAGATAAGGACATACTTGATGACACGACACAAGAGGGTATGTGCAGGATCATGAAGGGCCAAAAAGTGGCAATATGATGGGTATTTGTAGGGTATGTGGTGACGATTTTTAACCCAAAATTGATGAAACGAAAAGGGTTTTAAAGGAGATTCTTAGATTTCCACCAATATAAATTATGCTTTACTTTGAATTTAATAAATAATTGTTATTCATTTTCTATTTGAACTCTGACTAAAGCCTTGATTGATAGGTTGATTGAAAAACATCTATAGCTTTCAAACAGATCACATTTTTGAATCAAACATGTGTCACATTCTATGCTTTGCATACTATAGGATTAAAAAAAAAAATTTCATGAAGTTTTGACTAAGTTAAGGTGGTGGACATATGAGTTTTATATTTTTTAAAAGTTGCAATAAAAATTCATAATTAATTATTTACTTGGGAAAAATTACAAAAATATGCATCACATCGGACATGAGTCCTCTACTTATATCTAAAATCTTATAAAAAATACTATCATTTTATTATGGTTAGGGTGGTCGACAGGACACCTACTTCTTATTTTTTCCCTAAAATTTAAATACTACTGCATTGAAATTTCAAATTTTCACCAAATAGATTTTTTTCTTTTTTAATTAATAAACCTAGTAGTTTAGAAACTAAATTCAATTTTCTACAGATTCTATTCTTACATATTTTTTGAAATAATATAGATAAATTATTCAATTTTTTACATCAAGTTGCCTAACTCTATTTTTTTTGAATTTTTTGCCACTTAAGGGCCTGTTTTTTCCATGATGATCATGCACATACCCAAGACAGACAGCCTAAAGACCTAGGGGATTGGGGGTTGATCAAAGATTAGTCTTGTCTACATGAAAGCATAGAGCCCTTGTAGTTTGATAAATGGCCATGGATAAAAGAGGAAAGAGGACAATGGAGATGATGATGGAGAATGAAGACCGACATGAAAAGACAAACAAAAGCCCTAGGGGTGGATCAAATGATCGACCTTGCCTACGTGAAAGCGTAGGGGCAACATATTTTGAACAAAGGCCGATAACCGACCATGGATAAAGGATGATGATATGACCATGATAAGTGGATAAAAAGATGGAACTGATATGATGAGACAAGATAGACCTGGTGGATGAGATAGGATGATGGTGATTACATGAAGCTCAGGGATGGGATAGTTACCCAAATCATCAAAAGATGAATTGGGAGGATGAAATGATGGAGAGATGAGTGATGAGAAGTGACAGGAGATTGGAAAGATGTGCGAAAGAAGTGGGAGTGATGGCGATGAGATATATGGCATTGGATTGCATGGGGAGAATCCTATAGCTAGATACCAATGATAATGGATTATGAGATGGGATGAGGATAGAGATGAATGGATAGGGAGATAAGGATGGGGAATGAAAGGGATTGTTTGGATAGATAGGAAGATAAGGATGGGGAGATGGAAGGGATTGTTTGGATGGATAGGAAGATAAGGATGGGGAGATGGAAGGGACTGTTTGGATGGATAGGAATATAAGGATGGTGAGATGGAAGGGATGATAGAATCAATGAATGATGTCTCCAAGGACTATGTCACAAAGAAGGAGATGCCCCACTCTAGATATGTCATAATAAGGGAGTGAGATGGATATGGATAGGATACATGGATAAGCAAGGGAGATTGATGGTAGCATGATTGGTGGACAAGGAAAGTAGATGAATGTGGAAAAGGAATACAATAATGTATGGATGAAGGGAATATATACCAAGAGGTGTCCAAAGCATGAATAGATAGGTGCCCTATCTTTATCAAGATCACAAGAAGGATGGAGGGATTGGAGATAAATGGGATAGGATGGATAGGATGGGGAAGATAGGTAGGATGTAGGAGATAGATGAAGGGGATGCATAGCATGAAGCTGTCCCCAAGTGTGGAAGGAGATTGATGGGGATTTATTGATGATGCTTTTTTTCCAGGTTTTCATCATGGAAATTATCCAAGGCACTTGTTTTCCAAGTTTCCACCATTGGACAAATTATTTATCTTTACTTTTTTCTTTTTTTTTCTTTTTTTTTTTACCTTTTGGACATTTTTTTTTGGATTTTTGGAGAGTATGCAGATGGAGATGGATAAGGATAGGGATGTGGATAAACAGATTTAAAAGATATGTGATAAGGAGATGGATGAAGAAATAAAGCATCAAGTTCCATACGAGGTATTAAGATCCCATGTGTGAAATAATTATTAGATGTTGGCACAACCTTATTAGGATAAATGGATTATGCAAGAGGATGGATTAAAGGGATTTGATGTGCGAGATATGTGGGATAATGGATGGGATGTTGGAAAGTGTATGGATGGAATGATGGGGTAGGTGTGTAATGGGGTAATGAGTTCAGGACCAACATTGGCACATATGGTGGTGGATGTGAAAGGATAGGAGGATTAACAAACAGAGAATGTGGGGATAATGGAGGAAATGGGATAGTGAATTTTGGGACATAAGGACCCAAAATAGATTTAGGCGATGGAGGATGTGTCTGATTAGCTTTTTGATTAGCAACTTTGGATGTTATAGATTTTTCATTTGAAGGAATTGCATATTTTTTCTTTGGGATCCACATGGTTTTGCTTTTTGCTTTGGTGGGCCTTTGTGGCGTATGGGTTTGATTTGGATTTTGGATTTTATTTTTCTTTTCTTCAACATGTCTTTTTAAGGGGACATGAGCTTTAGATTCATGTGGATTTTTAGATTTATGCATTTTTACTTTGGCATCCAAAGTGTTTTTAATAGCAATGGGATGGGTGTGAGGAGATGGATGATGTGGAGGAAACATGAATGGAGTCATGGAGGTAGGATTTTTGGGATGATATGTGGATGGAGGATGTGTAGGTACATGCCTTTGTTGATCCTAATTAGGGAACATGAGAGTGGGATGTTTATGATGGGTGACAAGAATAGGTGATGGTTGGATAAAAGGATGAATAGGACGAGATGGAGGAGGTGATTTAGGGATATAAGGGTCCAAAATGGACTTAGTACATGGAGGATGTGTGATGGTGGATGGAGGGACATAAGGGCCCAAGATAGATGGAGTAGATAAAGGTTGGGAGATGGTAGATGGAGGGACATAAGGACCCAAAATGGATTCAGAAGTCGAAGGAGGAATATGGATGGTTGTTTTGAGGTCATATGATGGAGGGGGGATGGCGGAAAATGGTTTGATGGAGTAATTGGAAGAGCCTATTATTCTTTTGGAGGAGGCTCATTGAGGATGTATAGAGGTTGCACCAACATTTTTGGATTGTGAGTCTTGAGAGATATATCCAAGATCTTGTGTATGTGGATTTTCTTTGACATGGATGGGCTCTAAAATACCTTTCTCATGAAGGCCTAAACCTTTTCCTTGATAGTTAATTCTCTTCAAAATTCACTCTATGGTAGGGTGCTTGTTATTTTGGAAACCTGATGCGAGTCCATTATTAGGTGGAGGATGGGTGGTGTACATATGCTCGGTTCCTCTTCTGCAAGGAAACTGCCATGGATGAATGTGAGAGTATCGAGGGAATATAAAAGTGGTGTGGCAATAGTAGGCTTAGGTGGTGATGGAGGATCATGGGATGGAGATAATGGGGTAGCAACATCTTGATTGGGAGGAATGATTGGTAAGGGATCTAGAGAGGGATTAGGTGATATGCTAGGATCAGGGTTTGTGGTAGTGAGCGATAAGGGCTCATGAGATGGAGTGGTTGGATCTTGAGTGTCAAGTGGATCACAGGATGAAATGGATGGGAGATTGTGATATTGAGGTGGGCTAGATGGGATGGAAGGATATTGATATGGAGAGGGGGATATGTTGGATTGAGCTCTTGGCATGACTCATCGTGTGTGGGAGGCATGATAATGGAGTGTTGGAGGGACTCCTCAAGTGGGGTAGATGGAAGGATTGGGTGTCCATCTAGGAGTAGAAGATGGTGATTGGGTTTGGTTATCTTTGATGGGTTCAGTGGCTCTTGGGGTAGGAGATGGGGGTTCAATGAATTTGGTGGGATTGATGGTTTCAATGGTTTGGGTAGTGTTAGGGATGGTCACAGTAACATTAGGTGTGGGATGGAGAAGGGCCTCATCACTAATGACCGTACATCGGGGAGTGGGGCAGCATGGTTCCATGACTTCAAGATGTGGAGTTGGGGATATCTTCTTTGTGATAAGTCCTTGGAGAACTTCTGAAGTGAGAATCTTGTATATTGTAGGATTAGATGGCATGGTAGGAGTGGATGAAGGATTATGGATGGGAGAGGACTAGGATTATGAATTGGTGGACTAGGATTAGATGGGGAATGGGGTTGGATGGAGGATTAAGTGTAGGTGAAGGATTAGGATTGGTGGGGGGATCAAGATTAGATGGAGGATTAAGGTAGGAATATTGAGATAGTGGATTAGAATAGGAAGACATAGATGATGGATTAGGATAAGAGGACATGGATGGTAGATTAGAGCAAGAGGATGTAGCTGGCAGGTTGTATTAGATGTATTGGGATGGTGGATTAGGGTAGGAAAATGTGGATGTTGGATTAGGACAAGAGGCTACAGGTGGATTAGAGCAAGATGATGTAGTTGGTGGATTGTAGTAAGGGTATTGGGATAGTGGATTAGGATGGGAAGATTGGGATGGTGGATTAGGACCTGGTGGAGTTAAAGATGGAGTGACATGAGAGGATATGGATTATGGATTAGGACAAGTGGATGTGGGTGGTGGATTGTAATTAGGGTATTGGGATAGTGGATTAGGATGGGAATATTGGGATGGTGGATAAGAGAAAGATGTAGATGAGGGATATGATGAATATGCAGATGGGGAAGATATTGGGTATCCCTTGTCAAAGGTAGCATAAGGATTGTTATTAGATGTGGATGAAAGCATTATTGGATAGCTTGGATGATGATTGGGGAGAGCTTGCTAGAAATTATAGCATCAAGGTGGTCTACATCGTACTCATCTTGATCAACAAGACTTTCGTTATCATCGTCAACGTAATTGGGATTTCCCTTGACTACTAATATTGGTTGCATTGATGGAGGATACAGATTCATGACGCTGTATTGGATGGATATGGATTGAAAATATGGGAGTAGATGATTAGAAGGAAAGAGGAGATGATGAGAAGAAAAATAAAATGGATTAGAAGAACATGGAAGAAGGGATCTTAGAATTTGTTTCGATATCATAAGATCTAGGATGTAGATGGACTAAAGCTCAAATTGGGATAGGATAAAAGCTCAGACTCATGTTGAATTGAAGCTCAGATTAGGATGATTGGACGATGTTATGGGATTGATTTAAAATCAAGTTCAGGGGTTTAACTAGATGACGTAAGGTGCTGACAATCGAATTTTGCCAGATTTGGTAGTTTTCAAAAATTGTCAAATTTTGCCATTTTAGGTAATTTCACATGCATATCTTTGAGAGTCCAGTTCTTTCCCAAAATATTCCAAGAACTAAGGTAGGATGAATTTCCAACTAACATCTTAAATTCAAAACATGAGTTTCGAGTTATTAACAAAAATGACTTTTCAAAAACTAGAAAAAAACACTAAATTGCGATTTTGAGGGTCAAGATGAAAGTGTCAAGCCCTAAAAAAGTGCCAAAATGGGGGCCAACTGACTTAGGTCCATTGGGAATCCACATGCCACCTCATAATGCATCCACCCATAAAATTTCAGCCTAAATGGACATCCGAGTCAAAAGTATTGACCTCCAGAAGTTCCTACATCAAAATCAAAACCCCTAAAACGAAGTCTAGGTGATTGGGATTGATGAATCGATGATGGATGTGGAATATAATGATGTTCTAAGATTCACCTATGCAATTTGGTCAAGGAAATGTTGAATTTAGAAAAGCTCCAATGGACAGGAACGATGATGATGGGAAGATAGATGAAAGTCTATTCTGGTGGCAAATTTTCCTATCTATGAAGACAAATTCACCTGTTCAGGGATAATGAAGCAAATTTGCCTATATGTGAAGGAAAATTCTCCCAAACTATTACTGACACAAGGAATAGGAAAATTTTCAAGGAAAATTTTCCCAAACACTAAGTAAACTTGCCCAAAACTTGACAAATTTTCCCAAACAGGGAACAGGTTTGCCCAAACTTCAAAGGACCTAAAGAATAGGTGAATTTGCAAGGAAATTTCACCTAAACTGACAACATGTTTTCCCAGACTTAGATGACACAAAGAATAGGTGAATTTTCTAGGAGAATTTTCCCAAACTGATTGTAGGCTTGCCTAAACAGCTGCAAATTATTCCAAATAGCTACAAATTCACCGAAACTACTGCAAGTTCATCCAAATAGCTGCAAATTCACCTAACAAATAGCAAACTCACCTGAATAGTTTCAAATTTTCCTAAACAGCTTGTAGAATCACCCAAACAACTACAAATTTTCCTAAAGTATGACAGATTCACCCAAAATAGTTCCAGTATGACCTAAACTTGATCAAAACGAGTGGACTTGATTTGCAAACTTTCCTAACAAGGTGACAAATTCGCCTATTTCTTGAACGGTATAGGCAGGGAACAGATTCACATAAAAACGAGATCACTCATTTGACAAACGTACTTGCCTAAATCTCGAAACAGATGGAGAAAGACTTGGATAGAGATGCGCATTCGCCTGTTTATGGAGAAAATTTACCCAAGATGATACAAAATTCACCTATATTCAGAAAATGGGTGAAATTGATGGACAAACGGATGACAGACTGACACAGATTGAGAGCAGGTTCGCCCCTGAAGGGGCCAAATTCGCCTATTCAGTGAAAATGGATGAATTTGATGGAAGTTGACTGATAAGATGACATGGACTAAAAAATGGGATCGCCCCTAAAGAGGGAAAATTTTCCTATTTTATGGAAAATGGGTTAATTTGATGGAAAACAACTAACAGAAACGCCTAACGATTGGATGGAAAAAGGCAAATTTTCCCAAATGGATAACCTAGACCAGACTAGGATGCAGAACAACTAACAATGGCAAAGGACGACAAGCATGACAAATAATAGACAAAAGGCTAGGCTGAATCAACTGAAAAGAAAAGCACTGGTATCTCACAAAAAGACACGTTGAGCAACACAAACCTAAAAAATTTAGTGAGAAGGGTTTGCAAACACGAGCCTCTATCTAGGCTAAACAAGGCTATATTGTGAGTCCTTGATATATGCACGGTATGTGGGGTACAACCATGAACACTAGCCTATCACAAGTGTGAGTCGGTAGCCCCAGTGAGGTACTGGAAACTCAAACCAACTCTTCACGTCTTATCTAGGTATCAACCTAGCTTCGACACTCTGCTAGAAATGACGTGACTAGATTGAAGTATAGCTTTTTCTCACCCCCCTTTATATACCCCGCTGGTAACACGTGGTTGGAATCATCCCCCGGGTGATGAAATCCCAGGCAAGTTGTGCTAAAGGAAGAATATACTAGACATTTTTTGCTGGCCCCCAAGCTCACACATAGCACAAGGGGAGAGCTTAGACGAACTAGCACCTCCTAGGTAGACTCAAGTGGACTAGAGTGAAATATGATTTCTCATCACCTAGGATCTCCAAATGGCACAAGGGGATTGGATACATCGACAACCCACTCACAAACATAGCAAGCAAGTAAATTGACCCTCTACTTAAAGGTACGTGTTCCTAGATTAGTGTAGAAAAACAACAAACTAACTAAAGATCTTGGACTGCTCGTTCTGTAGCAAATACATTAGTAATTTTCAACCACTGGTCTTAAATGAATGAGAAATAGCTGCAAAAAAAGTTAGCAAAATGAGGCACACTTCACAAATAGACAGGTTAACGGGTCAGTACCTGAAAATGAAAAGTTCAAGTCTTTGTTTTACCTCAGATTCGCCTCTATAAGAGGAAAAATTTCCCATTTTGGAGACAGGTTTTCCCCTGTTATCAGCAAATTCGCCTGTATGTAGAAAGCAAGTTCACCCAAATCAGAAGCCAGTTTTCATGTTTCAGTGATAGTGAGCAAATTCGCCCCTTTTTGAGAGATGGGCGAATTTGCAAGATGTAGATTCACCTTTGTTTAGGGCAAGTTCACCTATTTTGGTAGCAGATTCACCCGTATTGTTGCAGATTCATTTGTTTTGGTAGCAAATTCACCCTTGTGAGGTGAAAATTCACCTGTTCAGGGCATATTTGCCCCTGCGTGTAAACCTGAACCTGCAAAACTTGAAACAATAGAGAATGTGAAAGAATAGACCTATTTGTGGGTCCCACTGGGCATTCCAGAACTATGTGCAATGTTTTTCTCCTAGTCTAAAATGCAAAATGAACTAAATGGAAGCAAGGGAAACACAACAACACCTCAAGATTGGCTAAGTTAAACTTGAACAAAAAAAAGCAAAATAGAGTGAGTTACCTTGTTCCAAGTTGATCCAATGGTTGGCCTTGTTGATAGCTTGATATGTGTGCTCCTAAATGGATTTCGACAGGATAAAAAACTTGGTTTTGCCTGATTTGGATGCAATGATGGGTGATAATGGCTATGGATGCAAGGGTTTGGCTCTGGAGATGGTGTGAAAGCTTGAGAGAATGATTAGGGTTCTCCTTGAGAATGTGGTTGAGAGTTAGGGTTTTGCTTGCTTGAGAATGGTGGAGATAATGCAAAAATGGCTTAGTGTTAGACATTTAGCAAGGGGAGATTGAAATGAATGGTGGAGATTGAAAGAGTACAAAAGATCAATGGTTGAGATCAAAGAGTTGACTAAAGGAATTAAAAATTCCTTTTTAATCTACATGGGAATGATAAAAGGAATTTACTATTCCTTGGGAAAGTGAAGGAATTTAATATTACTTGGGAGATGAGAGAGGCATTAAAAATTCCTCAAAAGGACATTGGGAAGATAAAAAGTGAATTAAAATTTCCTTCGGAGATGGGGAGAGTTGACCAAAGGGGTTGATTAGACTAGCTAATCAATGATTAGAGGACAGTTAGATGGCTAATGAAGATTAGGAGCCAACTTGCAAAATTTGGAGGATGTGACACATCCTAATCATGGACTAGACATGTGCACACCCCTAATGATGGGATTAAAATGTGGATTAAGATTAGGTGAAGATTATGGGGGGTGGGAGATAAAAGGAATTAAATAAATAGAATATTTGTTTAATTCCTTGGAGGAAAGGAATGAAGGGTAAGGTATTTAATTATTTAACTATTAAATACCTTAGGGATTTAGAGGACTTTATGGGTATTAATTAAATAGTAACAATATTATTTAATTAATGTGAAAGAGAGGATATTTAGATGAAAACAGATAAATTTGACCAAACGTAAATGGCCAAATTTAGGTGTCTACAAATATTACCTACCTTTTAATGTTCAGAATAAAGAATGAGAAACAATTATAAATTTGACTTGACAACTCTTATTAATTCAACTATACTTATTTCACGACATTCACATTATCTACAAAAATCATGATGATCCCATTGGTTTGGTCTTTACCAAATCATGTTCCTTCTAGGTAATTATCATTAGATAAATGTCTCTTATGGTCAATTTTTGATTATCAAATACTCTTGTAACTCCTATAATAGATTGTTTATTCAAAATTTATTAAATGGTTATAATTTAAAAAATAATTGATTCACATGTTGACATCATTCACAACATACAAAGGTATAAGACCCATGTTATTCCCAGATTGTCCGGAGTTGTAACCTAGATTCTGATACCAAATGTAAGACCCAAAAAAAATAAAGAAAACTTCACCATTTTTTTTAAAGACATAAATTTGAATACCCTCACAACAAGCACAACCCTTCTTACTAAACCACTCTAACATCCTCACTAATCCCTTCTTGATGACTCTCACACACAAGGATTGTATTTTCACTTAAGGTTGAAAGTGAAGGTGAATGTAATTGACTTGATTGTATTATTGATGTAATGCAATGTATTTATACAAGAGGTGAGTAAGCGATGGTTGCTTAGGAAACAGTTTAGCAGTGGCTTATGAAACAATTTAGTTAACTATATACATAGTTACCTTTTTCGTAGCACAATGTAATATGCTAACTTCCCCCCCTTATTATATTGCTCATATAAAAGTACCCATGAAAATTGAGAAACCATTTTTCTAAGGGACCCCCCCGTCTTAAGGGTTACAATGAGTTTAAACTTGATTATAAAATATATATAAATCTTTATGAATATATTCCTTGAAGAAACAAATCCTAAATTAGGCAGAGCTCCATCAAAATTTCTCTTAACCCTCGTAAAGGTGTAGCCCCTAGCTGAATTCTCCAATTCTTCCTCCCATGAACTCCTGAATCATAGATTCCTTGAATTATTCAAAAACAATCCATATTGAGCTCTCCAAACACATGGATCCATCAATTTTTCCGATGACCCTCAAAAGGGTATAATTAAGATGATAGCCTTGAGTGCTCACTAGACAACCATCCATATTGAGCTCTACACCAAACCCCTTACCTGTTTCCAGAAATCAAACTTCACAATATATGTTTTCTTCAAATCTATCAGTAACAACAAGGAAAAGAAAAAAACTAAACCCAAAAATGCTTCTCATGCAAAGCATCATCTCAAAGTGAGAAGCTAACTTGAGATGATGGAAATTCCTCCATTCTCTAGTGACACTAGCTCCAATATGATCTTGTTACACTTTATCTATTTAATATTGTAGACAAGTCTTTGGAGGCCTCATTAGGAATAACAAATATGGCCCCGAAAGTCCAAGCATAATTGTTTGAAGATCCATTGGAAAAATTGATAAACACATAATTTACAAGAGGCTGAGAAATTGTTTTAATATTCTAAAATGCACTTTCCCATGCATTGGTAGTAAGAAGATAGATTACTTGATTGGAAAAAATCAAGGAACATATATCAACTGCTTGACGTCTTAAAATACACATAAAACTAATTGGAGTTGCATCTTCTCTTGCAAAGAAACATACCTCCAAGCTGCAACTAATAAGTAGTGCATGTAAATGCCTATGTAACCATTTATGTATCCACTCCACTTCAAAGATAAAATCAACATGACTAGGTGTGAATGTTATCAATATGCACCCAATTGAGTGCTACACGGATCCAACAACCTTCTTGACATAGCTTGATCTCATCTTAAGCAATCATCATACTCCCATTAAATATGTCTATTGGCTATAGATTGCTACTGGCAGTTGTAAAATTCCTTAATTGGGAATGTATGTTAGGCTGAAATGAACACAATAGTCTTTAATGTGCTAGAAAACACCAGAAATTCCCACATCCAACAATGAAATGCTATGACATCTCAAAAGAAACACCTATTCTAGGCTTGCACACATGCTAATAAAAACTTCATGCCAAATCTGATGTCACAAGAACAACTAAGGTTCTAGATTCTTGGGCAGTGGTAGATTGGCAACACAAATCAATTATTTTTCTTTGCAGGTTTCATTCCATAGAGTGTAGATGCTTTACAAGATATGGTTTCATTCAATAGAGTGCAAATGCTTTAAAAGACATGGTGCCTCTTCCTAGCATAATATAGATTCATCTGCTCACATTCAACCTTCCTTCACATCCATTTCACACAAGCATAGAGATCTTATCACTCTAGTGAAACATTACTTATGTGGCACTCCAAAGAACTGTTGTCTCATGCCACTTTTATCATAGAAAATGCATTCAGATGTCGTTTGACCCTTGGATCAAACCAACAATCAACCTCACTATGGTACAAATTTCAACACCATTCCTTCTTTCCTTACACACAAAAAATTCAAATGAAATGCCAACCAAACATGTTTATCATTACCTACTCTGATACCAAATGAAGGTGAATGTAATTGAATTGTGTAACAACCAAGATCCCTCTGACACATAATAGCCAAGAGGTCTCACTCAAAGGTTAAATCATAAACAAGAGAAGTAAATGATTTTTTTAAAAAAAATTGGAAACAAGTAATTACAAACCTTCATGCTACTACACTTCATTTGTATAATCATATAAAGAAAGAAAGTTGCATTATTATTTTATAACTAACAACATAAATATCAAAACATGATACTAATCTTTTCAATAGTTGAAAGTTTAAGCTAAATAAAGAACTATGAGAGAATAGGGTCAGAGAACCTTATTTGATTCTTGTTGTCATCCAATACTTGGCATGCCACTGATGAGAGGGAAAGCATCATCTGGCTACTTTACCTCCCACCTCAAACTTAAGCGGTCCCCCACACACTTCCTAACTAGAAGCGACCCTACCCTTTAATGAAAGCTTTTGTTGGGAACCCTATCAGTGTCCATTTGAGCTCTGGTGTGTATCTCACTTAACTAACATTTTTGCACTACTAAGGATACCCAAGTGCTAAGTACAACTCTGGCTAGGTAAGTAAATAGACAATATGAACTGAAGAGTGCTTGAAGTGGCATCAACACTCACTATGGCCATAGTTTTTACTCCTATAAAATTGCTTCAAAAGTGAAGTCATGGTCCACCACCCTGCTTGACTTGGATACATTATCGATCTATGGCATATTAGAATTACTATTCCACCTATCAAATGTGCTCAAAATACAACACACATGAAAGGAAAAGCTTTGCCCACTTCCCTGAGATGACAAGTGCATACCCTTCCTAGAACTTGCGCATTATGGGGTATATACCATAGGTTCCTAGTTTATGTCACAAGTTCAAACTACCATCGTACTATTAAGGGTTTTTTTCATCTTAGCTCAACCTATACAATCGAAAGGAAAAGCTCTGCTCACTTCCCTAAGATGACAAGTGCATACCCTTCCTAGAGTTTCCACATTATGGGGTATATCCCACAGGTTCCTAGTTTATATCACAAGTTCAAACTACCCTCATACTATTAAGGGATTTTTTCATCTTAGCTCAACCTATACGATCGAGGCCTTAAGATAATAATCTTTCTTATGTAACTTGGTTATTGGACCCTTGATACCCTCGAGGTTATTTCTATATTCCTAATAAAGTAAAGAACAAAGTAGTAAACTCTTTTTCTGGTATTTATACATATTTCTGACTTTTAGGCACTTCCAAGAATGCATTGGTTAACATATTCAGCCAAAGAACAACTTATAATCTTTTAGAAAGTAACTTTCTTTTATAACTGCTCTAACTAAGCTGCAATGCTAATCAAAACAATATTAAAAAAATGTAAGAAAGGGAATAAATAATAGGGCACAATTTTATTTCCTTTCTACCTCTCTATGAATTTTACCTTACATAGAAGGGGTCGAAGGTATAGTTGGGGACGACATGATATTTTTAAGAATATTTATAGGTGAGCCTTCGTTGGCCACTTTTGAAATGGTCCACCTACTATCTAATGTAAGATTCAACATGCGACTCTATACAAAAGAATATACCATCTACAGATATCAAATTTCTTAGAAATATTAAGTGATTGATCAACCAGTATTCATACATGAATTCTACTACCAGGTATGAATAGAGAAGTTGATTGAACAAGGCGTCCATATCAAGGAACTAAGATTCATAGGTCAACCGTCGTGGATAACTCATATTGTAGTAATTCTGAAAATTCATAAAAGAAATTCAAAGAGAATGCTAGGAGAGGAAGATGGTCCAAGCAATAATCGTGAAATTTCCCCATTACTAGATAAGCACGTATTAAATAATTGAGCTTTGTTCTAATATTTCCTTGTTATTTAGCAAACTAAAAAAAATAGTAAGGAAAACAAGAACAGAATGGTTATACACGTTCAACATTCAGTTCAGTTTATCCTATTGTAAAGAATAGCTCCTCACTCTTTTCTCCAAGGCTATTTCCATCTACCCAGCAAGGCAAGAAACCAAACATTAAACTCTTTCTTGTGAAGGATGGTTTCAATCAAAAGTTCGGCTTCTTTCTCCTTCAATTGAGAATCTGGTACAAGATTCAACTAATTCTTTTTAAAACTCTGAGAATAACATGTATATAAGAGAAATTATTTTTGTTTGCTAATCATATAGATTTTACAACTCATAAAGATAAATTACTAAGCTTTCAGATAGAATTTGAATAATTCAAAATCATTTACCTGCTTGTTTAGCTTGAACTATCGATTGTAAGTGTTCCTTGAGAGAAGCACAAATACCTGACTACTGATGGCACCTTCAAAAATTTCAAATTTTGAAGGCCCATGTTGAAAAATTTTCCTTTGCACACTCAGAACTGCACCTACATAATCTACCCCAAAGACATACTTTGAAGGGTCACAATTTGCAGCCTATTCATTTTGATGTCAAATCCATTCATTAACATATTTATGTCACATAAGTGAACATGCATATCAGTTTTCAGCTTCCCATAATGAGTTTTGATAGTGTTTTGAAAAGTGAAGTTGGAGGGTTCTGAAACATTTTATTGTTTGCATATTGTCAATCTTGCGAGTTGGCCTCTTGTTCGAGTAGGTATTTTGCAACTAGATGATTGTCGTGTCAAAAGGATTTTTTCTATCCATTCATCCCACATTCATGCACACCCTGGTCCGATTTGAAAGTCTCATGATCTGATCTGCTATTTTTACCAGGCCAAAAGCAAATGCAAATTGCTCTATTTTGCACCTACATTTTTAGGAACTTTTCAAGGTGGTCAAGTTTGACCGTCAATATCTTTTGAAGAATGATTATTCAAGGAAAGAAATCTTGCACACGTACTCAGCATACCCAAATGAATTAGTGTGTCCAGTGGCAGTTCCTGAAAAGATGATTTGATGTTTTTTCAAAATAGCAACTTGGCGAGCTTTAATCAGTTTTAAACAGGTATAGTTGCAGAATAGTCTGAGTAGGCCACTTTGACATTAAATATATTTCACCTCGTGATCCCTTTTCTGATTTGTTTATTTCATTGCATTCTTGGGTAAAATGTATACAAGCTTGCTCAGTTTCAGGGTCTCATGATAAGTATTGATGGGTTATTTAATCATTTTCTAATTGCAACAAGGCCAAAAATGGTGTTCCAAAAAGTGTCAAATTTTGCAAATCTAAGGATAGCCCATTTCTCTTTTTGGTTTGAAACATCTACAGCTTCATTTTCATCAACAACGGAGGTCATATGATGTGTTATTTTAATGCATTTCAGGTGTGGTAAACACGTCTCAAGGGCCAATTTACAAAGGAGGTACTTGAATTTTGAGGGCTAGGAAAAATTTGAGGGAATAAGTTTCCTGCAAATAATTGATAATGTCCATATGCAATTTTTTGCGACTCCAGGTGTCCCAGTTTTCCCGTAGTGAATTTCCTCTGTTTGGTCCACAGCCGAAATTAAATTTTCCCTATTCTCTAATGTTTTAATGCAATATATTTAAAACACTTTATGTGTTTTAAATATTATGAAAGATAAAATACATGGGAATAGAGGGAATTTTAGGGAAACATCAAATATTTGGTCAAATATTATGAACTTTATAAAGTTTGAAAACTTTATTAAAGGAAACTTTTGCCCGCTTGCCCATGAGAAGTAATGCTCATGGCAGCACAAACTAGCAGGCAAGCAGAGAGCTGAAGGGTCGCCTGTGGATGTGCATTTCTATCACAGAAAGGACAAAATTTATGAATCAAAGTTGGAGTGGCTGTAATATACCAGACAATCGTCATATTGATGTTTTCCAAGAGGGCGATTCAGCTGGCAATGAGCATGTACCAAAATTATATGAAGAACTATTGCGTATATTGAGGCTGGCTATTTTAGGTTTTAATAAATTATGTGGAGGAACATCTAACCTTGCATTCATGGCGTGAGCTTAGATTGCAAAGAGTTTGAAATTAAATCGATTTGAGATGCAACTCATCATGTATTTTGTATGCCTAATAGTTTAGAAATGCAAACATGGGCTCGTTTTCCACTATTCAAAAGTTATTCTTTGCTACAAATTAAAGCCTCTACAATTTTTGAAACAAATGTTAATATAGGTGAACTTTCAAGGCCGCGATGCAGCAAAAATATTGTTTTTCTTTCAATCTAATGAGAATGTTAAATAAGTGTGCAAGCCATCGCACCAATTTCCAGAGGTCATTTTGATTTTATAAATGGAGAAATATATAGTAGAAATGAAGGTCTCCCTGCTTGCCCATGAAGGTAGGGGCTGATGTTAGCAAGAAGAAATGGGGGCATGGGGATTAGTTTCCCCAAAACAAATATTTTAAGTTTTAAAAATATTTCGTTCTGCAGTTTCAAAGGCTCCTCGCCAGCCCGAATGAGATTTTGATGTAATGAGAAAATGGATCGGGGAAACGGGCATTAGTTGAAAGCCAAGGTGGGCTAGATAATATTTTAATTTTTTTAATTTTTTTCCCCAAATGTATGGTTTTAAATTCCTATTTTAAAATGTAAAATTTTAACATCAGGTGAGAGGTGAAAGCACGTGGGCAAATATTTTATTAAAATATTTCCATTGACCAGGTAAAACAAAGGTAAGAAATTCTATGTTCGGCATTAAAAGTTTAATTATGTGCAAAATAAAAGTAAAAGATGGGAATGGGAAATAATTCTAAAGTTAATAATATATTCACTAAGTGAACGTATTTTCTAGACAAGAGCTTTTCACAGAGAGAAGCATTTTCACACAACAGGTGAAAAATAAACAAAGGGGTAAAATATTTTGTAGGAAAAGGGCATTTTTCAATAGGAGAATAAAGAGGAATGACGATTTTTCAAGCTGGAGAATATTTTTCTATTGAAGAGTAGTAGGTGCAAGAAGCGTGAATCAAATTGTGGATAAGGGTTTCTCTTCAAGCAGTGGGAAATTATGCATCAACAAACTTGAATGTGCCAATTCTTTTCTTCTGATGTGCATTTAGGGATTCTCTCTCCTTAAGGGAAAATTTACTAATTCGTTGGAGTTAGTTGTTTTGTAATTAGTCACAGAGAATACTATAATAGGAATACAAAACATTTCAAGGTTTTGTTTTAGGTAGGAATACAAAACATTTCAAGGTTTTGTTTTAGGTTGGAGTCTTTCAATACATTTGTATTTCTGATAGCAATATTGTCAAATTAATACAGAATGGTTAAAATTCAAAACCATTTTCTCTCCTATGTACTAGTTTTATAAGCTATGAATAACATAATCAAGAGTTATTTGATTTGTCTCCATTGAATTTCAATGGATGTTTGGTTTTATTCTTTCTTATCCATTCAATGAATGTATGCAAATGCTTGAGTGATGCTACTCATTTATGTTAGGTTTAGTGCTAGGATTCTGATAAGAAGTTATGGTTGGGATGTTATGTTGAAATACTGTAATACAATATCTTCAAAGCTTGGATATTGCTATGTATTAAATTGTTATCAAGTTGCACATATATTGAAGTTTACTCTGTTCCAGTGGATGAAGCACTGATCTAAGTGTGTTATTCATGTTACATTCTACTAGTTAAATTTAACAGGTTTAATTACAAATTTTAAATCTATTTACCGATCAATCTCAATTTTTTTGTTTCTGGAATCTAATTTTATACATCTCTCATGTTTGAATTAAACACTGCCATGAAGGTGAGCCAAAACTTTAGGGTACTATATATTTCAAGCAATTAGAGGAGAATCATCTGTTAACAGTGTATTTGATACTTTGACACACAAGTATCTATAAATATACTATAGGGATTACCCTCATAGGTTTAATAGAGCCTAAAGTGCAGAAGATTTCAGCCTCTTTGACTGAATCTTGTTCATTGGCCAAATCAATCTCTGAGTCTGAATATGAGAGAGTGGCTACTCTTTAGGACTCATTGAATCTATTGATTTGGGAACCAATAGATTGGCGACTCTGCTAGAAGAACTCAGAGAATTTATTTGCATTGATAAAGATATCCTTGCTTCAAAGGTTTTCCTCTTGTTGAAGAGGTGGCAAATCTGCTCTATATTTTATGCATATTCATGAAAGACTGTTGTTTGTTATTGTGACCTGAAAGTGCTCTATTCAAAGTTGCAGCAGCTAGAGATGTGAAGGTATAAAGTTCTCTACATATTTTCATTTGCTAAACCATGTGATATTGAATGCAATTGTTATTCCTTTTAAAGTGTTTTTCTAAGTATTCACAAGTTTTCTAGCATTGATGGTTAGAATGAATTTGTATATCCTAGGGATTTCTATCCACTTGCATTATCATATGTTTCAAGCCCAAGTTACCACCATATCAGTAATTACCCTAGTGATTAGTTCATGTTGTCATGGTTGTGATTGTGCCCAATTAGTTAAACCCAAATTTGCATACATCTATGGATTACCAAAGGTAAATAACCATTCCATTAGAAACCTTAATGCATATTGTCAACAAGCTTTAGAAGTCTAATAATCCTCAAATAGTTGACACCACAAAGTACATGAACCCAAGTGTGAACAAGCCTAGGTTTAGCTAGGAATGGAAGGCTATGTTTGAGAAGAAAATTGAAGATAACAAAAGGCACTTGATGGCTATAAAAGCCCAGTTAAGAGATAATCATACTAGATCTACTAGCCAAGTTGTTGCACCTTTTGTCAATTCTTTTGATCCATTGTATGACCAATTAGACTTGTCATGGATTGATTACAAGGTTAAAAGTATGCCAGGATGAGTCTATAAATAGATGCCTAGATTTGATGGATACAATGTGTGTGAAGGAGATGCACATGTCCAAAGATTTTATGGCTTCATGGTGTAACATTCATTGGGAGATCAGGATATGTGGATGAGATTTTTTGTCAGATCTCTTGAAGCTTAAGCTAGGGACTATTACTAAAGTTTTCCTGAGAAGTCCTTTCCTTTTTGGGATAAACTAATGGATGCTTATAGAAAAGAATTTTGAAAAGAACCTGTTGACCTTGTCACAAAGTTAAAGAAAATTAAAAACAAGATGAAGAGTCAAGCATTGCTTTTAGTCATAGATTTGTTGTGTCTCTTTCACTAATCCCTAAAAGTTTCATACCTAGTACCTCATATTGCATTCATATGCATTTTGAAGCTTTTGAGGAGGGATCTAGTGCACTATTAAAGGATTTCAGAATATTGGGTATGTAGATGGCTTATGTACATGTTTAGATTTAATATGGAAAAAATGAGGAATGAATACGTGCAAAACCTCATGTGATCAATTATGGCTAAACATGTTGATCTCAAATTAGCAACTATGTGAATACAAATGATCAGAGGTCTTCGGTTTTAGATATAGACAACTGTACACTTGAGAAGGAAGAAGTTAAGAGTGATGCAATGTCCACCATTGATATTCATGATAGTGAAATTGTTTGTCTCTATCCTCAAGAAGATGTTAATGAACAACTTAATGATGACACCCAGTCCATTGAGTTTTCAAATTCTGATGATGGTGACATAATGGTATATCCTGATTTACAACTTTGTAATGCATGTGGTTATAGTGGAATTCAAGAGGAGGAAGTGGTTGAAAGAATGGATCAGAAAAATGGTCTATTAAGTAGTGAACAAATTTAAAATCTATTGACCATTGATTATCATAAATGTAGATATGTGAAGAACCCTCAGTGGTTGTGTGTTTCCCATATTGATTTTGATAGTGAGGATAATCTTCACTATGCAAGATATGATGCATGTGTATCTGATCTTCCTTCCAGTTATGAAATAGTTGGTCAGTATGGTGATAATGTGGATAAAGAAAAACAACCATTTGATTTGAATGATGCATTATGATAAGTATGAAAGTGTGCAGGTTGATGCAAGTTCAAAAACTTGTTTTGATGAGTTAGAAACAACAGATAACCATGAGGTTTGCATATCCAATGAGAAAATTCTTGAGAATTTTAATGCAGATTTGGACAAGTGTCTATCTCTTGACTTATATGAGCCTAGTTATGAGTTTTTTTCATGTGGATATGGAGGCTGATTTCAAAGAGAAAACAAATTATCTTTTTGAACCAAAATTGCTCACTTTTCAACAAGCTTTGGATGCTGAAGATGTTGATTTGTTATGTTCACAAGATATCAAAGTGAGTAAGGATGAGGATAGGTTAGAGATTCTTGATGATTCTCTACACCAACATGATGGGGGAAAGTTACACTGTATCCCAATGTATGAGTGTATCTCTTTACATATACTTGGAGATAACTTGCTTATGTACATAATCTTTTGATTAGTTCTTATAACTGTTTCACCTTTGACATGCAAACTAATAATTAGATTGAGCTTGATGGTACCAACCATGTGGCAGAATATGAGTGCTACTATTTTCAGTTGGATGAAGTTTTAATAAAGTGTGGCAATGTGCAAAACATTGAAGAAGGTTGTTTTCATCTTGATAGTGATGTACACGATAAACATCATAGGTTGTTGCCAAATGATAATCAGTATTTTAAGAGTATGCCTGATTTTCAGATGCATTGTAATTGTAAATTTGTTGATAATGTTGTATATAATGGTATTTTAGGAGATGCCAACATGTTTAATCAGGCATATTGCAGTGATGTTTTCAGATTAGCTTCAGTGAAATGTGATGAAAACTTTGTCTATGATAGAGGTAAGAAGAGACCTACAGTTCTTGGTGGCCTTGGGACATTAGATATGGTTTTACTTTTCAAACCAAAGTAATGGAGGAAGAGATGACCTTTTGACTCTATCACCCAATGAAGTAGGCACTCGGTTTTCTTCTCCAGATGATCAAAATTCTTGCCATGCCCACAAGGGCCATACATCCCCATTTAGAGCCACTGATGGAACCTTTGAAGGCCCATGTTGAAAAAATTGCCTTTGCACACTCAAAACTGCACCTAAAGAAACTTCACAAATAACCTACTTTGAAGGGTCACAATTCAGAGCCTATTGATTTACATGTCAAATCATTTCATGGACATACTCATGTGACATAAGGAACATGCATCTCAATTTTTAGCTTCCCATAATGAGTTTTGATAGTGTTTTGAAAAGCGAAGCTAGAGGGTTCTGAAACTGTTTGTTGTTTGCATATTGTTAATTCTGCAAGTTGACTTCCTGTTCGGGTTGATATTTTGCAACTAGATGATTTTTTCTCTCCAGTCTCCCCACATTCATGTAATTCGTGGTCTGATTTCAAAGCCTCATGATTCGATCTGCTATTTTTACCAAGCCAAAAGCAAATGCAATTTGCTCTATTTTGCACCTACATTTTTAGAAACTTTTCAAGGTGGTCAAGTTTGACCATCAATATCTTGTGAAGAATGATGATTCAAGGAAAGCCCTTTTGCACACATACTCAGCGTACCCAAATGACATAGTGTTTCCAGTGGTAGTTCCCCAAAATATGATTTGATATTTTTTCAAAATAGTAACTTGGTGAGCTTTAATTAGTTTTAAACAGGTACAGTTGTGAAATAGTCTGAGTAGGCCACTTTGAAATTAAATATATTTCACCTCATGATCCCTTTTGTTGAGTTGTTTGTTTCATTACATTCTTAGATCAAATTTCTATACACTTGCTCAGTTTCAGGGTCTCAGGATAAGTGTTGATGAGTTATTTAATCATTTTCTAATCGTGATAGGGCCAAAAATGGTGTTCCAGAAAGTGTCAATTTTTAAAAATATAAGGATAACCCTTTTTTTTGGTTTGAAACATCTACAACTCCATTTGCATCAACAAAGGAGGTCATATGATGTGTTATCTTAATACATTTCAGGTGTGGTAAACATGACCTGAGGGCCAATTTACAAAGGAGGTACTTGAATTTTAAGGGTTGGAAAATTTGAGGAAATAGGTTTTCTCTAAATAATTGATAAAGTCCATATGCAATTTTTTGTGGCTCCAGGTATCCCAGTTTCCCATAGTAAATTTCCTCTATTTGGTCCGCGGGCGAAATTAAAATTTCCCTATTCTCTAATGTTTTGATGCAATATATTTAAAACATTTTATGTGTTTTAAATATTATGAAAGGAAAAATGCACGGGAATAGAGGGAATTTTAGGGCAACATCAAATATTTGGTCAAATATTATGAACCTTATAAAGTTTGAAAACTTTATTAAAGGAAGCTTTTGCCCACTTGCTCATGAGAAGTAATGCTCATGGGAACACAAACTGGTGGGGAAGCAGGGAGTTGAAGGGTCGCCTGTGGATGTGTATTTTCTATCAGAAGAAGGAAAAAAATTATGACTCAAAGTTGGAGTGGCTGTTATATTCCAAGCAAACGTCATATTAAGGTTTTCCAAGAGAGTGATTGAGTTAGCAGTGAACATGTACAAAAATTATATGAGGAACTTCTGTGCATAGTAAGGAGGTTGGCTATTTTAGGTTATCCTAAGTTATGTGGATGTACATCTGACCTTGCAGCCACGACGTGAGCTTAGATTGCAAACAGTTTGAAATTAAATCAATTGGAGATGCAACTCATCATGTATTTTGTATGCCTGGCAATTTAGAAATGCAAACAAGGGCTCATTTTCCACTATTCAAATGTTCTTCTTTGCTACAAAGTAAAGCCTCTACAATTTTTGAAAAAAATGTTCATATAGGTGAAATTTCAAGGCCGTGATGCAGCAGAAATCTTGTTTTTCTTTCAAGTTAATGAGAATGTTAAATAAGTGTGGAAGCCATTGGGCCAGTTTCCAGAGGTCATTTTGATTTTATAAATGGAGAAATATAGAGTAGAAATGAAGGTCTCCCCACTTTCTCGTGAAGGTAGGGGCTGATGTTAGCAAGAAGGAATGGGACCACAGGGATTGGTTTCTCCAAAAAAAATATGTTATTTTTAAAATATTTCATTCTACAGTTTGAAAGGCTCCTCGCCAACCCGAATGAGATTTTTATGTCATGAGAAGATAGATCAGGGAAATGGGCATTGGTTGAAAGCCAAGGTGGGCACGATAATATTTTAAGTTTTAAAAAAATTTCACCCAAATATATAGTTTTAAAGTTCTCTTTTAAATGTAAAATTTTAACATCAACTGAGAGGTGAAAGAACGCAGGAAAATATTTTATTAAAATATTTCCATTGACTGGGTAAAATGGAGGTAAGAAATTTTATGTTGGGCATTAAAAGTTCAATGATGCACAAAATAAAAGTAAAATATGGGCATAGGAAATAATTCTAAATTCATTAATATATTCACTATGTGAATGTATTTTCTGGAGAAGAGATTTTCACGGAGAGAAGCGTTTTCACACAATAGGTGAAAAATACATGAAGGGGTAAAATCTTTTGCAGGAAAAGGGTATTTTTTCAATAGGAGAATAAAGAGGAATGATGATTTTTCAAGCTAGAGAATATTTTTCTATTGAAGATCATTAGGTGCAAGAAGCGTGAATCAGATTGCAGATTAGGGTTTCTCTTTAGGTGGTGGGTAGTTATGCATCAACGAACTTGAATGTGCCAAGTGTCTTCTTCTGATGTGCATTTAGGGTTTCTTTCTCCTTAAGTACAAATTTTATGATTCATTGGAGTTAGATGTTTTGTAACTAGTCACAGAGAATATTGTAATAGGAATATAGAACATTTCAAGGTTTTGTTTTAGGTTGGAGTCTATTAATACATTTGTATTTCTGATAGCAATACTGGAAAATTAATACAAAATGGTTAAAATTCAAAACTATTTTCTCTATGTACTAGTTCTATAAGCTATGAATAAAGTAATCAAGAGTTATTTTATTTGTCTCCATTGAATTCCAGTGGATGATTTAGTTTTATTCTTGCTTATCCTTTCAATGAATGTATGTAAATGCTTCAGTGAAGCTACTAGCTTATGTTAGGCTGAGTGCTAGGATTTTGATAAGAAGTTATGGTTGAGATGTTATGTTGAAATACTGTAATACAATATCTTCAAAGCTTAGATGATACTATGTATTAAATTGTTATCAGGTTGCACATATATTGAAGTTGACTCTATTCCAATGGATGAAGCACAAATATAAGTGTGTTATTCATGTTACATTCTGCTAGTTGATTCACTAGTTGATTAGAAATTTTAAATCTATTTACCTATCAATCTTAGTTTGTTTGTGTGTGGAATATAATGCTATACATCTCTCATGTTTAAATTAAACACTCTCATGAAGGTCAGCCGAACCTTTAGGGTACTGTGTCTTTCAAGCAATTAGAGGAGAATCATTTGTTAACAGTGTATTTGATACTTTGACACACAAGTATCTATAAATATACTATAGGGATTACCCTCTTAGGTTTAACAGAGCCTAAAGTTCAAAATATTTTAGTTTCTTTCACTGAATCTTGTTTGTTGGCCAAATCAATCTCTGAGTTTGAATATGAGAGAGTGGCTACTCTTTAGGACTCATTGAATCTGTTGATTTGGGAACCAACAACTACTTCAAAACAAACTCCTAATAGTGACCAAACCGTTCTTGTTAGAGAAGATACCTTTGAATCTTGATACCCATCCAAGCAAATGATTCCTATACTTAAAGGATTCTTTTCTTCTAGATGGCAATGCCATTCAGATTAACCAACCCTGATCTCTTCCAGATTTGGAATATAAATAATATGAAGATTGAAATGATTTTAGGTTTGTTAAGAAATAGTTAACAAGTGATTCCCAAGTTTATTCTATTCTTTTACTATATCGCAAAAAGACTCACTTGACAATGAGAAGTATGAAGCGGTTCAAATTTGAGACTCCTCATACGCTAATCTTCCCCAAAAATCTCCTTGTTAAGCGGTGGAAGCACATGGAAGATTCAAGAATCGATTTCCATTATTCATCGATTGTCTTACTTCAAAAGATGGAAAAGCTGATGGAAGATTAGTTTTTGAAAAACTCTCGACCATGCTATTGTGGCATTTAATCACTCTTCCTTCTCCTACATGAAAGAAATCTTATGAACATGATAAAGAAAAACATTCTTTTTGTGCATACCATTGAATTCTTGGCCATTCCACTAGTGAATGTAAGGCCTTGAAGGATAAAATACAACAACTTCGTGATTCAGGTTCCATTGCTCATATATTTTCTAATACACCTGCCTCTTCTTCATAGGAAAAGTGATATTGAGGTTTACCTCTATCATGTATCTTCTAAGTATCTTGCATGGTTCTCCTCCCCTGTATGTTGGGGATAGTGATTTAACTTGTTTTGAATATTTGTGTCCTTCTTAAGGACCCCCTCTCTTCTCTATGTCTTTCAATTGAAGCATCCCTTGAGTGGACCCCTCTTTATTTTGAAGGGTTCCTGAGGGATCCCCTTTGAAAGCTTGCATCTCAAATGAATTTTATCGCATCTAGCTTGGGGGAAACCTAACTAGACCTTTATTTTTAAATATTGTGTCCCTTGAGTGGACCCCTCTTTTGACACTAGGTTTTCAAGGGACCCCTTTGAAAGCCTTCAAAATTTGTTGATAGTTTGTGTGACTATCTGCTTGGTTTCCTGTGTGGCCACTTTTCTTTCTAACATGTTCTATTTGTGGATAAACATGTCGCTTTGCAGGTGCGCCTGTAAAGCCGCTTTCTAGTTTGACTCTATGGAGTCCCCTTCTTTAGGTTTCCTCTATGTGAGAGATCTTGAGGGATGCATCCTTGCAGGTCTATGGTCCTATAAGGAACTTACTTTACTAGGTTTCCTCTATGTGAGAGATCTTGGGGGTCGCCTCCTTGCAGGTCTCCGAGCCTATAAGGAACTTTCATTTGGATTTCCTTCATGTGAGAGATCTTGGGGGATACCTCCTTGCAGGTCTGCGGGCCTGTAAGGCACTTTCATCTGGCTTTCCTTCATGTGAGAGATCTTGGGGTGTTGGCTCTCAGTTGTTTTTTGTTTGTCCTTGATGTCAAAAGTGGTTCGCTGATATGAGGATATATGTGATGATATGCCTGATGGATGATGATAGGATATATGTTTTCAGTAACAATATTATGGAGTTGCTTGTGCTTACAGTTGTGTGATAATTTCGTATTTGATCTTTTGATATATTGATGATGTTGGTTGATAGTGTTTATCTGATTTACAGATTGATGCTCAGACAGTTTTGGTTTATGTTTGATCACTTTTAGATTATCAGGTTGTAGTTTTATTACTTTGGCATCTTTGACATCACTTTGGTCATTGCACTTGAAGTATTTTCATTTTGATCATATGAAGGCTCAAGTTGTTTGCGAAGGTAATCAACATTTGATATGATTATAAGAATCTTGGTTTATTGTTGATTAACATGGCATATTAAATGAAGTCAGGTCTCATTGCAATTCTTATTATCAAAGGAAGTTGACTTTATTAAAAAATTCACATGGCATTAACAAGGTGATCGATATTGTTTTGATTGATATTGTTTGACTCACTTTAATCATTTGAATGTGGTATCGAGTTTAAGTTTGATGTTAAACAATAATCATATTATACATGTGATTACGAACTAGCTATTATTTGTGTCGAAACTTAGTTGAAAACACATGTGGCATATGTATCTTGGGTCTTTGGAAACTTGTGGCATCTTCAGCTATTATTTGATTTTGGTGACCTGGCACCGATAGCTTTCATTTGCTTGGGTTTAATGATTAGTATTAAAAAAATTTCAAAATTCTTTGTAAATTATTTGGCAGTAGATTCTAAGGAATTATGACATTTTGTTTGATAGTATCAGATCTTAAATGATCATTATATTATGCAAAGTCTTCGAAAACTTGAAGCTTAGTTAGGGAAAAATGTATTATGGAACCCTAGTTGGCATGGTATTCTAGTGTCTACAATTTATTTTAGTCTTCCAACTGGTATGCTATGGATATGTAAGTTCAGCTCACTGTATGAGCTAGGATGAGAATGGTTAGGCATGTGGAATGACATGAGCTTAAGCAACTATGGATGTTGGTCAAGGAAATGATAGTGAAAGTTGGTTAAGACTGGCGTCTACCAGATGGACGGTTATGAAACCATTTGACATATTTTTTGAGGTATTCTTTCAGTTGGTTTTTCACCGTAAATAGGTAAGGAATTTTCGCTACTTACGAGCTTTGAACCAATTGATTAAGCAAGTTATTAAGAATGTTTTAGTGAATAAAATTTGTTTTGAAAATGTTATTTTTGAGATTTTTGTTAAAGGGCTTAATCTTTTGTTGCTTATGTTTAAGCCCCTTTAGGGTTTCTGGACGATTCTTCTTGGGCTGTAGCAGAAATACTCTCATTTTCTATGACGTTAAAGAGTTGGTCAAAAAGATTCTTTAGGGTTTCTTCTCTTGTAACTCTAAGCCGAGTTGGGTAAACAATTATTGAAATTGCATTCTAAAAGACTATTCAGTGATTATAAAATGATAACATTTTTTTAGTGACTTGGTTGCTTGAAGAGGGAAATTATAGAAATACATTTTTTGTGAGAATTTTTTGAGATATATTGATGCATTGTTCAGTCTTGAAAATCTTGAAAAGTGATTTTGTAGCAGTGTTTACATTGAGAACTATTTTGTAATTTGTTACAATAATGTCACTTTTTGTATCAAATAGAGATGTTATCAGTCTCATATAACATCCTCCTATGTGCTTATTGAAAATTATTTTTCACAGTCTTCTATTGAGGCACTAGGAATGCTAATTTGCATTAGTAGGGTATTGATAGAACACTAATTGGTTATATACATTGTATTTTGTCAAGTTGGTGCTCCTGTAACTTTGGAGTTGGTGCTCCTTTAACTTTGGATTTGGTGCTCTTGTAACTTTGGAAGTTGTTGCTCTTGAACTTTGTAGAGTTGGTGCTCTATCTAAATAAAGTGATATTTTTCGAGTGGTTTTTATTCCCCTTGAGGGTTTTCCACTCGGAACATATAATGTGTTATGTGATGAGTCTTTATCTGATTGCTTTTCATGTCTATCTAATTTTCATAAGTTATCAGATGCATTAATGTCTATTATCAGTTCTTATTTCTGCAATGTTAATGTATTTTGCTGTTACAAGTACTTTCATAGTCATATGTTGCAAACTAGTTTAAAAGCTCTGTTTAACCAAACATGTTTTGCATGTTGTGATGAAAAACATTTAGTCTATCACATCACATGTTCTTTAATTCATAATTCAAGATTATTATTGTTGTCCCTCAGCAGACATGCCCCATTTAGAATGGGGACCCTCTTTTCTTTTGCCTTGCCAGGTCATTCTGTCATCGCCTCATTTTGCGTGCCCCATTTTGGTGTCCTAAGTGGTCAACATTTTTTCAAGGTCTCATCTTATATCGGTTGTATTTCATCCCCTCCATTTTGGCTAAGTCCTGGAGCCTTCCGGACTCTCCCTGAGAGTTTTCTTCTACCAGCAGCCCTGGGGCCTGGCGGGCCCGCCTCACCGAGTTTCCCTTTTCAGATTTCCCCAGGGTGTTCGCCGTTTTGAATGGTGAAAGGATCCCGCCATCCCGAACCCTGGGCCCCAGTTCCTTGTTCATCGTCAACTTAAACTTGCAAGAATTTTGACCTACTTTTTCCCGCGCCAGGTCGCAATCCTCCGGACATTCGTCTTGGGAATTCCCTTCAGTCTTCGTCGTATCCGGCTGTGAAACTTCGACGACGCTCCGCTATCTAGACTTCAGGATCCCCTTCGTTGTTGATTTCCAAAATGAACTTAGAAGCAGCCACAAGGCCATGACGCTCCGCTTCCTGGGGCACATACCTCCTGTAGCCATCGATGAATTTGAACATCACCAACCCATCAGTTGGTCGTATAGGCATTAAATGAGGCCATTAAATGCATGTTTGGGTATAAATATAGGGGTCGACCTGTCATATTCATTTGTCAAGTTTTCTAGAAGAGATCAGAGTGTTGGCCAGAGGAGATCAATGCATCCATCGCCCACCGCCCTCACGTCCGAGATCATCATTCGGCCATCCTCAATGGATTTCACATCCTCCCCCATCAAACTTTCGAGGTAGGTTCGTTATCCATTCCACCTAGAGGTTTTTTATGATTTTACACTTAAAAAATGAATAAACATGGGCTAAAAATGCACTTAATTGATAAAACATGACAAGACCTACAAAACCCATGTTTTCAAAAATTTCAAAAGACCTCCAAGTGACCTCCTAGCATCAGACCGAAACCAAACTATGCCACTGCCATTCTTCGTGCAGGGCGTTCGCGCCCTCTGGGCCCGTCCCCTCCTGCCGCCGTTTAAAACTAAGAAAATGAAAAACCTTTTTCAAACGACGAAGTGCTTTGTTAGGCCCGCCACACCGAACTTCTGTCAGCCGATCAACGTTAGACTTAAGGGTATGTGCAGGATCATGATGGGCCAAAAAGTGGCGATATGATGGGTATTTGTAGGGTATGTGGCTAATGACTTTTTTTTACCCAAAATTAATGAAATGAAAAGGGTTTTTAAAGGAGATTCTCAGCTTTCCACCAATATAAATTATGCTTTACTTTTAATTTAATAAATGATTATTATTCTTCTTTTTTTTGAATTATGACTAAAGTCCTTGTTGATAGGCTGATTGAAAAACATCTATAGCTTTCAAACAGTATCACATTTTTGAAATCCAAAATATGCATCACATTCTATGTTTTGCATATTATAGGATTAAAAAAAGAAAAATTGAATTTCATGAAGTTTTGGCCAAGTTAAGGTGGCCAGACATACGAGTTTTTATATTTTTTAAAAGTTGTAATAAAAAATTCATAATTAATTATTTACTTGGAAAAAAATTACAAAAAAATGTGCATCACATCTAGACATGAGTCCTCTACTTATCTCTAAAATCTTATAAAAAAATATTATAATTTTATTGTAGTTAGGATGGTCAGCAGGCACCTACTTCTTATTTTTCCCGAAATTTAAGTACTTTGATTAAAATTTCAAATTTTCACCAAATAGATTTTTCTTTTTTAAAATAAACCTAGTAGTTTAGAAACTACATTCAATTTCCTACAAATTCTATTCTTACATATTTTTGAAATAATATAGATAAATTATTCAAATTTTTACGCCAAGTTGCCTGACTCTGATTTTTTTGAATTTTTTGCCACTTAAGGGCCTATTTTTTCCATGATGATCCTGCACATACCCTTAACAAACTTGAGCACTTGACATCCAGCCTCCATTTCAGCCTCCCAGGCCTGCCTCATCGGGTCTCCCTTACAGGGTTTCTTCGGGGTGTTCGCCATTCCCAAAAGGTGGAAGACTCTTACCTTCCTAAACCCCGGACCCCGACTCATCAATTTTTGCCTATTCAAAATTGAAAACTTTAGACTGTTGTTGTCCGCTCCAGGTCCGTTCCGTCAGACTTCTATCCCTAGGACTCTGACTCATCCCCATCGTTCCCAAACGGTGAAGAGATTGCGCCTTTCCGCCCTCTGGGATCCATATTTCCTTTCGTCGTCGGAAGAATTCAAGCCTAAGTGAACTATGTCGTCATGTCATCGGGTCCCGGTCTGCGAGGTTTTATCTGCGGGCCACCTTGGAGTCTCCGTCATTTTAAAATGGTCGTGGGATGATGTCTCCCCACCTCTAGGGTCCCGACCCTCTATTCACTGTCCCTGCTTCCTCCAGGCTCCGCCCGCTAGGGTCCCGTTCCCTTTCATCTGATGCAAAAGGGGCAAAGTAGGCCTGTCTTCCTAAGTTCTGGGTTTCGCCCCTTCATTTTTTGGGACACTTATCAAAGAAATACCAATAGCTAAACACTCTGTCGGGTCTGCTTTGTCGGGCTGCTCCTTTCGAGCTTCTGTGCAACGACCGTTGTTCTGAATGGTGAAACCCTGACGCCTTCCCGTACCCCCGGGCCCGAACACCTTGAAGTCCGACGTAAACCATCGGCCGTGTTTTGACCTTATGTGTCCCAGACCCTAGAATTCTGATCCCTGAACTCTGTTTCTACCAGGCCGTTTCAAATAGAAAAGTCCTAATAGCTTTCCACCTCTAAACCCTCGGGAGCTCCAAGATTGATCGAAATGACCTCAAATTTGAAAACCAACCTCGACCCACGTGCTCAAATTTGACCCTCTTCGACACGAGCCTTTCAAACCATCAAAATGTGAAGATGAGATAAATCACCCGGATTGCCCCAACCTGTTCGCCCTTTCAAAACAACATTCCTGCCAAGGAATTCTGGCCCCTTGGGCCCGAATTGTCCAAAATCCCTTCAAAAAGTGACTAATAGTATCTAATAGTAAAGGTTTAACTTCATTAATCATATGATGTCTAATTGGATTTTGTCCACGGGATTTTGACTTATGATAATGCTTTCATAATTGGTTGTACTTATTACGTCTATGTTGCAAGATATATGGAATCGGGTGCAGGTCCCTTGCGGGCAGCTACAAAAAAGGAAAAAGGAAAGAAAGTAGGCAAGACTCCTCGTGGAAGAGAGGACAAAGACAAAATGAAATACTAGTTCCAGGTTGAGCATCTACATTCAAAAAGCATCACCGATTGGAAGGAGATCACAAACACCAATATCAGCCACGTCGATATTGATGAGTTCAAACAAAGGGTTAGAGTCCACCCAAAAAATGATAATGCCAAATTAATCAGACAAAGTGGGATTACAAAAGTTGTTGGCTTCCCCCCGTCTCTCATAGCCCCTGAATTGGTGATGGCTTGCCAACGAGCCAACCAGCCACAAACAAGAACCATCGTTCATAGAGGCAGGAACATCCTCACTGACATGTCAGCTAGGGGAATTACTAGAACTTTTCACATTCCTACCTTTGAGGAGATAGAGATGCCCACCATAGAGGAAGGTAAGGCAACATGGGATGAAAGCTTGATGGGCTGCAAGAAATTAATAAATCAGTACTAGCTCTAGGAGAAGAGGCATCTCTGCAAAGGTTCCTTAAGAGCTCTTTTGCAGCGATTTCTTTGAGGACTACCACGACCTAGTAACCATGTTGAGTAGGGTGATGGGCCTCCCTACTACTGCATTTTTCCAAGAGTGGATGATGTATTTTGTTGAAAAAATCCTCCGTGGGACGAAGTTGTCACCACAAAAGCCTCATTCTACTGGGGAGTCATCATAAGCAATTGCTTCCACTAGCAATTTATGAATGTGAAGAAGAGCCCTAAATTTTACATGACCTCCTATCTGGTCTACTCACTGGTTGACCATAGGCAATACATTGGATTATTTGTGGCATCTGGTGAGGAGTTGGACCGAAGATTGAAGGCCTATGACAGGTATCCCCGGCTGTAATTCAAAAACTTCAAAAAGGAGTACTGCAGGGTGAATGACGCCTTCATCGGCCACATCATTAGGTTGCTTAGAGGGGATTTTGAGAGAAGGTTCTCTCACAGTGCTTGGGCGTTCTTGAAGCAGTACACCTTCTTATTTTTACAGCACCCAAAATTCATATATATTCGCACCCAGGGTTTCACGAAAAGGCTGAATAAGCTGCCCTGATACCCCAACGACTGGATCATATTGTTAGAAATTTCCTGGCAGCTACAGCATATACATTTAGTCCTCGACGGTAAACACTTAGCAGGGATCCCTTATCACTTAACCTTCAGTCAAGGGATGTATAAATTGTAAACTTCCTAGTGTGCTAGGAATTCTGAAAAGGAATTAGCAGAGTACCATTCCACCTACACACTGCTCTTCCATGAATGGACCCATATGGGCATATAAGAAATGTAGTGGGACCAGGGTATGCCCACCTACATCATGTTGAAGATTTCTGGGTAGATTTTCAAGACGACAAGGAGGTGCATGCAAGGCATTACATGCGGATGACCGCATACTTTGTAAGAAGGATGCAACTGTTTCCCATACCAAATCAGGTTGAGGAGGATTAGAGCACCATCATTGACCCCAGGTATGTCGTAGTCGCTAATTTTTTGCTACCAATGATAGACTCGGATGAACAGGAGGTTGATGACATTGACATTGTAACTGAACCAATCGTTGCTCGTACAAAAGAATGGGTTGATGGAAAATTAACCCGATTGAAGCAACAAGGGGGTCCTGACATATGAAGGACTGAAGAGTGAGCCTAGTACTGCAATGGATGTCGCCACTACAACTTCAATGGGTGAGACATCCAAATCTCCTCTGATCACAAGATCGAAGAAGAGGAAAGGGATTGAAGTAGAACAGTCTCCAGACTGCAAAGTTTATTCAAGGAAAGACTCAAGAGACTTACCCTCTAAGAGGCCCAAATGGATGTGAAGTGTCACGGAGCAGCCACCAATTCAAGAAGATCCCCTTCAAGAGGGTGAGGAAGGGCAGGCAGATCAGCCAAGACCTCCAGCTCTCCTTGTCTCCTCCTCCCTTCTGCCTATTTCCAAGGCCATGGTCGCTACATCCCAACCTGCACTGGACATCTCAGTCCATCTCACCTCCTTTCCCCCGGTAGGGCCCATAATAATGGTTGACTCTTCTGCTGCCGCAACTACTTCACCTTCCTCAGCTGCCATGTCACCTACTACATCACTCCCATTGGCAACCGTGACAACACCAATTCCCTCAATAGCATTACCGAAGGCTTTCTCGTGACACATGCAGAATGTCCCCTCTGAGATTTCTCAAATATTTTTGGATCTCACCATCCAAGTTGCCGTAGCATGGGTCCTCGCCAGTGCTACACCTTTGCAACTTCCAACGGGACCACCAGTAATGGAAGCCACAATGTTAATTTTTGAAGAATGGGAGAGGTGGGAGAAAGAAGCCTCGGAGGAAATGGAGGAGGAAATCGATGAGTACCATGAACACTGACAAATTGAGAGGGTGGTCTACGAAGAAGAAGGAACAGGGTCTTCTAAAAGTGGAGACGAGGAGGAGGGTACAGGTGATAGAACTATTGTACAGACCTTCGATGATGATCTCGAAGAGGAAATGGCCAGACAATTGAAGCACGATGAAGAAGAGGCAGAGAGCCCACCGCCTAGAGGAGAAGGGCAGGAAGGTGATAGGGCAGCAAAAAATATAGAGCTCCCTACAGGGAAATAGCAGGAGGATGTGTCATCTCCTCATAGAGAAGAAGGAAATGTGGAAGAAGACAGGGTAGATGAGCATGTGCACAAAGACGAACAAGTTGAAGAAAGGAAGGAGAAAGGAATTGAGATAGAAGAAAGCCCATGGGAGCGATTGCCTACTAAGCCTCCCGTCAAGCACTACATGTTCATCCAAGACTCTGATGAGGAAGAAGGACACAAAACTAAAATGAAGGAAAGGGCTCCCACAGGTGAACAAACAAAAATCCAAACAAGGGAAGGTGAGGGTGATCGACAATCAGCCAAGGGAAAATCCATTATGCCCGAATTATTGGAAAAGCAACTTGAAAAGAAGACTCCTACCCCAAAGGATCCAAAAGCAAGGCTAGAGGCTATCCTAGCCTGGGCACAGATCTCAACCACGTAGGAGAAGAAGCCCAACGTTAGATCCAAGGTAACGATGGATACTTCTGGGTCCCGAACTATGCAAATAGCAACACTGGTGATAGGCCAAGAGGGAGTAAGCTACAATGTCTCCACCATTAACTTGGGTACTACTACAAGAGAACAAAAGGTGGAGCATCTCGAGGAGTCAGTAGCTATAGTGGTGCACCTAATACAACATGATAAAGTCTCAAAGGATGAACTTAAAGCATAGGTAGCCGCCTTGAAAGATTACATCCAACAATGTTCTTTAGTTGAAGACATGCCTACCACATCCGCAAATCCACCCCAACTGTTGTCCAAGGAACAAATTGATAAGTTGCAAAAAAGAAAGAACTTGGACAAAACTACAGAGAGCTGGTTCTAACAGGTTCTATATTTTAGGAACATGGGTATTAGTCAGGTTGTTCGAGCAGCCAACAAGTTGTTGGACTTACAGTAGTCCCTCAAGAACACAAAGAGGCTTTGCTCTGACTTCCCAACAAGTTATGAGTCCACCTATCCAAAGATCGAGGCTATCCTCCAGCTGCCAAGAATGACATGGGAAAATGAGCTCGCATTAAAAAGCGATGATCATTGGCTAATGGATGTGTGGAAGCAGGACTTTGACAACCAGAAAGAAAGGTTGGAGCAGGTAATTTATAAAGTGGATCCAGATATTGAATGGGTCAAAGAAGTTAGGGTGGATTGCGCCCAATACCTGAGGCTGATGATGGGATATGACATGCCCGCAGTGCAAATTGATCCAGAGAGAATAAAGCCTCATTTCTAGAAAAAGATGGAGGACGGGATGGAAACAGAGATAACCACATATTTCATGAGTTTTTCTGCCTGTGCCTTCGCCTAGTCCAAACTGTTCAGAGACCATGCCGCCAAGTATGATGAAGATTGGAAGAGGCTTGAGGACAACTCTAAGGAATGAAGTTATTAGGTACTACGGTCTGAGATCATAGAAGTCGACAAGCTCCAACCGGTAATTTTGAAATTCATGGAGTATGCAGCTTTGAAGAAGCGGGAAGGCAGCCCTATTGTCAGTGAAGAGATTCTAAAGGAATAGCTACAACAGAAAGAGCAATCAACAAAAGAAAAACTGCTACAACACCTAGGCACTAGATGACGAAATAGGGATATGGACAAGATTTTTTTTTTAAATTGTAATGTATTGGGGGGATAGGTAGAACCCTAGTTTGTAGTGAATCTTGGCCACACAAAAGATTAAATCTTTGCCATTCATTCTACCTTTTGGGAACTATAAATAGGGGTCCGCTCTCATTGTCAATGAGAGTTGAGTTGTTGTAAAGACATGCTGCAAAAATTTATAATGAAAATACATTGACTTTGTGCATTTTCTGAGTTCTTCACATGTTTCATGATTCAATCTCCATTGTTAGATGCTTCGTTTAGATTTTCATTGCTGTTTTAAGTTAGATTTAAATTTCTTGAGTAGATTTTAGTAATGTTGTTCCGTGATTATAGAAATTTCTATTGTGTTGATGCCTTCCAGTCCATACTTTTTGCTATTTGCTGCTGGTAAATAGTCTTGTAAAGTTAGTCTGGACTGAAACTTGAAGTTGCTTTCACACTTTTATCTTTATTCATGCATGAAAATGGTGGATGAATAGTAAAATATCTACAGACCTTTGAAGATAGCACAAATTTCACTGTACTATAGGTTTCTTGGTTAAGTAGAATCCCATTTCAAGGAAGTTATCCATAGCAGAACCTCCATGATCACTATTCAGAGTTAGTTGCAGATCCAAGAACCTTCCCTCTTCCCTACTCTTTTTCCCTTTTTTTTAGAAACAACCTGTGCTAAGGTTCATTGCACATTGTAAAGCCAAAACTTAAAGAAAACATTGAAGTTTTAGATTGTTGTTCGAACCTACAACGAAATTTACCTTAACTCCCATCTCAAAAACTTTAGATTTTAAGATCCACTCCACATCCAGCTACATAAGTCTACCTTGTGATTCCAACAAAATCACATCAAACAGCTGAGATATTCCAAGCACTGTCAAGACCTGACATTAGAGACCTTGGATAGTGCTCTGCAATTTGACTGCGGAAGATTGTCTTTCAAGAGAGGTGATGCATCTATGCATTACCTGTGTTGAGAAAGTGCATATAAAACACATCAACAGTTATGTTTCAATATGTCATAGTGCACTAAAGCTCTTTGTTCTTTCAATGCTCATCATATGTCATTCAATTGCATACTTGTTGTAGTGTCACATAAAACTGCATTGAAATCTTGTGGTCTTAAAGTGATTCAATGATGTTGGTCTTCATGTACACAGTCTTATGAGTTGCACCTATTTTGTCATCATGCTTTGATTGTTAAAGAATGTCAGTCACATCTTTTGCAAAGTGCAAGATATCTCACACAAATTATATTGACATAATTTCTCTAAATGAATTGAGTTAATGTTGTCATATCTTTTTTTACCCCTTTTCATGAATTGTCTCAAAGTGATTACTCTGCTTTGTTATCAATAGAAAGGATATTTGAACCAAAATTCTTTGTCGATGTTTAAAAGGTTAGGTCTGTATAATAGACACTAATTGACCCCCGCTCTCAGTGTCTGTCCATACTCCAACATGGGGGATACCTTCTTGTAGGTCTACAAGCCTGTAGGGCACATACTTCACGAGGCTTCCTTCATGTGAGAGATCTTGGGGGCTACCTCCTTGCAGGTCTACAGGCCTGTAAGATGCTTTCATCCTATGGGATATGTCCATCATTGGTCTGTGGGCCTTTGGTGCGCTTTGTTCAAAATCTCCTTAGGTTTGAGGACCCGTGGAGCCATTTCTCTTGGAATTTCCATTCCTTTCTAGCTTCTCCCTCTTAAATTATTTTCTCTCTTCTCTTCTCTTTTGTATATATTGGATCATCGAAGATCTGAATCTTCTTCATCTTGAGTATATACCCTTCCTCTGTTAGTTTTAGAATTCTTCTAAGCATTTGGGGGCGACGCATAGTATTGAGACAACCTTCTACATTGAGGTCTCTTTCACTTTGTTGACTCAAATCCTTTAGTTTTTTATGTTCTAACACTGTCGTCTGACATAGGTTTTTCTTGTCTAATGCATTTGTTTTGCAAGTCTTCAGCCTAGGGGCATGCTTCCTTGGTTTGAAGAGTTATTGGATTCCTCTATAGTATCCTTTTGGCATATGATGTTATTTATGTTTAATAGATTTCCTTTAGCATGCATATTAGTGTAGATTCATATTCCTGCTAAAGTGGGGGAAAAATGTAATGGTGTAAAATTGCACCCCTCATAATTTCACATATATTCTTTCATTTGCTTTAATGTTCACTCCCTTAGCATCATGACTAGGCTCATTTTAGCCTTTGCATCGGCCTTTTTCCCTCTCGTGATGCTCAAAGGCTCGTGTTTCAACAAATACCCTTCACGCATCAGCCTTGCATCAAACTTTGTGCCTTTGCCATTTGCGTCATTTTGTAGCATGACGTGTTCAGACACTAGCACATTGCGCGGATGTCTGCGTGATGCACTTGCATCCTGTGATGTTTCAACATTCAAACAACCATTTCCATGCATGTTAGCCACTTGTCACCTCCTTTGGTTAGTGGTAAAGGATCAAGATACCTTATAACCATCTGGGAAGCTTCTTTTTTCTTCTCTTCTCTCCTTAAATGTTATCTTTTCAATCCATTTGTGTCTCTAGCTTCATTCCAACTTCTTCCTCTCCTTCTTGGCTCCTCACTCAAACATTCTCCCATCTTTCTCTTGCTTGCATAGCTCCATTGTTTGCTACAACAACATTTTCTCAAGCTCTTACAACACCCTCTACAACACTCTTGGCTCTTGCAGCTATCTTTCTCTCCCTCTTTGGCTCCCTTAAGCCTTGCAGCTTCATCTCCCTTATCTCATGCCTGTGAGTATCTTGGGATTTCACACATCCCCTATCTGTTGCATCCTAACTTTGTGATACGGGTTCTCATCCTCGAGTAGGGATTGCTTTTATCACCTACATTTTGTGATAGGGTTCTCCTCCTCAAGCAGGGATTGCTTATATCACATCACATTTGCTTACTTCTTGCACTCTCTCTATGTTTTTGGCTGTCTATGGAGGTGGGAACACCAAAATAGGGGTTTGATTGAAGCAAACCCCTATATAGCCCCAAAAATTTCTCCAAATATTACGCATGTAGGTTTTGAAGTCATTCACATGCTGGAGGCTTCATCTCTTGCGTGCTTGTGATCGTTTCCTTTCTTTCTCTTATTCTCTTTATCATTTCTATTTCACTTCACTTTAACTTTATCATGTACTATCATTTTCCTACATTCTGTAAGTTCTTAGCAATCAGATTGTCAGTCGTCATTTAGCCATTTTCTCTAATATTCTCGCTTTCTGGTATGCACGAGACACCAGTGCGCCTCTAGGATGCAAGCGCGCAATGTTGTCATCTGTATTTCTTGTTGTCATCCTTTGGCTGAGAGGCTGACAGTCTGTCCAAAAAATCCCTATGACTTGCTCTTTCTGATTCTAGAACTCTCATGTTGTTCCTTGAGGTAGTTTACAGCAGTTCACCCCATGTGGCTCTCTGAGTGAAGAGAACTTTTCAGTAGCGAATCCCCCTTCTCTATAGTTTCTTAGGAAATAGATTGATTAATAGTATACACAACTACCTCTTCTGCAACACAATGTAAATGTAGCACAATGTAATATGCTAACAAAAAGTAATGACTATTTTCATAGAGGGTAGACCATCTTCTATAGAGACATAAGTCACCACTTGATCATGGTGATGAGTCCTCACAGAGGTCTAGTGGAGAGAGAGACATCAGGTTCCCTGATATTCCATTTTAATTTATATGTCACGAAAATTACATGGTTCATGGACTGGGGTTTTTCGAAAACCAAGTGTTGCATAGGTGAGAATAGATGTGAGTTGCCTAGGGTTGTTGGGTAGTAATAATAAATTTCAACTAGAAACTTAAGAATGTCCTTGCTCTAAGGATTCTTATCTTGTTTTTTTTTACCCTTGCAATGAGATAAGGTGAGTTGATTACTTACACAATTTTCCATGACCAACAACTTAACGAGAGAGCTCCCTATTGACCCTTCTCTCACCATTTATTTTATTTTATTTTATCTATTAGGTTAACTTATCATACATGGATGATTCAACATTTGCACATCCCCATTTATTAGTAAGGAGATGGTTCTTCACTTAAACATAAGATTGTACCCAAGTGGATATTAGCTAGATAACTTCTCGTGGTGCATGATGATGGATAGCATAAGCATTTAAGAAGTAAAACTTCTTAGCCCTTATAAGACTTGAGTTTTTTATTAGAGGAGAAATTTCATCGAAGATCCTTCATTAAAACAAGGTTATATAATAAAGTATTATCTCTATTAGGATACAATAAGAGTAAGGTTACTAATTTATATAGATCCCACGTTTTGATTTCTTAGTAATTAATTCTGATATAGTAAGTAAAAGAAATACATTATTTAAGTAAAATAATTTAAACAAATAATAATAAGAGTATCCTTACTAGATTATATACTCATAATTATTTGATTTGCAAAACCACATGATAATGACATTGATAATTCAACTTGAATTAACAATTATCATATATATATATATTCTTTCAAATCTTTTATTTATTTATTTATAATCAATTGTCATAAGTAAATTAAGAATTTGAATGGCTTGTTTTAAATAATGCTATTTACCAGATATACACGACACTTATCTTCCCGTACACGATAGTCATGCACAAGTGGCATGATTGTGATGGACTTTTCTTCTCTTAGTCATGTACAAGTGACGTGATTGCGATAAACTTTTCTTCTCTTAGTCATGCACAAGTAACGTGATTGTGATAAACTTTTCTTCTCTTAGTCATGCACAAGTGACGTGATTGTAATAAACTTTTATTCTCTTAATCATACATTTTCTGCTCTTAGTCATGCACAAGTGATGTGATTGTGATAAACTCTTCTTCTCTTAGTCATGCAAAAGTGACTAAGTGACCTGATTGTAAATGTGATAAGACTTTTCTTTTCTTCACTTTTCTGAATTAGTATTGAGAAGGCACGTTTTATTGACCAGCTTTTACTGTCGCTGTTCATTGATGGAATTTGAGCCACGCATTGACACGAGGTGGATATTATTAGTAGGGAAGCATTTAGTTGGCGAGACTTAAAATATACAATTGCACGTTTTCTTTGACTTTGAAGATAGCAGTAGCATGTGCAAACCATTTAGTTCACTCCTCGCACTGTCATTATAAGTAGAACTTTAGCACAAGCCTCCCAACCAAAAAAAATAAACTTTAGCACAAGCATTGAACCATTTAGTTCACTCCTCGCACTGTCTAATTTGAATGGAGACCACATTTCTTCTATACCAAGTAATGCTTTCAATAATTGGGATGATGATTTTGTTCAATCTATGGAAACACCATACGGGGTATGCAACTTCTTAGATAGAATTTCTATTCTTAGCAAAAGATTTATTTTCTAGTTCGTTCTCGTAATTTTCTTCATTGTTGATGTTTTATTTTCCAGGCATCTGAATACCAGGAACGGGCTGAAACACTGGTTAAAGAAGTCAAAATCTTGTTAAAAGAAATGCAAACTGGCGATGCCGATTTAATCGAGCGGCTTGAGATGGTTGACGCATTGCAATGCCTCGGAATAGATCGACATTTTGAAGCTGAAATAAAAGAAGCTCTTGATTATGTATACCGGTGTGTTAAATCTCTTTGAACATCTGTTGAAATTTAGATTATATATATAGAAAGAATTCCTCTGAAGGAGGTGTGATAGAGATCGAAACAGTTATTACACTTTTTTCACTTACAGTGGACAATGGAAGCTTGCAAAGATTAACAAGGAGATTTGTTTTCTGGGTACAGATGTTGGGATGCAAGTGCAGGGATAGGATTAGGATGCGAAAGTTCTACCACGAATCTGAATGCTACAGCTCTAGGACTCAGACTACTTTGACTCCATCGTTATCATGTGTCTGCAGGTACCTAAATATTCAATGTACTTTTATTCGGCATCCGGAATTCATCGTCAGCAATTCATTAATGAAAAGTTCGCCAGCAACAATTCACCGCGAGAAAATTCACTGCCATGACAAATTCACCTCAGGGAAAATTCACCAATAGCAATTCACAGCCACTGAAAATTATTCACAAACTTTTAATGCGATGAATTTTCTGCAAACGTGAATTGCTGATGGTGAATTTTGCTTGAGGTGAATTTGTCATGACTGTGAATTTTCTCACAATAAATTATTGGCGGTGGTTGGTGAATCACTGACGGTGAATTTTCCTAGAACCCTTTTATGCTGTTTTTCCATCCCAAAAGATGAAATACTTGCATGTTCCAATAACTCAGTATATTTTAACATACTTTTTTTGTTTTTATATCAGCAAAAAAATTAATTATATATTTCAATGTCGTGTAGATGTGTTGGAGAATTTCAAAGACAATAACAGACAGTTCACTTTCTGTGGAGGAAATAATGATAATAATGAGAACATTATCAAGGAAGAGCATGTGATGAGAAGTATGCTCAACCTTTTAAGAGCTTCAAGTGTGACATATCCTGAAGAAACGGCTATGGAAGAAGTGGCTATGGAAGAAGTTAAAGTGTTTAGCACAGTATATCTTAACAAATTACTGGAAAATTTTGGAGATATATATAATATGAGCTTTTTGAAAGAGGTAATAAATTTAAAATATTTTCTTAATACATAATGAGTTTATCATATTTAAGGAAGTGATCAGCATATGCTAGAAAAGCACAAACTAAAATATTAATTTTTTTGATAGATTATTTGTTTAATTTTTAGTTTATATTTTATAGGCGGAGTATGCTCTCACATACCAATGGTCTCGTACTTTTACTAGATGGGAGGCATGAAATTTCATAGAAATCTATGAATTAGATAATCAAAGGTAGAAGTAAAATATTGTTGTTTTATCAAGACACTTTAAATAAATTATGAGATTAACTATAATATTTTATTGTTTTCTTTAGGTTGAAAGATTTTAGTGCTGGAAGAATTGAATTTTAATATACTACAATTTCAATACAAGTTGGAGATGAAAAGCCTCTCAAGGTAATTATCAAGTTAACAAAGAGACTTAAAGTTCTTTATTTCCTATAACATTCTAAGACCCGTTACTCTATTATTTAATGCATGAATAATGTAAAAAAAAAAGTGCATTCCTTCAAAGAGCTTTAATAGAATTAGCTTAGAAAATTCATAGATTTCTCTATGATGATGTATAATATAATGACATAATTCATATAATATTTTAAAGTAATTTTATAAGATGTTTATTTTATAAATATGCAATAGTAGATCAAAACATTACGATAATATTTTAGTAAAGATTATTTTCAATACTATAATTTCTACATAATAATTTTAATTCTAGATCATACTTTATGTTTTAAGGTAAATGAATTTTTCATAGTCTATAAGTTTTTATAATGATTAAGAGACTTAGTTATATAGGTTTTGAGTTAATTTTATGTATTAATATTATATAAGCATTGATTTGATGAAAATTGACTATAAAATATGCAATTGCATCTTGACAAGTTATCACATGATAAAACATAGATAATTTGAAATTTATTTTAATTTAAAATTTTCTTATAGATATTAATTATCATGGATGTTGGTGGGTAGATTCTGGCATTTCCAAGCTATTTGCAATGAGGGAGCGATCAATTGAATATCTCTTATGGGGTGTTAGTTCGGTAGATGAATTAGAACTTTCTAGTAGCAAAATTGCTATGGCAAAAATCACAACCATTCTCACAATCACGGATGACTATGCAACACTTGAGCAACTAAAATGTCTTAGAGAGGCCATTACTAAAGGTTTTGATGTTTCTATTATAAGAAACATTACAAACAACCTTAGGACATGCCTTGAATTTGTTTTTAAAATAATTCATGAGTTGACAAGTGAGGCTACTAAAAAGCAAGGTCGTGACATGATGCCTTTTGTTGTAAAAGCAGTATGTATACTTCTTCAAGACCCATTTTAATGCATTTTTAAACAAAATATATAATTTATATAGAAAAATAAATATGAAATAAAATAATAGATTAGATGTCATATTAGTGATAATTTAGATGCACTACATATAGTCGCCATAAAATTTCACAGATAATTAGATTTCAAATAAATGGAGCCTTATCAAATGAACACAAATAATTTAAGGGTTGACTAATGAGTAGTGGAGATTTTCTAATGATTTCATTTTTATAAATATTTCTTTAGAATGTTAAGGCGAGCTCATTTATTTATATTGTATTGTGTTTTAGTGGTTAGATTATATAGAAGCTTGCTTTGAGCAAGCAAGATGGAAAATAAGTGGATATCTTCCAACCTTTAATGAGTACATAAATGTTGTTGAAATGTGTGTGGAATTCAGACCAATATTATTGCATACAGTCTTATTAGCATCCCACATTTCATGTGGTGATGATATTGAGAAGATATGCATTCATAAATCCAAATTCTATGAACTCATGCAAGTGTCTATGTGGTTAATTGATGATATACATGGTTTTGAGGTTTTGATTCTTTTCCCTTTTTCTATAAATATTAAATATATAAATAAATTTATGGTACACGAAATACTAACATATTTCTAATGTTAATGAAGGATGAGAGGCTCCACGAAAACATTGCATCTACTATTTCTTGTTACATGAAAATCATCCTAATTTATCAGAGGGAGAGGCATTAAATTACATCATCAAACTCAATACAAAATTATTGAAGGAATTGAGAAGGGAATTTTTGAAACCAAATAATGTTTTGCTTGATTGGGAGAAGATATGTCTTAATAGTACTAGAGGAGTACAATTCTTTTATATATTTGGTGATGGCTTTACATATTCTAAAAAGGACATAAAGCATCAAATATTTAAGGTTATTGTTGATCCAATGGAAATCTAGAAAAGGTAAGATTTTTCATCATCCTGAAATGAAATTATTTCTTTATAGTCTAGACTTCTAGTAAGTTAAAAACTTATATGCTACTATTATATTTCTTCAATTGTAATAATTTCTTTGTTACTTCAACTCATCTAGTGTAACTTTTCGTTAGATAGAGTTGGGATGTTCTATTGATTTCGTATATATTTTATATCACTTTTAAATATAAAAAAGTGTTCTATGTTCAAATATTTTATGAAAATTTTAGTAGTTAAGAAAATTATTTGATTAGTTCTATCAGTTTAAATTTTTCTTTCACAATATAAAATAGAATTGAAATATTTTGTGATGTTTTGTATTTACCTATAATTTGTTGTTTTACTATATATATATTTTTAAAAATACTAATTTGAGGTTTTGTGATATAGTTGAAAATAAAATATGTCTTGATTAATAC